>VZRR01005022.1:925932-952855 GCA_013398015.1 Oreocharis arfaki | reverse complement strand
AGTGCCCGGCGGGGCGGGGAGGGCCGGGCCGCAGGTGGGTCCCGGGTGCGCAGGGCCCGGTGCGAGCCCGGCTGCGCAGGGCTGGGCGGGCCGGAGCTCTGCCAAGTGCCTGTGCTAAAAATGATCCTGCCGGGCTCCTGATACTAGATGCAAGTGCAGATGCAATGCCACGCCACATAGCAAAGGATTCTTCCTCGTCTCATTCACTAAGATTAACTCCAATTTTTTTGGTTTGGGTTTTGTTACTTAGTTANCGACTTTTTTTTTCTTTTATTTTTTTAACGTGTGCTAACAACTTTCACAATGCAAGGTGAATGACTTGCCTGCAAAGCACCTCAGGGACCGGGATATGTAGATCATCGAAGTGCCTTTTTTAGCTTTTTTAGCTGCATCAAACAGTACAAGAACGAGTTTGGCCGTAGCAGTGAACTATCAGTGAGTTGCAATCCAGTCTGGGTCACGAGGGACAAAGCCCTTCAGTTTTCATCGTCCTAGACTACAATTTAACCATATTCTATATTCGTACACTGGAAATTAGGAACAAGTTTATGTGGTTCGTAAACTTCAATTACCCAGTCTAAACGAAGTTCAACCAAAGCACCGAAGTGAACTTTACCATATGGCACTTTACCTGCCACTACTGTTTTATTTAGAGGAGGCAGTGTGGCAACATCGACCTTTACTTGCCTTGCTCTGGCAGCGTTGTTTCTTGTGCAGTTGTGCCCCTTAAGGTTCACCTTCACTCTGCACTACGTTTTTATGTTTAAGACACCCCCATAGCAATAATAACCCCGTTTTCTATTTTATATATTTGCTTAGAAAAGTATTTTTAACGCAATTACGAGCTAGCGGAAGATTTGAGGATCAAAGGTTTGAAAATACTCTTTAAAAACAACGGAAGTATTCTGGTTATTTTACTCATCATAACCCAAGTTTTTTAAGTCCAAACAAATTTAACGAGTACTGTTCTGAGAACTAGAGGGAGCTACTAGTTTCATTCAGAAAACCACAAAGAAACAAAACCAAACAAAAATTTTTAAACACCACTCAGGTGTTTCCTGGCTGCTAAAAAAAAAAACCAAAACAACAAAACCCACAAAACAAAAACCCAAATCCTCACACCCTAAGTTCACCAGATTCTGCACTGCAAAGAGGCAGATGATGAGCAGCTGACCTGACAATTCCTTATGCTCTCTGTCTCATTGCACATCAGATTACCCTGGAAGCAAGGGAACTGCAGAGGGTTTATTTAAAAGGATTTTTCTTGTTGTTGTTAGGAGTTTCATTGTAGAACATAACTTGTAGCTGGCTTAAATTTGCACTAATGTTAATGTTATATCACAGAAAGAATTCTTACCATTTTGATGACAATCATCACTGCTGACGATACAGATTTTAATGTTTCTCTGATCTCAAGAGCGTTCAAGCACAGAAGTATCTGATATATCCAGCCTCCTTCTGGTTTGATCATAAGGAATAAAACAGGTTTTACATTACTATTGTCGACTTCATATAATTCCTACTGGTTTTGTTGGGTTTTGGGTTTTTTTAAGATTGCAAATTTATTTTCCTTAAAATTAAGAAACTTAGCACTTACCATTACTTGGAACATAGTTCTGGATGGCATCAGAGAAAGACTTTTTGACATCAGTTTCAGAGTCAGCTACTGAACTATCCATTTTTATTTCAGAATTTACTGAAGCAATGGCTGTTGCTTTTGAGTCTTGGTCACTGTCACGTCCACTGTGTACAGCTACATTCATTTCATGTTCCTTCTCTGATGTTTCTTCTAGTAGCTTTCTTCTGCCTACTCCTGCACATAATTGTGAAGGGAAATTATGGTTATTTTTAGAGGATTGAACTTACTTCTGTAAGAAATTAACCTCTACAGAGATTTAAATTTTTTTATTTTTATTTTCCTCAACTTAAAGCCAGACACTAGAGTATCACATTAGAGTAAATGTGCTGCAGATTTATGATTTAAGAAACACCATGCATATAATGATCTCAGAATTTGAAGGATAGGGCTTTAAGCAAAACCTGTGGTTTAGTAAAGTAGTTAAAAATCAATGCTCAGGGAAAAGTATGTTTGGTTTTGATAGTTAGTCTACAGATTCCCTGGTCATGATTTGTAGGCCTCTTTCTTATATCCAAATACAAGTGGGGTTAGCTTTAGAAGGAGAACAGTTAAAAATGCCATGTGGGATTAGAGATTAAGAAATTCCTACAAGATATCAAACTTCACTGCAAAATACAAGAAACCACAGGCATGTTCATGCAGAAGTATGACTGAAGGCACCTGGCTGCCCCAGTTTTAGTGACTTGGAGTAAATTGCCTGAAGCCAATAAAATACTGCTTTCAAGAAAACCCACACTTGTGCTTACCCACAAAAAAAAAAAATTACAAATTGTTTAATTTAATTATGTGCTTCAAGACAGTAGTGGCCAAAGATACACATCACAAACAGTCCAGTAGTCCAAATTCAAGGAGTAATTTGCTCTTAAACGGTCACCATTATATTAACTCAACTTGTATTAACAGATCCTTGAAACATCGTAAATCAGTCATTAACTGGTAGGAGTTAGGTTCACTACATCTTCATTTAAAATCACCAGGAGGAGACAGTGTTGTATCTGTTGTAATTTTTTTCTGCAAACAAAGGATATTTTGTTCTTGCTAAATCTCTGTTAGTGAAACATTACTCTAGTAACTTTAGCTGCAGTTTGGGCAGCACACTTAATTGTTATAGCAGACAAAAACTTTGGCAGCTCTGGAAGAACATTTCTTTTTTTCTGTATATTTTCCCTGCCCAGTGTCCAAATTGTGCCTCTTTTGTGCAGACAAAAGTTTGCACAAAACAATGACCTGTTCCCTCCACGTAGCATTATCTTTAATTGAGTAAGCTGTGATTTCACGATGAATCTTTTCAAATTGCTAGTGCTGCTGCAGCAGTTTGCTTCCATCACAGAGATACTCTAAAGGTTCCTTAACATCTTGTTTTAATTGAAATAAAATTGTTGAAATGTAATTATTGGGTTTGGTAATTCTGTTTATCATACAATATTTGCCTGGTTTTGCTTTTTTCTGCACCTTCTCTATATTTAGTTGTATCTTACATTTTTCAGATTCTTTTCCTTTTAACTCCCTCTCATTCTTCTGTGCAGTATTCAAGTGTACTAGTCCTAATGTCCCTTCTATTTTCCTTTGGGTTTTTTTGACCAAGCATATATGCTTAGACTTTTTTTGACAGGCTTAATTGTTAGGTTTACTAAATATATTTGCAAAGAACCATGATGGTCTGGTAAAAATACTACTGAAACCCTTTTTGTTAGAATATAGTTGCTATTATTTGTATTTCTGGATTCTGACTCTTATTTTCTGAATCTTTTTTTTCTTCTCCTAACTAATTTTGGTAGCAACAATTTTTTTGTGCAGCATTATTCATCCTTTCAGTTACAACAGTATCTTCTTTTTCAACATCTACTCTATCAACCAGGTTTATGAGCAACCCCAGGTTGCCAGGATTTAATTAATCCAGTTTTTTAAAAACAGCAGTCTGGCTTTTTAGTTAGATGGTTTAGGAGACACTAACTGTCTGGGTTTTTTTCTTTAAAAATGTTTTCTATTTTAGAGGGCTCCCAGGGTAAAAGTTTACACTTGGTCAGACTAGTATCACATGACCGTTGCTTTTGTTCTCAATAAATTTTCTTTATAAATACTTTTTTGGACTTGGATTCAGCTGAAGACTGGTATTACTTTGTCTTTTGAAGTACTGTTTGATGATGCCTTTCAAAACTCAGATTCATTTTCTATGCTTTTGTATCTTGCACTGTCATGGTGGTTTGAATTGATAGGCCAAAATCTGAGGATGCGGATTCGTATTTTGTTTTACTATATCACAGGTGATTTTTATATTTCTTTCTGAGATCTAGATTTAGACTATCCATTCTATGAAGCTGATGCTGGGAACATGAGTCTTCCCATATTAGTTCTCCTCCACCTTCCTGGTGATGTTGCACATTTATAGGAATTTGTTCAGTTTGTTGCTTCTCTCTGACAAGCTATGATCAAGACCATCAAGAGTTGTCCAATATTTTACTTTTTTGGTAGATTTTGTTGGAGCTTTTTTTCTCCACTGCTCCGTTTGTTAGTTTGCACTGCCAGCTGACATTCTCTTTGGAGGTATTTGCATTACTGTTACCTGATATATTATGTTTAAACTTCTGATTTGAAGGGCCTTCAGTTTCTTTTCCCTGTGGTATTTTATCAAGGCTTACCAAGACCTTTTTTGATTATGGAAGTTTAGTTCTTCTCAGCTAGCCATTTTTACCTTCCATTCTGAAACTCCGTATGTCTTCCAAATGGCCAGTTTCTTTGGAAGTTTTGGTACCTGTTGAACTGAGGCCATTGGATGAGGGGTGAGGAGAGAAAGGTTGGTCTGGAGTCAGTTCTTGGGACTCCCCAGATTTCTGATGATGTTCATCATTAAAAATATCCCAACTGAAATATTTGATGCTGTTTTCATAAAAGCCCTGTGAGACATTTTTATTCTCCAATTTTTGAATTTCATCTCTTACATTACTTTCAATTTTGAAATGGTTTTTAGATGCTGAATTTTTTTCTGCATCACAGCCTTTGACTAGTTTGTCTTTCTCGGGTGTTTCCAAGACTAAGACTCGGTTCACTGTCACATGAAGTCTTGATGCCCAGACAATTATTTGCAGTTCCTGGTAGTTCTGCATAACTCTGCACTTGCCCTTCTTTGGCTGTTGAGCTCTGAAACTTCAGTATGTCTGCAGAATGACTAAAAGGGAAGCAATGGCTCTGTTCTTCAGATATGTCAGGCTTTTCTCCCGTATTTTTTATGTCTGAGGGATCACAATTCGGAGGTGGGTTATGAGAAGAAGAAATTGGATGCAATTGATTCATGTCCCTGTTGATTATCATGTTTGTCAATATTATAATTAATAAAACTATTACAGATATTTGTATACCAACCTGATTGGCCACGTCTGCTTTCTGACTCCTGATTTTTCTTTTCAGCTTCAGAGTTTTTCAGCACTTGGCTTTCTGATACCAAGCCTTCTTCTGAACTGTGAGGGTCATTTGGTTTCTCTTTGTCACATGTTAGTGTATCAACAGGTGATTCTATGCTACTTGAGGTGGTTTTGGTATTATTAATAGTACGTACACTTGCTGGTATCTCCCCAGGACTTGGCCTGTCACTGTGTGAATCGGATATTTGTGCGTAATTCACTTCATCTTCTTCATCTGTCACTGCCTTAACGGTATCCTCTGATTTTTTGTCCATATGTAATTCTTTCTGGTCTAAAGTCTGGTCTTCCTCATTCTTATTTGCTTGATCTGCTGTTTCTCCACTTCTCTGGTCATCTGTAGCAATTGTAGCTTCCTCAGCATGGCCAAAATTAAGAACATCACTTAAACCCAAATTAAACCAGTTTGATTCAGATTCTTGGCTTTCACTTTTTTCTTTTTCTAACAATACCTCAGTGACTGTTGTTTCCTGTTCAGTATTAGAATGCTCAGGCACACCAGAAACATCATGGATTTGTGGATAATTTTTTTCTGATGCCAAATCAGTATCTTCATTCTCTTCACCAAAATACAGGAAGTTTGTCAGTCCACCTTGAAACCAACCAGATGCAGGGGGTTCTTGTTCCTCCTTATCATTTGACTCCTGTAAATCATTTTCGGCTGTTACCTCTATTTTTCTGCCTTGGTATTTATTTTCTTCTGCAGATTCAGTAATGACTTTTAAGGGCTCTTCATAATTGTCATTTTCTGTGGTGAACCATCCTGAAATCCAACTGGACTGAATATGAACAGGTTCTAGTGGGAGACTGTTTTGCATTTGTGGCTCTTCAGTATCATCTTTTCTAACCAACTTTTTGTTTACAAACTCCTGAGTGTGAGGTTCCTCTGAGTCATTTTCAGAAACTGGTTCAGTTCTTTCTTCACTTTGTATGGAGTCTCTTGTATATTTTAAGAGTTCATTTTCATGCAGCTTTGGTTCTGCATCAGACAATGAATATTCACTTTCTTTGTTGTGATCGTATAATGTGTTATCTTCATTTTCAAAAGTGTACTTATCTTCGTGAAGACAAAGGAAATCGGTTTCCTAAAAGAATAATATTAACTTTTAAAATGTTCTAATGTGTAATTTTCTGTATCACCGTGTAGTGCAGCAATATATATCATCATTCTTTCTGTTATAACTTTACACAAAGAACTGTAATTAATTATATTATTCCTAATGGTTCTGTATCTTTAATTATATAGAAATTACTTTAGAGGAGAATAAACATGCAAATGGAACAATAATAAAAACACGTTTTGAATTATCTGAAATAAAATATCCATCAACAGTTGAATTTCTAACTGGCTATTAGGTTTTTGATTGTTGTAAACCACATTGGAAAATCTGGTGATGTTGGTTTACCTTAGTGAGCACTTCAACTTCTTCTCCAATTAAAACTTCCTCAACCTTTACAGCGTCTCTTGGGAAATATCCAAAATGCTTTCCTTTCTGTAAAATATATGAAACTAATAAGAGCATTTAAACTTCAGTGATATATATGTAGGTAGGTAGGTAGGTAGGTACTTGCATGTGTGCTGGAAAAGTATGGATGAACAATAAGTTTATAGAACTGCCCTCTATCTCCTTCGTTCTGTTTTGTCAAAAGATTGGTTTATTTTTCCTTCACGGAAGTGTTGCACTTGCCGTTTCAGAAAGCAAGGGGAAGTATATTACTGCATACTATTATTTTCTGTATTATTTTTATGAACATGTGTTTGTGCAGAACCAAGGCAGTAGCTTTAAAACTGCTTCAGCTGAAGGCAGTGCTGTCTGCACTGATGGTCGCAGCCAGCTCCTACTAAAATTGGCTGCAAATTTCTCATTGTCTCAAATGGGAAAAAATTCGTGCCTTAGTGACTAATGACCCATAATAAGTTACAAGAAAAGTAGGATATGAAATTCAGGTATGAGGCCAGCTGCAGCTCGAGAGAAAATTACAATGAAGATGGCAACACTACAGAAAATAAGTTAATGGTAGTGCCCAAAAGAATCAAGTCCCTCTGGCCAAGAAACCACCACTGGCTTTATGTCAAACCATTGCAGAAAGTGTTTAATGGAAGAATACATCTTGGAAAGCAAGGAATAGTGAGGTACCTGCAAAGATACTCCTGGATGAAAAAAAAGGAAGACAGAATTTCACTTTTAAACAATAAATGTGGCAGATTATTTGCAGAAAAAAAACCCCTACCCAAAATTTACTAATATCTTGTAGTTTTGCAGCCGTTACACAGTTTTACTAGCAGTACAACTTGATTTGGACCAATGCATCCATTCCTTCTTATATGACTCTTCTAACTTCATTGACACTTGTTCCAAGTCATTAAATATATGTGATATTTTCTCTGGGAGCTTTCCTTAAGCATGGAACTGTGAAGTCAGGTCCCAGTACTGGATGTCTTACCCACAGACCTGTAGGTAGGAACCTGACCTGATAGACCTGAGTGTTTTCAAGGGGACCAGGTGAAATCATCAGTCAAATGATGAGATGAAGGAAGCAGAAAGCTTGTATTCTGATCTTGACTTTGTGAGTGATCTTTGCCAAGACTTGATTTTCTCTTTCTATATAAAGGTAGTAACAATGACCCATCTCCCAAATACTGTATTGATCTATGACTGGTTAATATTCCAAAAGAGATAGAAGATCCTTAGAAGCAAGTAGACTGCAGTTGTTATGCTGTTATTATATCTCAAATATTTATGGGGAAAGTCTTTCAGTTTGAAGTACTTACACTTCCTGTCCACAAGTTTTCATTTTCCCTTGAAAGTTTGGAGTATACCATGATCTCCTCCCCTGTTTTGAAGTTAAGATACCGGCAATCAGGCCCTAAGTAGTCCGTAGTGGCTTGAACTCGGCTCATTGCCTCTGGAATAATATGTGGAAAGAAATAAACAAATACAGCATCCATTTTGTCTGAAGTCAGGTTACTGAAGAAATCTGATATATAACAAATACTGATGTATTAGCAAACGTTTTAATGTATGTGCTTTGTTATGATACTAATCCATTTATATCATCAAGTGGAAATCAACTAACGCAAAAAGCAGCCCTATCTTGTTTTCTTTCTTATGTACTGCAGACATCAAGGGGAAAAGCTCTTGTCCTATATGAACATTTTCCAGTGCTTGTTTAGCCAAGGTTTCAGTGCTTAAATGTGTACGCAGGATTAGCAAATTCAATTACTAAAGCCAGACCTAAACAGCTAAAAAGTATTTCCCAGGCATATTTATAATTTTGTATTTTAGAAATTCTAAGTTAAATCTAGTAATTGTTTCAGGGATTTTGAATACATTTACCTTATGACAAACACACGTAAATTAAAGCAATATAAATCTTAAACCTGTTGTTAAAATGAAAGTTTCCAATTCAGTTTGAATTATTTTATGTTTTCTTTGACTCCAAAGTTTTCCTTCTCCCCACAGAAACCACTACTGATATGCTCAGGTCAGTTTGGAGCCCATTTCACATGCTGTTCCACAAAGATAGACATCTCTGAACATCCGGAACCTACTGAAGTTGTTATGGCTCCATAAGAAAATAGAAATCCATCAGCAGAGGAAATCTAAGGTCTCTTCCACCTCAGGAGAAGCTATCCACATTGAAAATACAACACTTAAGTCTGCCAAACCAATGGAAACAGCTTAGAAACAGCTTTAACTATGATTATGACAGGTTTCACAATGGTAATCAGTGGATAATAAATGGAACATTATTTGCCCACTTGTGATTCAGTGGCTCTGCCTCCTGCAGAGTTATTTACTCTTTGAGAACTACATAACTAGTTACAGCCTGCACTTCACGTTAAAGAAGAAAAAATAAGTAAAGAGGAAATACTAACAGAGTGTTTTTTAAGAAGGATTACAAAAACCATCCCAAACCAGTTTCCTTACAGTAGAAAAAAAAACAGAGTTCTGCAGAATAGGCTATGAATGTACTACAGACACGTGATAAAGAGTCTTCTTTCTCTGTTTATAATGTACCATTTTTATTTTATTTATAATCTGTTTATTTTATTTTGTACCTGTAAAGAATGAGTTAAAAATACTTTAAAGCTGTTTTCTATTGCCCGCTTTGGGGACACCTGAGAAAAACTAGCTATTCAAAAGTATTTTTCCTGAACTTTGATCTGTATATCCTTACACAACAATCCAGCAAGTCTTTTTTTTCTCTTTGTTTTCAAAGTTTAAGCCTGTTGCTCATAGGCTTAGTATATTAACAACAAGCATTTTCTATGGCTACTCATTTTCAGTCTGTTTCATTGCTAATTTGAGATTATGATTCCTAATAGCTGCATAAACCACAAACTCCCTTTGAAAAAACCAAAATTTTACTTACTCTCACATTCCGGATCACCACACTTCTTCCATTCTGAAAGTACCTTTGTACTCTGCACACTTGCTGAAAATGAAATTACTAACAACAGAATTCTCCGATCCAAGATCCTTGACATTTTAGATTAAATCCAGAATGCACTGAAACTGTGGAAACTGCATTGATGTGTGGTTAGCAAGCATATTCTACATTTTTCTTAGCCTAACAAAACATTGCTAGTAAACTTTCAATCCTATTTTCTTTCTCTGGTCTGCTTAAACGGAAGTACACTATGCTAACCTGCTAACAATCTGCAGAGTCAGGTGTCCTGATTATACACATGCATTAATAATTAACTATGCTCTGATAGCTAGGCTGATGATTTGAATACAAAGAAAGTAGTTCTGGTCAAATCAAAATTTAGCCTCGATCAGATTCTTGTGTGCTGAGTTTGTAGAAGATTGTGTCTGGGGAAATTCAACAGGAGTTGTATTGGGATTATTTCTGGATTATGAATGCATTTTTAATGTACGTCTTTAATCTGATTTTAAATTGGTGTAGGGTGATGACCAGGAAGCCTGGCAAGGGCTAAGACAGCCTACTATCTACAGCCTACACCACATTCCTTCTACATTATCTTTGCTGATTTAGGTCAGCAGAGTTGATGTCAAGAAAGGATGAGTGGGCTGAAGGAGGAGGCCCTGTGGAGATAGGATGGTCTTTTTTTGGCTCTGAAGAACTGAACACAACAGAACAAAGTCGTATGACTAGACCTTTGAAGGACACCATGGCCAAAAAAGTAACTTTTGCCTGAATAAGGGTTTAAATAAATATTAAAGCACACACACTGAGAATGCTAATAAGATTAATGAGGTACATGCTACCACATACGTGACTATATTACTTAATCCTCCACTTGGACTGTGCTACATGTAAAGAAGGAGGAGGAGAATAAGATTGGGCTGTATACAAGCCAGGTAGAATTTTCATGTGCTTTGCAAAAGGCCCAAAAAGATCCTGGAGTCGGTGGGTTACTCTCCTCTCTTCACAAGCCGGGATGCCTGCTTGGTAAGCTTCTGCATAGGATTATTGTTATTATCCAGGCTAACACAATATTATGGTTATTGTTAGAGCTCTCTCACATCTAGTGCTGTTTATCGACAGCAATTCCAAGTCTGTGTTTCTGTTGTTTCAATACACCAAACTATCTGTGCTATGTGTGAATCTGGGACAGTGAAGGTTCTTATTGAGCACAGCTTGACCTGTAATTTTGGATTGGTAAATTGCACTATTTGTGAATCTGTGCTTGTGGAAGTTCTTATTGAACACAACCAGACCTATAGTGCCAAATTGATTATAGTCATAAATCAAGCCCAGCCACATTCAGACCGTCTGATCTCTAAGGACCAGCTGGAATGGAGGGGATGTTATTTTCTGTTAAATTGAAAGATGAACTATCAATTGTATGCTTATATTGATTTGCATTAATGCTAACATAACTACTGACAGTGTTCTAGCTTTTTTTTTTATTGTCGTTGTTTCTTTAATAAACTATTTTTTTTCTGTGCACTGATACGTTTTAGATAATTTATAGCTGGTCATTGGAAACTTAGAACAGAAAATATTTCCACATATTCTTTTTGAGCTTTCTCATGCACTAGATCTAAGTACAATCCATCCTTTAGCATGGGGAGTGCTAACTTGGCTCCAATGTCTTAAAGGCGCCTGGCAGTTTTCAGGTGTGTAAGACAACTAGAAAATCGGTATGCTATCTGCATCATATATCACAGAGCAATATAGCAAAGACAAGCAAATGTCATGCCCTGCTTTTTAAAGAATACCCTGTTTCTTAGCAACCTATTATCCAATATGTAGTTATAAATAAATTTTTTGCAAATATGTCACGCTTTAAAGTAGTAATTATGCATGGAGATGTACAATAGTTAGACAGGCGCGAAGTTGTGCTATAAATGAAAACCTGCAGAGTCAGAATACCGGGTTGGGAGGGGACCTCAAAGTTCATCTGGTCCAAGTCTTCTTGGTAAAATCATGGTCTGGACAAGATGGTCCACATGAATCTTGGAAGTGTCAAAATGTTTGGGCATCCACCACTTTATGAGGAGATTGTTCCAATGGGCAATTGCTCTCACTGTAAAATATTTTCATCTTCTGTCTAATCAGAATCTCCCCTGGATTAACTTGTACTCATTGTCTTTTACGTGTGACTACTTGTAAAAAAAAAGTGTCTATCTTCTTTCTTTGCGTTAGAAGCCGGCTTTCCTTCAAAAGTTTCACATCATTGTCCCACACTTTTTTGGTGACCTAAACACAATACATCTTATTAACCTACAAAAAAAGCTTCACTTTTCCTTTCCCACTGCCCTGCATGAGGGAGACTCTTCTCCCTGCCTTCTTGATAGCACCCCAAAAATCTGCATTCCTTCCCAACCTGATCTTTGCAGTCACAAGGTTCCTAGTAAGCCTGCCCCTCCTTCAGTCCTGGGTATGACTCATGCAGAAGTCACTGGATTCTCTTTCCACAAACCTAAGCTGTATCCTACGTGCAGCATAGTTTCCCCTTCCTTCTGCTCCACAACTCAAACCTGCCAGACACTGGTGCTTAGCCTGATCTACAGAGCCAGTAAAGAAAGGGCACAAAGTGAGCCAGGGTCACCTTAACCAGCAGTGGCCTGCAAACAAAAACTTCACAGAGGCGACATATCCCCCAGTTGCAATCTAACACTTTGGCCCCTTCCTTTGCCACATGACCTGATAGTCAGGCAGCCTATCCTATGACCTGTTACACCAGCTGTCTCTGCTGTTAGGTAATCCACTGCAGAGCACCAAGGAATACACTACAGATCAGCACACCCGTCACTCCTGACTGATGCTGCCCCATTTATTTTCATTCCCAAGTCTCAACAAAACAGATTGGTGAGAAAGAACATACAAGTAATCTGTATCGGAAGGACTCTCTATATACTAAGCACTGTGCAAATTAAAAAAAGAAAAGAAAAAAAGGACATTTTTATCCAACTATTTACAAGTCTTTCATAGTGTTGCACATCAACCATAGAGATGGGACAAAACCCAACAATGGGCCTAGAAAGGTTAACAGCCGCTTTTTGAGCCCGGCGACATGGAGCCTATTCACCTAAAAATGGAAAAGTGAGGTATTCTGACATCTAAATTTACGTACTTATGTAGGTTTGTGGGGGAGAACAATCAGACCAACATCTTGAAGTCTGTACATTACTACTATATTTGTGAAAATAGCTCTGAAAATGGCTCTGACTTCAGTTTCATATAGATATCAAACTTAGTTCAAGTCTTTACATGGAGGTAAAATAGATATTTAATTTTAGCTACTCATTTGAAACTGCATTTGAAATTTTCAAGTTATTCTTGGAACTGCTCATTGTGTTGCTTAGTCTCAACAAGCATTCTCTGAGGCTTAAGTGCTGAAAAACACTGCTCTGATCTCTGTTCTACGTTATTTGTTCCCCTAGTAAATTCAATAATGAATCATATTCATACCAAATATTAATTTCCTTTGAGTGAAAATCCCATACATAGCATATTCTATACAAGCATAACTTCTAATTGCCTTTGAACTGAAGTCAAAGATTCATGGAGATTATTATAGCTAGATTCCAAAGGACAAAGTTGAAAGCTTTATAGCAGACAGAGTGAGACTTCAGTTAATTTCTGTTCTGCAGAACTGAAGCAATGAATGTGAGTACTATTGCACATGCAGAGACAAACAACAATAATTAAAAAGATCTATTTCCAACAACTTTTATTAGAATGAAGCTATTTTTATTTGCAATGACACCTTAGTAACTGTGACTACTGAAGTAGAAAGACACCTCTTAGAGCATGCTAGAATTCAAAGAAGGATCAGAATTAATTTAATTGAGTAGTAATTGAAATAATCTGAGTACTATGGCACACTGGATGGCTCTTTTAAGACATGGCTTTGTAGAAGTGAAGATGTTGCATTTCCTAGACCATTCAGTATCTGCATTAGTAATAAAGAGCAAAGCAAATCAAAAGTTGGTAAAAGTTCTCCTAATATCTATTTCATAATAAGAACAGAACAGCTTTGGCCATACTCTTTTGATAGCACCAAAGGGTTCCACACAGAATGCAGAGTTTTACAGTGTAGAATATTGCACAGTATGTGGAAGAATATAGTCCATGGCAAAAACACTTTTAACAATATAGTTCTCTTGACTTTGGATGTTTGGATGAAAATACAGATCAACTTTTACATTGAATCAAATGTCATGCCAGGAAATTTTTTTTTTTTTTAAACAAGTATCTTTTAAGAAATAAGTCAAAGGAAGAAGAGTAACACAAATTCATTCTTCCAGTTAGACAAATCTAGAGCAGGTAACAGTCATTCATCACCCAGTTGTAAACCAACTTTTTCAACCAGGATAACAGGTAGCAAGAAAAAGCCACTACTGCTTCTCTATTACAAGAACAGTTACAAACATGACAACTGACAGTGCGTTTCTTAAAAATCATCGAAGTTGTGACTTTTATTACTTTGAATCTTGAGGATATATTTACAAGCTTTGAACACCTCACATTTTGCCACATAATAGAACACTCTCGCCTAGTAACAACTGCCTGAACCAGGAGGAAAAACCCCAAGACTGAAAGAGCAAAACTATATCCTCTGTAACACAGATCTCTACATGTTACTAATGCGCCACTGCTGCAGCATTTGATCCCATCATAAATACACATAGTCTCAGAGAAATTCTTCTTTGACTAGGCAAACTCATTTTAAAGATCTTGGACATAAATTAAATGAGTATGTTTACCCTGTTGTACCACAGTAATTGCTATAAAATCAGCAGCTGAACCTGAATCTTATATCTGGGACCTAATCACAAGACCGTTACTTTCCTGAGAAATAAAAGATGTCCCAGAAATCTATTTGCAAATTTACTGGTTTTGAAATTAACTTTGCTGGAGGAGGGTGTTCAGTTCTCTAATACCTACTGTCTGCAGAAAAATTATGTTCAGGTTTCCTTTGAAAAAAATATAAAGAAGCTGTTCCAAGCGCAAAGACATCACCTTGAAGAGCAGGAATTTGAAGAGGTATGCCTTTTATCCAAAGTAATGTTTCAGCTTATACTTAATGAACAATCTGTGTAACATCTACTCTGACAAGAACTCCAAGTGGAGTGCTGCAGAAAAACACATTCTTGGAGACTTCCAGCTTATCTATGCATCAGGACCGAAGAAAAAAACAGCAAGTAATGGTACAGAGTCAGTGCGTAGTATAAAGGTTCTAAAAAACCCAAACCACCAACTGCCTTCTTAAATTATGCTTAAAGCTAGAAGGGACCATGTGATGGAAACACTTCAGAAGACAAGCATAGGGCACACATGGTATGTTCCCTACTCACATAAAGCATCTCTACTTCATTCTTAGAAAAGGGGAAAACCTATCATTCCTTTGCCCACTTTACTTGAGTGAAAAGAGAACAAGGCATTTGTCCTTTGATCTCCACTCACCATTGTGGGGAAGGGACATAAGAAAATGTTTCAATAATTTCCTCCCCCTACACTATCTGCACTAAATCCTCAGAAAATACAAACTGTTCCATCAAATTTAGTCTTGAAGTTGTCAGCTATTTTCATGGTCTCATTCCTATCCACAGCTCTGATGTTGATTCAGGATAAGAGGAGCAGTCCTTGAAGGAAAATGTAACACCTACTAAAACCCCTATTGCTTCATGGTGCTAGTAGTACACTACTATCTTATACTATTCCTGTAGTGGAATATTGGTTGGAATATCTAGCTTTTAGAAAACCTCAGTCTTACAAAGTTATCACACACCGATGTTTATGTTTGTCAGAGACTGAAATATAGTTTATGACTTAAACATTTTCATGAAGGACTTTCAAAACTGTATTACAAGAGCTGCAGAGAAGACTGCCACACCCTGAATGGGACTCTCAGAGGTCCTGGACCCGCTCGCTAATGAAGAGAAGTAGCAACTCAGGGCTGGAGGACGTTCACAAAGCACAACCTCAACACCTTCTGGGCGGAGACCACAGCCCCAGGGGCTATCGGCTGCCAGGCTTGCACAGACCCTCGCACCAAAGGGCGGGGGGAAAGAGACTTTGTGTGTGTGTTGAAAAGCCTCTGGCGAGAGGCGCAGTGAACGCCCATCCTCCAACGTGCAGACCAGCTGAGCTAAGGGGCCCTGACCCGGGGGGTAAACACTTCTCTGCAGCAGAGGGGGTGACATGGCCCATCAAAGGGCCCCCCACCAAAGGGGTCCCCAGACTCTGCACCAGAACACCAGAGATGATGCAACAGACCCTCGGTGTTGCAAAGGACAGTGTCAAACTGGCTCCGGCAAAGGAGACACGTGGGCGTTCCCACCTGGCCCGAAGCGTGTATCAATCCACGGGAGTCTCTGCTCTTCGGCGTGTGGCCCCGTGTGGCTGCGTGGCGTGGCACAGCAGCGGGGGACCCTCACCACCCAGAAGACCAGATGGAGGGGAGCAACGAGACGTCATTGGGACCCCTGGATGGGGGCTTCCTAACCCCTGTCACCTCTCTGTCTCCCCCACCCCCCACATACACACCTCTTCCTCCTTTTCTAACTTTTCTCTACTTTTCTTTCTTTCTCTTTGCCTCTCTACTATTAAATAAAATACATCAATTTTTTGGCACCATCAGCTAACCTCGTTTGGTTCTTATCTCATTTTTGGGAATATTTTGAACCTTCTCTAAGTTTTTTCTGGTTTATTTCCGGAGACTTAGCTTTCTTTGCTTTTCTGGGTTTAAATCGGATCGTTACACCGAGCTGCTTAGATCTAGGAATGCTAATAGTTAATGGCACTGCTTAACCATGGAAGTAAGTTTCTTGTAACAAACAATAAACTATCAATTACATCAACAGCTTCGTACTCAGCAACAAAGCCCCTGTATTTTCACAGTGAAAAATACACTGCTGCCGGCAATATAACCTGAAACAACATAATTAATCCAGTCCTTGGTTCAGCTACCAGGACCCCCCATCCTGTTGTTTTCATAAACCCTGCTAACATGCTGCTCTGAAACGGTGGTCAGAAGCTTTGCACACTAACTCCAGTATCAGCCATTTAAACCCGTGCAGCAAACGCACTGCAGCAGTGCATCACACAAGCTCAAAATAAGAAACATTAAAATGACTCAACATTTAATTGACAAAACTAAAGTGGCTTCCAAAGGCAATTTCAAACCTAAAATTAGCCAAAACATGTAAACCAGTAACATTTACTCAGTTATTCAGTATTAGAGGGCTTCCTTCGAACGTTTTTTAACATCTTCAATCAGGCATTTGAACTTTCGTTTGTCCTTCAAAAAAGATGGAACATTAAACCCCATTCTCTGAAGGGAAGGAGACATTGTTGGAAACTACTGACAAGAATAAAAATTACTTCTTTGTAGAGGCAGATAGGATATTAAAGTAGCAAATGGACTGAAGAACCTGAACTCCTTAAAAAACGGGGAGCGTGCGTTTTCCCACTGTTTATTTGTGCTGCACTCCATCCCCTACTAAACGCATTTCTTGAAGTCATGACATTCAGCATTTCAGAACACAAATCTGTCACTACTCGAGTTCAGATGAAAACTGACAAACTCCAAGCTAGAACTTGGCAACTACATTCCAGAAAAATTGGGTGTATATGGCACTTCATACATTAAACTAAGCTTACATGTCCTTCTATACTGAAATCTTTCTAGGATTTCCTGGTCTGTGATTCGGCATATCAGATAACAGAATTCTCTTCCTGTCAAAACAGCATGGATTACAGCACTGCATGGATTACAGCACTACAGTTTCATACTCAATTAACTAACAATTAAAGGCCTTAATAATAATTTTGGATATAGAGCTTGTAAAGTACAGCCACCTGCAATTACAATTCATACTTTTAATGTAGAAAGACTAAGGTAATACACCTGTTAATAGAAAAGATCATCAGCATCGAGAGAGTAGTCTACAAAGCCACATTTATTTGCACATGTACGGAACAAAGCAACAGATGTTATTATTTTCCATACAAAATTATATAAAACCAGTATTCACCTTCAGAGATAACACTATACCACCTTAAGTTTTATTAAATACATTCAGAAAGCATTCTTGCACACACACAACATTAGTATTAGGTAGTCCCAGGTAACTCCAACACTGCAATGTAATTATTCCTAGTGGTATGAAGGGATCAAAGATCAGTCTGCAACTAAAATAAAAATCCTGGTTGAGAAGCAAGCTGAAGTCTTTCTTCCACTGGCCACCAAAACAAGGAAAATCACTGAACAGATTAACTGTATCTAGAACATAGATGTAAATACTAACAAAGTGCCTGCAGAAAGCAGGTAAGAGTGGTTTTCCAGACTGATTGAGCTATCTTGGCCAGTGTTAACATTCCCACTTAACCATTGCTTGCCTACGGATAGGAAGTTTTTATAAAACTGGAAGACAGACAGAATTGACTAAGAGCTTGTGGTTACAGAAGAAAACAAAAAGTATAACAAAAATCAATTACTTTCTCTTCCTACCTAGCACTGGAGAGATTATTTGCTTTACTAGGTCTTAAAATTCCCATTCTTGCAAGGAATAGAGGGGAAGGGCAAAATCTTGTGTTTCCCGCAATACTGCCTTCCTACATATAATCTAAAATGGGGAATTTAATTGTCAACAGGACATCTCAAACAACTTATTTAAAATGCACATTTATTTCTACGAAAAAAAAAGTGTATGATACAGAAGAAATGATCACATCTACTTTAATGGTTTACCTATTAAAATATACAGAGGATCTTAATGAGTACAGGATATTTAAAAAAAAGATGCAAAGGAGTGTCAATCTTTTATTTTTACATTTCAGGAACTTCACATAATCTTGGTAAGTAACCTTTTACAAAATTATGTAAAAAGTACAAGAATGCCTGGTAAACAGTCTGCATTTTTCCAAAAGATTTTTTACAGCATGCAATTCTTAAGGCAGCCTTCTCTTCCTCCTTACAAGGAATCCTTTCACTCAAATAATCTTCTGCTGCAAAGATTAGGCTAAGGAAGCTTGGTCTCTTCTGTTAACGCCTTTTGTCTTTCCTGTCTGATTTACGGTCTCTTTCACTCCGTGAAGTTCTCTTGCCTGACCGACTACTTTCTGATATAGATCTCTTTCTGTCAGACCTCGAACTTTTATCCTTTGAGCTTTTGGTATCTCTACTACCACCTTTTGAGGACTTGTGACTTCTATCTACTCCTGAAGCATCCCTTCGCTTCCTGTCTGTGCTCCTTCTGCGTTTTCTATCTCTGTTATGCCCTCTTCCTCGGCTTCGACTCCTGCTTTCACTGCTGCTAGAGCTACTGCTGCTACTGTCTCTGCTCGTACTTCCACTTGTAGTGCTGCTGCTGGTGGAACTGCTCCGACTGGTACTGCTGCCAGTACTGGAACTACTTGCACTGGTAGTACTGCTCGAAGTACTACTGCTACTGCTGCTGCTGCTACGGTTATGACCAGCTTTGTTTCCTGCCCTACCCCTGCTTCTACTCCTAGTCTTATTCTTACTTTCTGCACTCGGTGTCTGATTCTGCTCTGCCTGGGCTTCAAGCACCTTTACAGCCACCACTGCATTTTCATCCTTGTCTGCCTGGGGCTCTGTATCCTGAGTGGACTGAGACAACTGAGGTGACTGTGCTAGTGGCACAGACTGTGGCTGAGATAGAGCCTCAACCATAGATTCTGTCTGAGCTTCAGGTGTTTTCTCCTGTGTGTCTTCAAGTTCAGCTTTATTTTCTGTTTTGATACCTTTCTCCTTCTTGGGAGAAGGAACATTACACACTTTTTCTGGCTGAGCATCACACTCTGTTTCTGGTTCTATTTCTTTGCCATTTTCATTTTCTACAGGTTCTACACTATCTACCTCATTCATTTCAGCCACATCCTGCTCATTATCCACTGGGTGAATGTTTTCACTTTCCTCTTTTGCAACTGTGACCTCCTCATGCTGACCATCCTGTTGCTTGTCATTCTCCCTCACCTCAGTAGGCTCTTCTACTTTCATCTCCACATCATGTTTCTGTTCATCCTCTTCCTGTTCTTTTTCTGCATCACTATGCCCTGAACCTGAACCTATTTTTCCCTTTTCCTCCCCTACCTCCTCCATTTCTACATCATTGTGCTGATTACCTGTCTCCATCTCTTCCACCTGCTGAGCCACCTTACCCTCTTCCTGCTCCTTGTTCTGTTCTTCCTTCTTTTCTTCATTCTGCACCTCCTGATGTTCTTTTTCCTTCACAGATTGTCTTCTGGGCCTGGCCTCCATTTTGTTAATCTGCTCTGCAAACTCATTTCTCCTGCTTTCAAAGAGCGCTAGGGAATGAATGCATAAATAACAGTTAAGATAATCTACAGACATTGGAGTCTATTTACCCTTTAACTATGAGCTAGTAACTTATCAAATTGTTCAACTTATAAATACTGCATCCTTGTTCTTTCTGAAGCAGCAAGCCATTCATGCATAACAAAAAAGACTGCTAGTTACCTTAAGAAAACAAAGCAAAGGGGAGAGTAAGCTCAGATGAGTATTAGAACGGTAAAGCCCTAAATCTAAGCTAACAAAAAGTTTTTGACTTCATTAAAATCAAACCAACCAACAGTATATCAAAATAATACCTTAATTTCCTGGTATTTATCTATTAAGGTTATACTTCCTAAGGTAAACAAAAGACAGTAAAAATAAGCAAAAAGCTGGTTAGGTATTAAGAAAGCTTAATTACTGTAGGCTATCCAGACAGGTGAGCTACCTTCTCTTATCCCCCAACCCCACAAAAAGAAGAAAAGCTCCTAAGAGAAAAACAAACCAATACATTCTTAGTTTAATAAAAAAAGAACAGTAAGACTACCATCAATCGGAGTATTTTAAATTGTTTTCCAAAAGAAAAATATAGTCATCCTGTGAAACAGAAATGAACACAGATTGAGGTAAAAAAATCATCATAAAGTTCGAATGCTATGCTTAAGGAAATACTTCTCAAATGCTTTGCATTTCCTTGGGTCTTCACAGAATCTGCCTTTTCAAAAACTAAGTTGTTGCACTTGGATACATCTGGGTACTAAAGCTAATATAAAGGACTGTTTTAAACACATACCTCTGAAATTACGCATACATATCTTTTGACTTCTTGTAAGAGAATCAAATCCCATTCAATAGAAAAATAAGTCACTGAAAGAGTAATGTCCACTTACGATGAACACCCATGTAAGAATATAGTTCATCCTAAGCATGAAATTCATGCATTTAAGCAAAGACTTAAAAGAAATTCGTATGGCAAACAAAGGGAGGCAAGAACAAGGGCCTTTGTATCA
Source organism: Oreocharis arfaki (assembly GCA_013398015.1). Taxonomy (NCBI): domain Eukaryota; kingdom Metazoa; phylum Chordata; class Aves; order Passeriformes; family Paramythiidae; genus Oreocharis; species Oreocharis arfaki. The sequence goes on along the minus strand of VZRR01005022.1, from coordinate 932,047 downwards.
CAAAGACCACTTACCATTCATCTTTCTCTGTGACTCTTCCATCAGCTTCTGCGTAGCAGGACACATTCTGCCAGGTATGTAGAATAAATGAGGTTTCGTTTTTGTTCTTATGTATTTAATTATTTTAGCGTTATGTTCATTCCATTCTTCTTGCTGAGAAATGAAAGAAAATAACCCTGAGATACACAAGAATAGTTTAAACATGAGAAAGATCAAGAACAAAATGAAAACTCACCAACTGGGCAAGCTCAACCTTTTGCTCCAATAACCGCAGCTCTGTCTGTTTAGCACGTCTTTCTTCAAACAGTTCTCGCCTCTCGTTTTCAACTTGCTTTCTCTCTTCCTCTGCCTGCACTTCAAGTTTTTGTTCAATTTCTTGTCGTCTCTTTTGCTAAAATAAATGAAGTAGCATCTTAATTTTTTTCTACGTCAAGAGGAAGCATTCTAGTTTGATCCACTTAAAAATTTTGAATTATTTACACCATGAAAGACATTCCTAAAAACACATTAGGAAATACCTCCTAAACTACAGGTAATGGAAGAAAAGAGTGTCATTGCTTGCTGGCACCTAATTTTTTGTTAGTTTAACTATATAGTTATGAGGCCCTGTGAATTTCTGTCTGCTTTACTATCATTCAGTTTGGATTTGAATTTTCAGTACAAGTTTCAACAAGTTGGGTTTTTTTCCCCAATGGCAGAAAAAGAAAAGAAATATATTTGAGATATCAGGGAAATTACGTAAATTTCCCACTTGGGAGAGAAAGAAGTCAACTCATCCAGAAACAAATGAAGGATTGCTGACTGGTGTTTGTACAACAAAAATTATATTTTGAATACTTCCCGTATATTAATTGCTAATTAGATATATTACTACAATCCAAGAATGTCCTGTTTGTATGCCCTAGACAGCCATGTGCTCAGATTGTACAACAGTTGTCAATAAAGAAATAGAATTTACTGCCATTACAATAAAATGGCTGTGTCATAAAACTCCTCAGGCCACTACTTTGATTTATAGCAAGTTTATATGCATGAAGAAGTAAATCTCTATATGGATTCTCAGAAAAATTTTGCAAGGAGCAGTAACTCCTCAAAGTCTCTTTGTGCAAACACATACTACTATTAATTACACAGAGACTCCATGTTTCTAGACCATCCTGATAAATAGTTTTTTGTTCTAATGCAAGCAGGCAAAAGTGAACTTTGGTCTTATGTGCCACATGACAAGTTAGCTAAACCACCCAAATACTGAATCTGAAAGTAATCAATACCAGCACTGTGAGTCAGCGTTGCTGACACTATACAGAAAAGGCTTTAAGTTTAAATCTTTCTATCTGCTTCAACTGGACTGCTGAAATTAGAACTTTCAAACACTGTTTTTAATCTAAAGTTTATTAGTATTAACTGAATTTAGAGCAACGGTAAACAAATACCATAGCGTTCACAAATTAAAAGGGTATACTAGGAATAAAGTTACCAGCATCCCATATACAAGATTTTTAAATTAATCACTAAGCTATGCAAAGCCTTTGCTGCAGTAGAATCACACACTCATTTATTAAAATCAGAAATTTTGGTTATCTGTACTGGAAGGGGAAAGGCATTTTTAGACAGACAGTATAATCAACCATAGATTTCTGTATATATTGGTTATAATTTAAACATCTGGAACACACCAGGATAGGCACTGCTTCAACAATACTGCATCACTATTACTTCCAGAATTAGCCTATGACCTGTTAAACAGTCACCTGATTAAATCCCATTTAACATTGCCTTTTTGCTTCTACAAAGATCAGAAATAGTGTTACAAAGTAACAGTAAGAACCCCTTTCCTGCCTCCCACCCTCATTCCCTTGCACTGATATAAACAAAAACCTACATGCACTCTCACCAATTTGCTGCACCTGGGACTTACACTGTAGGGAAATTTCATGCTTACTTGAAATAGCTTAACCACACAATTTTGTTTTATTATTTACAATCTGATAGAATTTAAAATAAGTACCCTCTCAGTAGCAATAGCAACCGTGGACTCCTGTTTAAATTTCTGAAGAGTGCCCATCAACAAGCCAAATATACGTCGATTCCTGAAAAAAAATAGACCCACAACAAAAAGAAATTTGAGATTCAGTTCAAGTACTAAGATTTTTATTTGCATAAACAATCAGAGAAACTTTCCACGTCAAAGACACTTATTTTTAAAGGCTCAGTAATACCCAAGGCCATTAGCAATAGAAGACATACTGTCTGTGCCAACAGTCCAGGATATAATTTACAGTGACATATCATTTTGCTTATGAATAAGACACAGCTCTTATCCATAACACAGAACAGCTAGCACTGGCAAAATTGGAAGCCTGCACATTTCTCATCTGGAAATAGTAACACTAAGGAAACATTTTTAAAAATCTTAAAGCAGAGAGTACTGAAGAAAAAACAGTCAAGTAAATACAGTGTGAGCTACCAATAAGGCAGGAAACTGGGTTTTCTGAAAAGCATACACTCCCCTCTCCACAATCTGCTTAGACTGTTAAGGAGAAATGGAGCCACAGGAGAGTTAAAGCTTATCTATCACAGCTGCCCAACAATGGGATGCTGCACTATGGGATGAAACCAGAACTACTGTCATCCAATTAGGTGTTGTTTTGAGAAAAATAAGTAAAATCCTTCAACAAATTCCCTTCTTCTGAGCAAGAACTAGTTTCTTGACTTTCACCTTTTCTTTCTTTTCATTCAATCCCAAATTAAGTCATTACAACAAGAGGCAGACTCTCTTATTTGCCTTGAACTTTTACTTGATTAAGAGAGAAAGGAAATGCTACCGTCTTCCCAAAGTACCACTCTACGACAGTGGCACAAACCTCACATGGAGAGGTAAAAGTCTATTAAATACCAGAAACAGGAACACAAAAAAAATTGAAAGCCAGAGATCACTGAAAGTGCATTTGTATATGAATGACATCCCAGAAGACACTGAGCAAAATCAGGAGTTCAGTGGATGTTGTCCTCTTAAAGAACCTCCTTCCACCACAAGTCATAGGGATGAATACTGGTTTTTGCATCTCCCTAGAGACTACTGAACCGAAAAGCAGTAAAATTACAATCTTGAAGGAAGAAACTTTTAGTGCCTGAAGCTCTAGGAACTTCAGTAAGAATTTTGGAAGTCTCCTTATGAGGGAAGTGAACCTAGTAATGGAAGCAAGAGCAGACGATAAGTGGGGTTATAACTAAAAGAAGCAAGCAAAGTGCCACTTTTCTGTGCAGCTGATCTGTGGGGACTTATCAGAGAAGTTTTCTATAGTTCCTTATTCCAGTTCTCATTTTTCTGTTTATTTAAGGTATAATTATTATTGCACCAGGTGACTTGCAGTCTGAAGTGGATGGAGTCCAAGAGGTTGAACACAGCTGCAAATTCGATTTTCCAACACTTCTTACCAATAGAGCTGCACTTCAGCTAGAATTTTAATGAGCTACCCCTGAGACAAATAAAATATAAGAAAAAGGAGATATACATGGGAGGAATCTAAAAAGCAGCAGGAAAAATTAAGGTAAGACTGTACACACAACAAGAAGTCAAAGTAGTAAGAGAAAAGAAACACGATGGAACTATTGCATTTAAAAAAAGAGGCAGAGGGAGAGAGGAACCATATCCAAAGCCCTCCTTCAACCAACAAAATAAATGATGAGCCAAGATAGCTGTAATAATCCAAGACATTAAGCAACCAATTAAGCTACAGATATTTCTGTCTTGCTCGAAAGATGTTAAAACAGCACTAGCAAACCTGTTCCTGTAGGTGGCCTGAGAAGTAGAATCCCTGTCAGTTAAGTGAAGTGAACAATGGACATGCTGCTGCTTGTGAAATATTTTGAGAGAATACTTTTTAAATTAAATTTCATACCATTATGGTAACTCTTCAACATAATCTTTGATACACAACAGCCTGTGTGCAATACTTCTAAAATCTAAAGCTACTTCCTCCTATGGTAGACCTCCAAAGTATCACATTATTGTAAAAGAGATTTCCGCATACCTTTGTTTTCCTTTCTCATCCATATTTTGGTCTTGTATAAGGTCTCGACGTGTTCGCTCTTTGGAGGTAGCAACAACAGAAGATGGCAACGCTGGCTACAACAAAGAAAAACAAACCACTTTGTTCATCATGTTGCAGGTAGGCTTCTTCTTGCACAGCTCCATTTACTATATATTACCTTTTTAATATCATCATCCTCTGCGTCGCTTTCTTGGCGTGATTCTCTTCTTGTCCGACGTTCTCCACCCAGCCTGAGGAACAAAGTTAGTGGTCATTAGAGAACACGTACTTAGGAGAGAATCTCTTCCAGCATCAGAAAAAATTAAAATAAATAATTTAAATAAAATAAATCCTAAAATAAATAATTTAAGATGAAGTTATTTTCAGCCTTCATTTTCAGCTTTGTGGTACAGCACTTTCCCGTTTCCCAGCTTCATTTTCTGCTAACTCAAAAATTCCAAAGCAAGCTCTGCTTTGGTCAAGAACCACCCTTGCATGTTAAGTGCCCACAGCGCTTAAGCTCACTATTATCAGTCACATTTGATGGATTTGCATCCAGATGTGAAAGCTCAAAACCCGAGTCCATTGTCACATTGCCTGTATTCAATATATTGAACAGATCTCAGTCATAATTCAATTTGTGTTCATGGCAAACAAATGTCACTACAAAGAAGCATGTAATATAGCAGATTGTACACCAAATAAAACAGAAAATTCTAAGTATCTTTGTATCGCTATTATCTTTATATTATTGCTACCATCTTTATATTACTCTAAGGTATGAAAAAGATTTCACCACAGTGATTTGCTATCACCCAAATTATTTCCAACAAGTCTTGAATATGAAATCTCCAAAGAAGACAGTGAAAGTCACCAGCTATTAGCAGTTACTGGTTTGCTGCTACAAACTCTCATTAGGAAAAGCAAGTTTGCTGCATCAGTTGTACTCACCTACTGGATGCACCTTCAAGATCCCTCTGTTTGGCTGGGGGTCCTCCTCCACTGTCCGAGAATCCACGCCTAAAAAGGAAACACTTGTGGTCTTAGAACAAGTTAGGTTAATCCCCGGCCCACCTTAAGTCTGCACAATTGAACTGTAATTCGGCTTTATGGTCATGATTAAACATAAATTTTACTCAGCTCTATCACCATTTACTGTAAGTACTGCAGTGAAGTGTTCAAATACATTGCTTGTGAACCAGCTAATTCCACCTTGAATTTCTGCACTCATTTAACTGAGTAGCTACACTGAAACAAGGATCCCAGTATGCTCACATGATCTTATCTGCAGTAATTTTCAGTATGTGGTTTTATCCACATGTATTTTAAAATGCCTCCTGGAGCATCTACCCATTTCTTAATCGCCAAGAGACTGATCTTGAACGATTCCAAAGACGAAGTCCCAGCCACCACACAATTCCTCCCTTCACTTTCACGTTTCCCTTCACTTTTCAGCCTAACAGCCGAAAAAGTCGGGGAAAACCACCCATTTAAACTTGCTGCAATTCAGAATAAAAAGGCACTTCAAATTTAACCCCCAAAGCCCTGTAGGCAGCTCTGGCGCTCATTCAAACAGCAGAGCAGCGGAGGCAAACGAGGAACACGACACGCAGTGCAATGGCACAAACCACTGCCAGAGGAAGGATGGATGAAACTCCACTGCCCGTTCTGCGCCCCCTTACCTTAGCAATAAACTCCCGCGCCCTCTACCTCCACCGGGGCCTGTGAGGGCTAACAGCCTGTTTTGAGGGGGCCTGAAAGAGAGGGTGAGCGCTGTTAGTGGTGCCTGCCCGGCCCTCGGGGCGCTGCTGCCCGCCCGGGCCGCTGCTGCCCGCCCGGCCCGACGTGCGGGCGGCCGCTACGCCCCGCGCTCCGCGACCGTGCCCCCCGCCACGGGCAGAGCTCCCCCCATCGCCGCGCCAGCGGAGCGAGGACGACCCGCAGAGGGACGCGGGGACTCGCGGCCGGCTCTGCGCCGCCCGCCCTGCAGGCCTGACGCGCGCTCCGCACCCCCTCCCCCCTCCCCGGCCGGCCCTTCCTCTGCGGGACAGCGGCGGGGCCGGCTCTCCCCCCCCCCCCCC
>VZRR01005022.1:598531-925863 GCA_013398015.1 Oreocharis arfaki | reverse complement strand
AACGTGCTTGAGGCTTTCCTTGGCTTTCTCCAGCTGCTCCTGCAGCGCGCGCCCCGCCACCGCCATCCCGCCCGCCGCGCGGCCTGCCCGGGCCCTGCGCGAGGCACGGCTGGGAAACGGGGGGAACAGGCCCCGCCCACTCCGGTGGCCGCGGGCCGGGACGGCGCAGCCAATCACCCCCCGGCGGCTCCCTCTGACCGCCAATCATCGGGCACGAGATGAAAGGGCAAGCCCCTCCAAGGATGGCCAAGAGCGCTCACCAATCATAGGGCTCAGAGGCAGACTGGCATCCCGGCTGCCCAACTAGTGGAAGGCTCTGCCTGCTAGCTCGACGAATCAATGAAAGGGGCCGCCGGAGTGACGTGACACAGAGCTAATAAGAACAGAAACGTCATTTTCGTGTAGCCCAATCAGAAAGCCACTTCGACGCCGCTTGTTCCCACCCACCTGGGACCCATCCTGCTTTCCTACTCTCAGTGGGGCCGAGGAGCCGGAGCGCACGAGGCTCGGGCGGAGCCCAATCAACGCTGCGCTACCAGAAGCGGCCGTGCCCGGCGAGCCAATAGGCGGGGGCGTTACTTGTCGCTGGCTGGGGTGGCGGCCTCTCGGGTGGCGCGTAGCGGGGACTGCTCCTGCCCTCACATCTCGCCCGGAGCGGTGTGGCAGGGGAGCGCCGTACTGCTACATGGAGCTATTCATGGCGCCCGGGGCGGCGGCGAGGCTTTAAATCACGCTCTTGTACGGCAGCAGCCGGCACCGCTCTGTAGCTCCCCGCGGCGGGCAGGGGAAGGCACGGGCCCCGTGTTGAAGGCAGTGACACGCGCGCCCCGCCTGGCTCTAGCAGTAGGGTGGGGCGGGGCAGCTCCGCAGGAGGGGCGCGTTTGATCCCCGGCTCCGGCCCTCCCTCAGGACCCTGGGCTGGCGGCGCCGCCCGAGTCTGCGGACTCTGCAGAGCCCTAACACGAGAGCCCCTTTCCCAGCAGTTCCCCGGCAGCGAGAACCGGCCCGCCTGGCACTGCTGGGCCGCCCCTCCTCGGCCGGGAGCTTCCGCGGGTGCCTGGGCCCGCCCGGAAGGGGCGGTGGCCCCGGCGATGGCGGACGAGGCGCTGTTCTTGCTGCTGCACAGCGAGATGGTGGCGGGGCTGTACCGCGCTGCCGAGCAGGGCGAAGGGGTGAGTGGGGCCGGGGCCGCCCCGGGGCCTCCCGGCAGCGGCCGGGCCTGACGCTGCGGCGGCGGCGCCTTGTGTCTTGCAGGAGAATGGGCGCTGCACCACCAAGCTGGAGAGCATGGGCTTCCGCGTCGGGCAGGGGCTCATCGAGAGGTGAGTCCCCGCCGGGCCCTGGCAGCGCCCTCGTCCCGCTTCCGCAGCCGGTGGGCGCTGCTCGTTCTCGGGGCTTTCACCTCGCCGGTAAAGCAGACTTGCCCGGGCAAAGTGTGGTGCTTTGGGTGGACAGAGTGTGTGTTCCTCCTATCATCAGTTGTTCTGGCATCTCCTCTTTTCGTATCTCATTCTTGTGGGGACCTGTGTTTGCATATCACGGGACAGTATTGGAGTGTGTTGTTTTCCTAGTGCTTCCTGTCATAAAAACCGAGTCAGGGTATGTGGTTCCTTTTAATACTTCAAATTATCTTTAGTTCAATTTCGTGTAGACTTTTGCATGTTTCCCGATTTTGGAACTGTCGCAGTTGAGGCAAACACGACACACACAAGTTCCAGCATCGAATGCAGGCAAAAAGCGTTTATTCCAAAAGCCAGTGTCATATACTTATATACTTTTGTATGTTTATCATTCATGTTACTTATCCATTGGTTGCTTAACTACTACAATAGATTCATTGGCTATTTTAACTACACCGAGTCAGGGTATGTGGTTACTTTTAATACTTCAAATTATCTTTAATTCTATTTCGTGTAGCCTTTTGCATGTTTCCCGATTTTGGTACATTTTATGACTTTATTCTCTTTCTGATTTACTTATTAAGCATAATTTTATGGTTGGCTGTTACTCTATTTCATTTTTGTAAAGTGCTCTCAGTCCTTGCAACTTTGCGACTGAGCAGCTCGGGCCCCGCGATGCAACTCCAGCGCCCTCATTCCAGGGTCGTGTGGAGACTCTTGAGCTTCTGAAGTCATGCTTCTGTTGAACAAAGTGGTGCTTTAGTGCCAGATAAAGACCCTCAAGGGGTATAAAGGGAAAGAAATCTGAAATAAGCAAAAGAGGTCCCGTATGAAAAATTGGAACAAGTTTTACATGTTTGTTCCTATGTTGGAGCTCTTCTGCATAGCTGAAGGACTCCTTCCGAGGAGTAGTATAGGAGTGAGCATTTTGTTCATCTTCTATTTAGATATTTTGTTGAAGATAAAACTGATGGAGCACTTTTCACCTTTCCATATGTCAATTGTGTTTAATAATCATGGAATTAAAACAACTTATTCTGCTATCATATTGCAGATACTAAGATAATACTGTGTTGCTCTTAAGTTAAAATACTTGATGAATGCAGTGAAGCTAGAATGATACTGTACGATGGTTGGAAAACTAATTTCTATAATAACCTCAAAAATTATGTGGTACAGTACAATTAAAAAAATTATGTCTGTGTTTAATTGGTCAGGTTATGTGTACCATCATTATTGATATATTTCTCACTTATCTCTTAGGTTTACAAAAGACACTGCCAGGTTCAAGGATGAATTAGATATTATGAAGTTCATTTGCAAAGATTTTTGGACAACTGTATTCAAAAAACAAATAGATAACCTAAGGACTAATCACCAGGTACTAATGCTATAGAGTAAGATTTAACTTAGAAAATCCATGAGAGTTTTGAGTTGCTAGTGCATTCTTGGTCTACAATTAATTACTTGATAAGAAAGCCAAAATGTTCCATATTTGTTTTGTTTAAAGAGCTTGTTTTTCAATATTCATATTATCATGTAGCTTTAGAACATAATTTAATAATTCTCTATGATGTCTTTATTGCCACCTTGTTTGAAAAGACTAAATGCTTTGAATTTCATATGCAGTGTTGCAGAGTTACAGAAAGGACAGTAATGGTTACAATTGATTAACATTTAAACAAGAATTTTTAATCTATCTCCTAATAAATGGTAGTAAAAAACTAGTGAAAAACTGATGTTACTTTCTGTTTTAACATCTATTTAAATAGAATGGCTGCCGTGATTTTTTTACTTTGAAGAATGTTAAGAGTTTTCAGCAGTTAAGACAGTTATACTCTATTGAAAATACTTGTATAAGGAACAGCTGAGAAACTTCTCAACTCTGCATGTTGGTGATATTGTGCTGTATCCATGTGCTTTCCTATATCAACAGCCACAGTTCTTAAAGCCAGTTCAAAATAACTTATGGAGCCATTTTACTAGAGTAAAAAATCTTTTTCCTCTTGAATGACTTGGTTTTCTTATGGCCATTTTCCTGTTGTGTCAAATTAGGAAGAAGAGAATTTGTACAAGCATTGTGCCAAGTAAAACAGATTTTATTTTTCAGTGACTTGTTTATCAAGTAATAACAAATAATAATTACCTTAGAAATCCGGGGTTTTAATTCAAAGAAAGCTGCAGTATTGAGCTTAAGGTCTTAATTGTATATGCAGCCTTAATTTAAGTTCAAGGCTTATGAAATTCCAAAGTAGCACAGTCAGTGGCAGGGAAATTAAAATGGCAGGTGTAGATGAAGCTATACTGTGTTTATACTTAAATTTATTAAGATACATATTGTTGCACAAAATTGTATTGTAGAAAATGCCAGACTTATACTTTGTCTGCTGGGTGTTGTTGCCTGTACTGCTATTAGGAAAAATAATTCCCACTGAATTTGAGAATAAGAATAGAGACTTGCAAAACCCTATGAAGCTTGAGTTTGAATGTAAAAATCAGTATGCATTTGACATATTACTAAAGACTTTCTAGTATGAAACTATTTTTTCTGATCACTGGAAGGACTCTTCGAAAAAAAATGTGCATAAAATTTTTTTAGGGTTGACGGATCATATCATCATTTAGGGGTTTTGTTGTATACTCACAATGAAGTATGTTTTCTTTTGATATTCATTGTAAGTAAATAATCCAATTTAAACTTAAATTACATATGCCTTAATCTAAGATTTTGTTTTTCAGAATGAGATAATATATATTTTATCTACAAATCAAATCCATTCAGAGAAAATGTTGATTCTTTATTACTGCACATTTAACTAAAACCCTGATTTTTTTTCTTTTTAAACAGGGTATTTATGTCCTTCAAGACAATAAATTTCGTCTCTTGACACAAATGTCTGCAGGAAAGCAGTATTTAGAACATGCACCAAAGGTACCCTTCGATTTTATATGGGGGGGGGTCTACCAGTTTGATTTGAATTACTTTGATCTATTAATAATAACTTTAAATTTTGTAATTAAATAGATTCAAACTCTTCAAAAGGGCAGCTAAAGATAAGTCTTCAGAACCTGTGTGCTTTTTAGAAAGGCACCTTGTTTCAGAACAGTGGATTTGGTTTATGGTTCAAAAAATGGTCGTGGTTGTTGTGAAACTTGCTGCCGTTACGTTTGAGCTACTTCATATTGAAAGCTTGTCTGCCACTACTGAGAAAGAGAAATTCTTTCTCTTCGGAAAGCATGTATTTTCAGAAACTTTCTTTAAAATTCCCAAAAGACATTTGGGAGATGCTATTTGTTACCTAAAGCAAGCTGCTGAGATGATGTGAATGTTCTGAAAGATCTTCCACCAATTAAAAATAGTTTTGAGTGCAGATGCTGAGTTAGGGTAATAGTTCAGGTAGGTAAAATCAGTGCCTCTGCAGAACCTATCATAGAGCACTTTGGTTCAGGTGGATTAAGAAATGGGACATTCAGTTCTATTTTGTGGTTGCTTAATTCTTGATCTTAGTCCTCACAATTGGCTACTGTTCTTGGGATTTTTTTTTTTTTTTTTTTTGCATTTGGTGAAACATTTCTTCTGTTTTGCAACACACATTTTAAATATCTGCAGGCCTTTGTGTTCTGAGGTAGGGCCTGTGCAAGAATGCTGCTTTGGACTGTTTCTCCTTTGTTGACTTTAAAACCAGTTGCTAATTTCAGCCAAGTCTTGGGAATGATTGTTTAAAGGATAGTAAGTTCCTACAGGTTTAATGGAAAGAGAAAGTGACTCAAAATAGTGCCTCTAATGAGAACAATCTGTGTCGTGAGCTCCACTCTACCAAATATTGGAGCTTTCATCTATTAGAGACCTGACAGAGTCTCTCAAGCATGGTAACAAAACCTCCATGGTTTTCTGTTGTCCAAGTGTTAAGTTGTGTTCTTGACTACTTAGTTTTAATCTTTATCCACAAGCTTCACTGTTGACACTTACTTGAAGAGCAACTTTGTATTTAGTATTTAGCATTCACCTGTGGACTAATCAGAGGAGGGCTATCGAATCTGGGAATAAAGAGTATTGTAACAGCTGAAGTTTCATCAATGCCTGCATGTAAGTAGTACTTGGAGAATTCAATAATTAGCTCACTTGGTAACTATCGTGACCGAGTTAGTTGCTGCTTCAAGCATTTTTCAGGGTGGGATTTGTTTGAAGCTGCTGGGCCATAAGGAGTCCATGTGAACGTCAGGATATGGCTTGCTACTAAATCCTTTAGTATTTAGAAAATACTGTCAGAGGATAAGCCTCCATCATGTTGAGTGAAAAGCAAAACTAAAAAGTTGTATTTACATTTAGAAGCATCAAATGCATAAAGGTGTATGTCCAGAAGGTTAGTTGCACAAGTGAAGATCTTTATCTGTAGGAGTCATTAAGAATGTTAGTAAGTGAAGACCATTTTAACTACCTAAGCTGCTCAATTAAAAATTTTCCACAGACTTTGCACAAATTTTAGGTTTAGCTGACAAAACTTCTCTGATCTGAGACATGGTCAACTTACAGAAAAAAAGAAAAGAGAAAAGCTGTTCAGTGTGGAGCTAAAATTTAAATGCTAAATTTAAATAATGGCTCAACTGCTTACAGTTAAACCGTAAAATTGCAATGTTCCCTACTATTTCTTTGAAAAAAATTATTACAAGAAAATAATTACTTGGAGAAATAACTTTAATGGTAATAATGTGATCGGACTCTGCTTTTCTTGCAGGTAAATTTCAGGTGATGATACAGAAGATGTAGAGCACATTCAAATCTGGGTATCTACTTTAAAAAGCTTTTGTGTGTGGATTCAGTATCTTGGCTCAGTATTGTATATAACATGTAAATTATAGCAGTGTGCAGCACAATTCCAAAATATATAATAAATGCTCCTCAAAATAATTTAACACTATGCTTGTGTCTTGAAATTTATTCTATACCAAAGTAATAATGTCCACGTGGTAAAAACTGTGTACTCTATAAAGTTATCAGCAAAACATTTCAATTACCAAAAGAGCCTGGAAGACCAGAGGCAGAGTTTGAGAGCAGAGAAGAATCCTGACCAAGAATAAATTTGAATAAGAAACTAACGTGTGTAACTGCTACCTTTCCCCATTCACTCTGAACTGGGAGGCAGTGATTGCTTTTGTGTTTCTTTGATGGAGCCATTTGCACGTGAGCCAACAGCATTCATTAAAGATGTTCGGTGGACATCTTTGTAGGACTCTAGATTGGGGCAGTAGAAGAGAACTTGTTTTTACGTAGTTTGACAGTTTCTCCTATGTCCCTAAAATTAGCAGCAGTTCCTTGTGTCAGAATCATTTTATGCCTGAGGTCGTCTACACTGGCCAAAGAAGGAAATTTGTTCTACCTTGTTGTACATTAACTCAATATTAATGTAATTGTTTTTAATTGCTAGCTATGGTTCACTTCTGTAATGAGTGTGTGCAGGAAGATGATTAGGCCTGAAAGAAGCTATAAAGAATCTCTTCAGGACCCTGGGATTTGCTAGATACTACTTGTTACAAGATTTGCATAACAATACATGTATTGCTTTAGGTAAGCATGAAAACATCTTGTTAAAACTTCTAATAAATTTTGCTATAAGACTTTTTTGTTGGCAGGTTAAGGCCTTATACTTCACCTTCAAATGCATCATAGTAGAAACTTACAGTGTTTATTCAGAAGTATGAGAATGCCTTTTGATAGATTTGGTTTCTGTTTTTGAGACCAGTAAATAATGGGCTGGAAAATTAGAAAAGCTGGTTTGCTAAAATAGCACCTTTGATACAAAATTACCTTCCATGTTTGGAGAAATTTATGTTGTACAGTTGCATGGTGGGCAAGAACAGTGTAAACTGTTCTCCTGTAAGTTCTAGGAAAAATCTGAAGCTTATAATGGCTCAAGCCTTTTCTAGAAAGCTGTCACAAGCTGTCAATATAAATATGATAACCAGGGTTTTATTATGCTTGAGCTTAAGGTGTGACTAAGTTCTCATCTTTTCAGGTACTGTGAATGCTAGTTCAGATTAGTTGTAGCTGAATAACTTAACAGTTCGTGGAAACATGCTGAGCAAAATTGCAACCAGCTGAATGCTGTCCAACTTTTTACTGAACTAGCAGAGGTAAAATTAACTACAGTAGTATGGTACTCAGTGGGGATTTGCAGTTTGATTGAAAACCCTGGGTTCCTACCCTGGCAATTCAGAGGAAGATGGTGATTATTCACCTTTACAAGTTTTGTTTGGAGTTGTAGGACTGGAGAAGTAGCTAGCTAGTATTCTTGCATTTCATAGATTCTTCAGCTGCCAACTCAACCTGCTTTCAACATGTTGAAAATGTTACTAAAGAGACCAGAAATAATTTGCACTGTAGGTCTAGTAGATAGACATTCCAATGTCATCCCATTTAGGCATCTGCAGTGGGGTAGACACTCACTATCAACATGTCCAAAATTTGTTACTTGCATCTCCAGAATTAACATTCTGTTGTTGTAATTCACTTTGGTTGTTCACTTGACACCTAAGACTACCATTCCACATGCAAGAGTGCCAGTCATTCAAAGACATATTAAAGATGTATCAATAACTGGTTATGGCTAATTATTATTTTAAATTGTGAGGAGGGGAATTTTAATTCTATAACACAGAAACCAGATGTCATTTAATACTGTCAATCTGCTGCTATCAGATGAATTCATAGTTCTTTAACTGTTGAAGACTATTGGAACCAGAGGGTCATGTATGTACCAATCAGATGTTGATCCTCTTGGCAAAACACTCCATATTAAATATATATAAATAAGCAAGGTAATGTATTTGTCAGGATAACCATAGAGAAAATAAATTTGTTCATTCTGTTAATAAATGCTTCTACTAAAAGCATTAAATATAGGTGTGTAATGTTCACTGGTTTCTGCAATTGCTTACTAAAAATAGCATTACGACTCAAGAAGTAGTGATGTTTATATTTCACTAAAACAACGTGCTGGCTATAGTTGAACTGCTAAGCAGTGCTAGAGCTCAGGCACCAAAACTTGAAAAAACACACTCAGCCTTAACTGTATAGATTTCTATACTAAGGCTGCTGTTAAATAATATAGAGTGAGAAAACCCACAGTGTTTAAGAACAGTCTTTAAAATCCTTTAGTTTTATTTAAAAAGCCCTCAATAAGTCTGTTAGAAAAAGAGTAATAATTTGTAATGTAACCTCAGACTTCACCTAATAGCAGTGTGCATAGATTACTCAGATCATAGAAATTTCTAACCAAAAATGTATTTTACAAAGACAGGAGCTTGAGAGATGATGCTGGACACTTCAATTACCACTTTACGATGATGGTGGTGATGGTATTGGAGACACTGACAATCTCAGCTAAAACTCAGCTTAAGTTATTCCCAGCTGTCCCAAATGCATTAGTGTGAGGGTGTTCTGAAGGGATTGTATTGTACTTCAGGTCTGAACAGTGCAGCGTCTTGCTGTTAACTCTGATAATGCTGTTTGTACAATGGCAATGCAAAATACTCAATGTTCTCAAAACAGCCTAGGAAGGCTCGTCAGCCAGGTCACGTTGATCGAAGTACCTAAGAATGAAGAGGAATATGGTAAGAAACCTCCAATGCAACATATTCCTTACTTCAGCTTGTCTGACCCATTGCTTTCTAGCTCATCTTTTAGTGTTGCTATCATAATTATGGCTTTATGGTTCAGGGGACTCATCTGAAGAAAAGAATAAGCTTACTTTACTCTTAGGTTTATCCTAAGTCCTTTTAGCTAAGTATATTTGCTGCATTGGCCCAGGGTACTTTTATTGACTTTCACTTCTAAAAGGATTTTGGTTAGTACAAATAATCACGTTTATGTTGGACATACATTACTGGTTTAGGTGTATAATTTGTACTACCTGCTAACTAAGCAGATTATCAAGTTCAGAGCTGATATTTGTTCTTCATTCTTGCTCTCCTGGAAAAGAGATAAATATTACAACAATTCTTTTGTTACCTGTGTCAAATAGAGAAGCTGTTACATGTCATGTTATGTGTATTTGTAGTCTCCCCTCATTCTCGAGCAAACTTAGGACATGAAAAATTAATTATTAAGACTTCTGAAAAATACTCCTCCTTACCTGCTAAATTAACCAAGTCCTTTGCACAGTTATATTAAATCTTACCTCCAGTACCCTGACTTCTGAACATCGTCTTGCCAGCTGTCGAATAAGGGAGTGAGCTTCAGGTAGCAAAGGTTTTTCAAGGCATGCCAACAGTGCATAAAGCCATCTACCCTGTGAAGATTCAAATAACAAAGTTTTAATTCTGAGCATTTCCTTGAAGATTCAAGCAATTCATGTTATACAGAGCAGGACTGGAGTGTAGGTCTCAAAACAAAATTACATTCAAATCCTATATGCCACATTAGACACTACTTGGTAGAGAGTTTTCTGTCTCTAGATAAGATTCTTGTGAGCACTACTCCTGGGTTTCCTGGCATTTTTTTGACTGCTGGCCAAGATATAAATTATTACAGCTGCCACTATTACAGTCTGAAGGAAGGATTATTTTAGTAATATCTAAATATTATAACTTGGCTGTTAATTTTTAACTTCACAATCTGTGAAAAAACATTCCTGAAGACTGAACGTATGAACTCAGATCTTTGTGGAATTATTGGTCAGATATGCTTTAAGATTTGCACTGTGAAAACATGTCCTTTGAGTTTTACATCACTGAATTCTGCTGCGTTCTTACAAACTTAATTTGTGCTACCAGTCTAACTTCATAATTTAATTACAGTGTCAAGTGGCCTTTATTGTGGGACTAAACTAAAAGTCCATGTGCACATCGTCTGCAACATATTGGTTAAAAAGAAAACAGTCTTATACAGGAAAGGACAGAACATGAAAGGCCTAGAAATGACTGAAAAAAATTAGTGAAACTATGCTAAGCATCATGTAATTTTTCATTACTCTTTCGCTTTATGGTATTGAAGGAGATGAGATGCATCCACCAAGGTCTTCTGTAGATAATGATGCCATTACACAGCTAGTCAGTCTAGTTGTGACCAAATTCTGTGCCAATGTAGCCTGTCACTCAGGAGGTCTTACTAGGTTTCATTTATCACCACATGAATGCAGCTAAGCTTTCTGATCTGTGCTGCACATGAAAGATTAAATGTGTCTTTGCCAGCACACTGTAATTGGAGGTGTTGGTAAATAGTGTACAGCACCCTGACAGAACCAAAGCTGCTGCAGTCTCTCTCCTCTCCTAAACGTTTATACTCATTGAGCCTCCTGGCTTAAGTTAGCGTGGCAAGTGATACAAAAGGGAGGGGGTTTGGGCAGTACTTTTTATGTCTGTATCTGTTATGTTTTGTAATTTTAGCCTTCCAAAAACAACTGTGAAAACTCATTTTAGTATCTAATCAAGAAAGTTTTGAAAGTAACAATATGATACAACCATCTAGAGAACTTGTTAGAAAATTAAAATAATAGAAAACTGCAAACAATTTATTCTTTGTTTAATGTATTCATGTGCAAGTAGTTAGAAGAAATTAAAAATTACCAGTTCTGGAGTAAATTTTTTCTCTCCAAACCAACTTATCAGGTATTCTAAGACACTGGTTACTGTTGCCTTCAAAAGAGGAACAGAAAGAGACAATACAGTATCTGCAATGTTTTGTTTTGCTGCCCTTCCACCTGAAAGATTTTATTATATAGAAAGTATTTCTACTCTACTGTATTTATTCCAGGTTGAAGTTACATGTAAGAGTAAAGTAAGTTTTAAAGTACTACTTTTTGGGAAGAACTTTATATGAAATGAAATAATTTTCTGTGTAAATGAAAAGTTATGGATAAGTTGCTACAGGTTAGGAAAGAGATATCACACTGACTGGTTGGTTGTGTATAATGGTGGCAAGTGGGAAATGTAGTAAAGGAAAGGTAAGTGTGATTCTTCTAGCCTTGCAATGTACATAGGATTTCACAATCAAATTGAAGGACTGCACTTAAAACACTAAATGAGAAATTTAAAAACTTTGTAAAGCACCTGTTGGGGCATTCAGCAAAAATTCAAACATTAAATGTGCTATAGAGAAATTACAACAACAAAATACTTTCAGAACTAGTCATGAAAAATCTTTGCTAGTAAAGGTAGTTGTAGCTGAATGTGAGATAATGAATACATGTTTTCCTTCTAAGTGTACAATTAATAGAATTTGTAATAAACAATTGTGTACTCTAGGCAAAGAAAAATAGATAAGCCTTCTGCAACAGACAGAATATGAGAAATAATGATTTAGGCAATGTCACGATATGATTCTAAGAGGTAGGCTTACCTGATTCATCCTGCTTACAATACTTAGCAAAGGGGGAAAGCCCACCTGAAAGAAATCAAGTTGGAAAATGCAAACTTTATCACAAACATTTTTGTTCTAATTTAGAACATACTAAGATTTTAATTTAATGTTCAGACACTTGTAGTGGTTTGAAAGTCTGTTCTGAGCTTTGAAATATATTAGAAAAGTATCTTCAAGAAAGTTGAAGGTCCACTGAAGTATCAGAGCACCTTGCTTCTACTGTTATTTGTTAAAGTTTTGTTTTTTCAAAATGATGTAGTGAAGAACATGTTTGTAGGGTAACACGTATGAGGAGGGTAACCACGTATCACTATGCAACAAACCACTAAAGCAGACTATGAAGAAAGCTTCCATTCACTTCAGTGAGAACAAAGCATTGACTTTAGCTGATGACGGATGAAGGAATTCTTCAAATTTTGACTCTAGACGTATTATTTTCTGCTTCACTTGGTTTCTACTTAAAAAGAATGTAAAATGGGACTTGCTGGGCTCACCAGAGCCTACTTTTAAATAGCAGAGTGGTATTGGCAGAAGTGGTAATAAACAGAGGATTGTTTCTGGCAATTAGTCTAGAAAATAGCTGCTGAAAATTAAATAGAAGTCCTATACTCACCTTCACGTAATCAATTCCTAAATTTTCATTATCAGATAGTGCATCTATTTCTGAGTATACTCTTTCACCCAGGCAGAACTTCTTCCAGCCTTCTTCATCCTCTGATTTTGGCTGAAGTAAATAAAAATAAGTATCACACAGTTTTAATTTATCTTGAAGATACTGGAGAAAAGATTTGATAATACTCATAAATTGTTACATGAAACTATAAATCAAGATTAACCGTGGATTTAATAACTGGGAGAGCAAACCACAGAGTGCTGTTATGAATTCTACTCACCATAGTAACATTGCTGTCCAAATGTTGTGACCGCCAGTGATTCCTGTGCTTGTTCAGGCTCTGAGTAATTAAAACAAAGCCAAATCACAGTTTAACTCTGCAGTTATTTTATCCTAAACATAAGGGCTTTTCATTATTCTTAAAATGTATGAAAAGTATACTTTATGACTTTCTATAAATCAGTGGATTTATAGCCAGCACAACTGGCTAAATATTTCCCATGCCTCTTAGCAGAAATGTAATTGAGATGCCCATGCTGGGTTTTTGGAAGTAATGTTAAAGCTGAAGGCATTTTGAAGTCTATTACATAAAGTTAAGCTGAGGTAATAAGCTTTAATAGTCTTCTAGACTTTTCTAGTTAGAACAATCTTAAGAAAAAACCCTCTTTGACTTAATCCAAAAGCACACATAAAGCCAGTATCCTGTTTCGAACAGTGGTCTGTATCTGTATCGGAGGTCTACAGAATTGTATGAACGAAGGCAAGTCTGCTTTCTTAGCACATTTCTTCTACCGGGCAGGAATCCTGTGTTAAGACAAATTGGCCTGCTTGACAGTTACCTGTAGAGAGCTGAAACTGTTCTGTTGCAGAAGAAATTTGTCTCCCACTCCAGTTGTTACTGTAGCAGTATAAAAGACCACTAAAAATGCTCTAAGTAACAGCAGCTGATGCAGTGGTTGAACAAGTAAATTCTGATGCTCTTTTGTAGTTTTAAATACTTTTTAGGATAGTCTCATACTTCACAGTGTTAATTCTGGCACAGATGAGAAGACAATTGATGTGAGCATAAAAGAAATACCTATACAGTGAATAAGCCTTTAGATGTCAGTCTCCTTAGTTCTGCTAAAACCTCAGATTATGCCTAACATACAGGATGCAATGTGATCCCTTGCAGAAAGGGGGGCTAGCTCAGTTACTGTTTACAATGTCGATGCAGTAGTACAGATCTCCTCCTTCACTAATTTTCCTCCCTGAAAAAAACATGGTACATGAGCTCATGCAGAGTTCAGTCCTAAAACAGCTCCAGCTCAGTTGGTCACACTCAGTACTTGAGGTACTCCTACAATGCACTATAAACATGCTGTCTGCAGCACTGAAATAACAAATGATCTCTACCTACATCTTTATTAAATTTTCCATTTCACCGTGTTTGAACTATGTGTAGAGAATAGTAGAATCATAAAAAGATCTGGGTTGGAAGGCACCTTCACAGGCCATCTCGTCCAAACCCTCCTCCACAGGCAAGGACATCTTCAACTAGATCAGGCTTAGAGCCCCATCCAACCTGACCTTTAGTGTTTTGAGAGATCGGGCATCCGCCCCTCTCTGGGCACCTGTGCCAGTGTTTCACCACCCTCATTGTAAAAAAATTCTCCCATATATCTAATCTAAATTGACCCTTCTTCAGTTTAAAACTTTAGTAAAGCTTAGCTGAACTTACAACCTCTACCCTTTGAGACTGCTTAATTTTCTGTTCTTGTGTTATTTTGAGCAGAGTGCAAATGTGTCACGAAAGATTAAAGTCTGTGCTAACTCTATGACCTTACAAATACTTTTTACCAAATCAGTATTTCTCCTCATAATGGGTTGCCACCTCTATCAACAGATTCCTAAATGGACTGTGTAAATGGACTTCATGGATCTCCTGATGGGTTAGAATCCACTTGATTCTTAGTTAAGGTTAAGCTCGGCAGAACATTTCCTGCTAGCACTAGGTTTTAATATAACTGCATAACATCACAGGGGTTTTTGTCCTTTCTCAGCTATTCCATATCATTTAATCTGAATACTGACATATTTTTATTGAAGGAGAATTTCTTAAACATGACGCTCAAGAGTTTTATCGGAGGTTTAAAAGCCACACAGTACATGCTCAAATAGCTTCCAAGAACTTAAAACACTTGCCTCCCATCATCTATCCTGCTACAAAATCCTAACATTTCTATACTAGACGTAAAGTTGTCCCCTGTAAAGCACAAGTATGTTCTATCTAGACTGTGCAAGATCCGTCACAGACTATCTTGTACCTGACGAACAGCTGAGAAATTGGCCACTTGCTGCTGCTGCCACTTGAGCGTTGGAGAGTATCCTTCAGGAGCAGGCTGACATCCAGAAATCTGAGAAAACACTGGCAATAATTATAATGTAAAGAGGGCTTTATAAGAAGAATCCTTAAGAACAAGAGAATCAGTAAATATTAACTGTCAGGTAAACAATATCCTTTAAATCTTCATCTAAGAAAGGTAATTTCATGACCACATCCAAGACTGAGTTACGAATTTGGTTTAGACAAAATATATTGTTTGACTCTTCTCATATGTGCATAAGAAGGAAAACTAAGCATTCAAAATACATTGTCAAAGAATTACTTAAGGTCTTCCTTTCAGCAATTGATCTGCTTTAGTGTCCCTGCTCATAAAAAGCAGGATGCTGTTGCCTTATCTGTGACAGATCCTACCAATCTTAGGCATTCTACTTGTCAAGACAGTAAGCTGAGGAAGACAGAAGACCACAAAACCAACTAGGAAATTAAGCCTGATAGTTAAGCAGATATAACCTCTTTAAAGATTAGCATGAAAGAGTTATTAAACAAATTAAAATATTTCTCCAAGTGTTTAAGAATGCCACTACACAGATGAGACAGATGAAGAGAATGGCTACAGAAGTTACAAGGTCATGTCAGTACAAGAAACTTTCTTTGAGCAATCTAGTAGTGAAATCTCAGATTACATCGTTTTCATTGGAGAAAGGCAAACTTGGTCTCTTGAACTATTTGAAAGTAGATTAAAAACCAAGCTGGCAGGGCAATGCAACAACAGAAAAATCTGCTTCAACAGTAAGGATAAGTACCAATAAAATATTCCTTCCAAAAGGAAAGAAGTGGTGCTAGAATTTCATCTAATTGTAGTAAAAGCTTAGCTGCACTTACTACCCTTATGCTAGATATAGACTTAAACCCAAATACATGTATGGAAATATCTTTCTTCTAAAATTTATGCAGGTTTTATGATTAAATAATTGTAAAATTCAATGCAACATTTGATTTCCTCAGACAGTAAAACAGTATGGGGATTATCAATTTAATCAGTTAGAAAGACTGTTGTTACCCAGAAGTTGAGCAGGGCTTGCTTCAAACACAGATATTTAAATCTGTAGATGCTTTTAGAATCTAGCAGTGCTATTTAGTTATGCCAATGACTCCCCAAAATTAATACAAACCTCATTATAGTAACATCTGTCCCCTTTTTTCTTCCCCTCTCAAAACGTGTAAAAGCTCTCAAACTTACTGAAATGTTCACTGTCTGCTTCTTTTTCAATTTTCTGGGATCTATTTGTGCCACGACCACGTCAGGACATCGAGCTGCTTCAATCCTACAAAATAGAATCAAGTGGGCTGCATTTTTTCTTTCCTGTAATAGGCTGATATATGCCGGATGTCTCTGAAATACTCAAAATCATGAAGTGATCAATCAGGATCACTGGGTCCAACCCCCTGCATAGGACACCCCAGAAATCATATCCTGTGCTCGAGAACGCTATCCAGATGTTTCTCGAACTCTCCCAGGCTTGGTTCTGTGACCACTTCCCTGAGGAGCTTGTTCCAGTGCTCAGCCACCCTGTGGGTGAAAAACCTTTTCCTGATATCCAAACTAACCCTCCCCTGACCCGGCTTCATGCCTTTTCCTCGAGTCCTGTCACCGGTCACGAGAGGGAAGAGATCGGCACCTGCCCCTCCTGCAGGTGTGTAAAACACCGACTACACCGGCCAAGGGCAGCACCGCACGGCCGCCCTGGCGCGCTCCGACACGACGCCCGGCCCAGGCAGCACCGCGCAGGGAGGTGAGGGGCCGGCCCCGGCCCGTCCGCCCCGCCACTCACTGGACGCGCTTCAGATACTCCTGAGGCGTCCTAGGAGGCACGGTGGGGTCGAAGTCCTCGGCCAGGTCACAGTCGCCCACGGGCAGCAGCCGCGGCATCAACTCCTCAACGCCCGACTCCATGGCCGCGCCGCCCCGGCGGCAGAGCCCGCCCGGCTGCCGCAGCTCTCGCGAGAGCGGCGCGGCGGGGCGGGGCCGCGCGGAGCCGGGCGGTGCGCGGGGATGTTCCCGCGGGGCCCTCAGGCCTCCCCGGCCGCGCTCGGGCCGTGCGCCCCAGTAGGGGAGCCTTGGCCTTGCTCTCTGATGCGTCGCGACCTACTCTGGGCGTCTTGGCTGCCCTGGAAACCACCGGAGGGGAATAAAAGAAATCTGGCCAAAGAGCAGTGGCAGAAAGGGGTTTGCCAATTCACTGCCTATCAAACTAGACCTATTTTTGTGGTGAATAGGTGTAAACCTTTAATAACTTCTTTCATTAGGCCCCGTGCCATTATTCTAATACACTGTAGTTTTTGCAAGAGGTTCTTTAAAGCACACGCATTAGTACGCTCTTATTTTACCTGTGAACACCCAGTATTCATAATACTTGTCCCTTCCTTGAAATTCTTTGAGATCTGTGGTTAAAGTCAGTTACATAAAATTTAATGGTTATAAATTCACACGGAGCTCCCATTCTGGGTCAATGCCTGAGTTGTTGTTGTATTGGTTTAACTGAAGACTATTAATGTGGGAGCACCCACATGCCAGAATGCAAGGTAGCATTTGCACAAAGGGGCATTGTTTCTCAGGTAAGATAAAAAGCAGAAGAACGATGCTGTAATCATTTGCATTGTGTATTACAAAATTCCTGTTACACAAAATGTCAATCAGTATATTATCTTTCCTCTTAGTTCTGCATGCAAAGTCAGTTTAGATCTAATATTTCAGAGTAGTTTTAGATACTTCTGATATAAGTTAAAAAAAAAGGAATGCTTTTTTTTTTTTTCCAAATCCCCTGCACATCTGTATTTTAGCAGTTCTAAATAAACACCTACCTCAACTCCTCCTCTCCAATGGCTTTTGTTTGTTTTAAGGTGTTTCCAAAAGCACCTACGTGTACCAGGGAGGTTTCTTTCTGAAACCCGGATCTAATGTCCTAGTTGAGTATGCAGCAATTGCAGTCATCACTAGAAATAAAACCTGCTTAAGACTACAGTGATAACTCTGGAAAGGCTGACTGATGATCAAGACAAAAACTTTGGTGAGTCCAGCTATAAAAAGTTAATTTCTAATACTTTAGTAATATTCAGAACTTATTTTTCCTATTTGTTGTAAAGTCAGGAACTATGAACAGAAAGAGACTCCACAGATGTATACTTTAAATATACTTTCTATCTTTTTTTAATCTTCTAAAAATTACTTTTTCTGGAACTTTCCATTGATACTTTTTAAACAAAGCAACATATTTTTAATTATTACAGATAGTCTTCCACAGGTAATAAAATTGTTCCTGACATGTCTTACCAATAATGCTGATGCAATGGCTAACAAAAATGACTCAGTGGAGAAAGAGGAAAATGAAACTGGAAATGTATATTCTTTCTCCTCAACTGCTTAGTTATTAAGTAAGAATACTTTTCCAAAGAAAGGGTGAGCTGCAATAATGGATATGCCCTGTTGGCTAAAAAAACAAACAAACCCAAAAAACCCCCACATAAATTCTGCATAATGAAATATTAAAATGCTTTCAGTCTACATTCTAATATGGGCAGCTAACAAAATATTTTCTTATAATGAGTATATATGTATTTTCTGTTCTACTTTTTTCTTTCTCCTTGATTTTCTCTGTTGTTTGCACCATCGCAACAGCTGCAAGACTTTTCTTTGAGTTTAGAGCATTGGACTGAGTTCTTACATAAGGAAACTTAATTGTGCTAAAGACTAATTAAAAGTACTGAATATCTTTTATTTGTAGTGAACTTTTAGAGTTTTATGCTTTCCTTTTTTCCCTTCTCGCCCTTTGAGTGTCTTTAAATATAAGTTGCCTCTTTTTCTCTTATTTATAGAGTTCATCCTGCAGTTTATGCTTCAGAACTTGCCTCTTTTTCAGGTAATTTTCTGAAAATATTTCACAAGGTATTTGAATACTTTTGAAATTATAACACTGAGTCACTTTCTGTGCATCTGTTTGAAGTTAGCCATGTTGTGGGGGTTTGGGGTTGTTTTTTTTTTTTTTCTTCTGTGTTCAGAGTGAGGATGTTACATGTCACTGGCAAGCTCCTGCTTAACACTCCCACAAATGGCAGTGAGATTTGTGGACGAGGAAATTAAAAATCCCTCCCGTAAATTCTGCTGTTATTTGCCTATTCATGTTTTTAGACTGAAGAGGACTGGTAAACCATACTGGAGATAGTAATGGCAAAGAAATTCTATCATAATCACATTTGACATAAGGAAAGAGAATAAGGTTGTGTTAGTCATTTATATTTGGTTGGAGGCCACAGAATGTTTTCCAAATTGCAATGAAGGAGGATATGGTAATCAGGCAGCAGAATGTTTTTCAGTCCTCCCCCATGTCTGGATTAGTTGCACTAAGATATCTCAGGAAAGACAGAAGTTACTGTTCTGGTCTTTCACGACAGGATTATTAAAAACAATTCCTGAAACTGAAGAGTCACTATAACTTGCGTTTGGGGATAAAAAGCTGACCACACTAACAAAAAAAACCCGGACAAACTCATACAGTAATGGCTGTGTGATAGTTATTGTACGGATAGTAAATAAACATGTATAAATATTTATAAATATGAGGTACAGGACTGTTTCAGGCTAAAACTCACCAGGAATATAATTTTTATCTATTTTTTTTTCCTAAGCACCCAGAAGAAACGTCTAAACAATCTTCCAGATTAAAAAGCTGCCATAAGTACACATAGTGGAACATGGGAACAAGCAGGGTGAGCTCAAGGACTCCCAGAAACGCGGCTGTTTCGGTCCCGAGAAATTCCATGCCGGACAGAGCAGCAGCGGACAGAGCAGCGCAACCACCGGCGGGACCGCAGGCAGCTCCGGTACCCGCGGGCACAGGCGCAGCACGGGGGAGCCGAGCGCTGCCGGCGGAGAGAGAAGGCAAAACTGTCCCCCGTGGTCAGGGTGCCTTTCTTCCTGAACGGATTTGGGATCGAGATGCAGACGACCGACCTTTAGAAGAAAGCAGAACAGGGCAGAGAACACACACATGCGAGCAGGAGCCGTCAAGGCGGCGAAGCGACGGTGAAAGCTGTGGAATGCCTGAAGCTGGCCCCGCCGCACTGGCCGGGAAGGCCCGCGGGCCGCCGGTGAGGCCCGCGGGGCGCCGGGGAGCTGCCCCGGAGGCGGGGGAGCGGCGGAGCTCAGCCCGCCCCCGCTCTCTGCCCCTTGACGTGGCGCGGACTCTCCCATCAGCCATGTTGATGCGTCGGCAGCGCCGGGGCGGCTGCGAGCGGGCGGGCGGGGAGAGCGAGCACAGCGGGAGCAGCGGCGGCGGCCGGGATCGGGACGCGGGGTGAGCGGGTAGGGCAGGGCTGAGGGGGCAGCGCAGGGCGCGGGGAACCCGAGCCGGCGGAGCTGGGGTGCCGCGGGGAGGAGAGGCGGCAGCCCCGCTCCCCGCGCTGGGAGGCACGGGGGGCACCCCGGGCATGGGGCCCCGTACGGCTGCCGGGCCTGGAGCGAGCGTGGCGGGAGCTCCCCGCGTCCCCTCCGTGGTAGTGGGGGATCTCCGGGTGCCCGAAACTGCTCTCGGGACCCCCGGCGGCCTGAGGGTCCGGGGCTACCGCCGGCGGCTGCTTAGCATTGTCCGCGGCCTCCCGAGCCGGGGGTGCGAGCGCCCTTCCCGTGCTGCGGAGAGCGCCCGCTGGGCCGGGGCTGGGCGAGCGGCCGCCAGCAGACCCCAGCTCGGCCGGCGCAGCACGGGTAGGGCCGGCGCAGCACGGGTAGGGCCGGCGCAGCACGGGTAGGGCCGGCGCAGCACGGGTAGGGCCGGCGCAGCACGGGTAGGGCCGGCGCAGCACGGGTAGGGCCGGCGCAGCACGGCCTTTGCACGGCCGGGGCTAAAGGGCGGCTCTCACCGGCAGCGCCTGTGGTGCTCCTGTCCCGGAGCTCTGCTGTACCTACACCTGACGGGTGTGCCTTGTAGTATAGGTAAAGCTACAAGAAATGCGGGCCCTGCTGCGTTTGAATACGTGTTTATTTTTTAGTTTAGGTGGGTTATCACATACCCTGGTTGTTTAAAAAAAAACCAAAAAAACCAAAAAGAAAGTTCTCAGAGGTCTAGGAGAACAGATTTGGAGGATGACTGCGTTTGAGTGGTGAAAATGTCAGCAACTTACTTTAGATAACTATTTAAACCATTTTGCTCATATATTTTAGTTTCTCCTTGGAACTGAAGTATATTTGTATCCGTGATTTGGGCATAAAAAAAATAATTAAAGGTTTATTATTGATATCTTTTACTAGGTTGTTAGTGCGTAATAAACTGAAAGAATAGTTGTGTTGTAAGAAAAGTGTGCAGTGAACTGTACTCATTTAATGCTATTTAAACACATGGTCCTGTGAGGGACTTCGATCTGTCTATGATGGAACTCTTACAATGCCGTAGAGAGAAATGTTTTGATTTTGTTTGTATATACATGCGAGGATTGGGGGATATTATTTCTAGGATATTCTATATTGGGACACATTTACCTGTGATGTGTAAATATTTAAAGGTGTTGATAGTCAGCCAGTGATTCTCAATGCAATTCAAGCGTGGCTTCTTTTGTGACACACAGTTGAGATTGTCATGGTGCAGGGTTGTGAGGTACGTTCAGCCTTAGTAGTGGGAGGGAGGAAGCAAGTCAGAAAGGACTTCTGTTTTTTTCTGGATATCCTAATCTGCAGCAAAGGTAAAGCAGTGCCACCTTAATGTGGGAACTGTTGCTGTTCTGAAAATCCCTTCTTTGTGGTTTTCTGGGCAATGTGTATTTTGTGGCATACAGGTCTCCGAAATTTGGTATGTAGCCTGTAGGCCGGGAGGGTTTGCTGTTCTTGTATAATGCAATACATCTCCACACCTATCACAGAAAATGTGTCTGCATAGCTATAACAGTGGTACTGAATGTAATTTGTCAGACTGAGAGTTCCACATTTGATGAATGATGAAATAGGTCAGCATTATTGGCTCTTGAAAAGGATAGAAGAAAAGGTAGAGGAGAACTTGATTATTAGTCACTTTTGCCTTCTTAATAGGAAGTCCATACTTTACTATAAAATAACAATATTTAACGCAGTAAATCCAGCAAAATCGTTTATGTATGTGTGTGCACATGATTAGTCACTGGTCACACTGGTGTTTGTACGTAGCCCTTTAAGGAGCAGTAACTGAGTGGTAAAAGTAATATCCACGTACAGCCATAGACTAAAATGTGGAGAAAACGCTTTGAAGTCCAGTTCAGAAAGTGTGACACGTTGCAGTGTTTGGAGCTGGATTTGGTGAGCTCTGTAGCTGATGCCAGTGAATGGCTGAAAAAGCCTTAAATTGCAATTTTCTCTGTCTTCTCAGGAAATAATTTTTAGATGGAGAGATTGTTCAGTTTGTGGTTATAGTGGAGATAGTTGCCTCACGCAGATTTTTCCATCCATACCCCATTTTTCAGAGATAATGTTCCTTCAACTTTTTTACAAAACACGGATGGATTTTGATTTATTAGGAGAGAAATTTCTTAAATTTTATATGTTCTTCAAATGCCAGGCTGTTCTTTCCTCTCTTATCTGAGTTAATTTCTGTCTCTGATTTCTCTGTAGTAATTACAACTTCCAGATACTCTCTCTTTTGTTCAGTTTTGTCCCCAAAAGCCCAATGGCTTTGCAGCAATTTGAGTAAAAGCAGTGGTGGAAGTGCTCTTATGCACAAAGTCCCTCATGCTCTCTGTGTGGTAATTGCCATGACGTGTCTAGGTAGGAGCAGATTTGCTCCTAAGATCGGTAACACATGCCCATTAAAATACTGGCGGTTGGTTATTTCCTAAGGATATTAAATGTGAAATGTGGCACTTCCCTTTGCTTTATGTATTTTGTTAATCTGTTTTCTTAAAAGTCAGGATTAGAATAACACCATTAAGATAGGCTATAATTTAAAATAACTTGGAAAGTTTTTAGCTGTCATAGAAACTAGAGGTGCAATGCCATTATAACTTTGATAGAGGTAGCGTTTGATAAATTGAGAGTTTCTAGGAGTCTCCTGTAATGTATGTAATGGCAGGACTAAGAATATCAATGTGCTTGTGAGAATTCCTGATTTAATCTCAGTTCAGGAGGGTTCCAGTGTTTCTAATAGCTGTTCATTAACTTTGTATGGTATAAATTGAGACCAAGGAATATTTCTACTTCCTCTTAGGTGGTTCATGTAGGCTTTTACAGTAAATCCCTAACTATTAGGCAGTGTGAGTTTAGATATCCTAGTTCCTGGAAAAACCTGTGCTATATGTACTATGAAAGGTACTGTGTAGCATGCAGCAGATAGTCAGGAACGGTGTGTATATAGCTGAGGAATTTGGGGTTGGGGAGAGGGAGTGCTCCTTTCTGACTTTCCCAGATGTTTACAGGCACTTGTTGAGCTCTTCAGATGTGTCTGTGCTCCCCAGTCCTCCAGCTTGTAAGTAATCATGCCAGAAAATTTTGAAAGCCTTAGGTCAATGCCCAGAATAGTAAATTTGAATTCAAAGAATTGTTGAAAAGTGCTTCTTGGTAGATAATGTATTGGAATATGGCACTTGTATTTCTTACAAAATTATTTCCTAGCTTTGCTAGGAATATACTGTTGTGGAATACCATGTTGTTATTCCTTTGTGTTTGCATGTACGCTGCATCATGAGATACCAAAAATATGGTTAGAAAAGTTGTACAAAATTTTATAAAGCAGTATTTTGTTTTCCCTTAGAATTCTGCTCATTGCTTTTAGGATTTAAGAAGCTCTACTCAGTGTTTTATTGACTGTAACACAGTTACAGTATTTGAATGTGTGATTGTCATTAAGTGCATTCAGCATTTAGTAGATAAAAATATTTGCATGTCAACATTCTGTTAACAGTTATGTTTTTATTTTAGTGATAAAGAGAGAAGTTGACCATGACAACCTTCCTGGAATTTATCCAGCAGAATGAGGACAGAGATGGAGTTAGATTCAGCTGGAATGTTTGGCCTTCAAGTCGTCTTGAAGCTACAAGAATGGTAGTCCCAGTGGCTGCCCTCTTCACGCCACTGAAGGAACGGCCAGACTTGCCTCCTATTCAGTATGAGCCAGTGTTGTGCAGTAGGACCACGTGCCGAGCTGTTCTGAATCCCTTATGGTAAACCTATGTTATTCCAGTACTTTGCCTTAGAATCTTGGGAACAGTGATAGCAGAACTGTGTGAAAGATCTGGCATATGGAAGTTCAAGTACTCCTCACGTCATTACACAGCACAGACTTACAGACCTTAGAAGGTTCTGCCTATAGGTTTGCATATGTAACATATATACTTAAAACATAGCTTTCATTTAATGAGTCATTTCAATGTTCTTACTATTGATTAGGTATGTTATTTTTCTGGAACTATACATCTTGAGAGTTAGTATACTCTTGCATTTTGCCTCTTGAAAATAACTTGGGTCAAAAGTTACAATACTGTATCTTTTGATCTGTTGGACCCTGGTATAGTTTAATTTCCAGGTGAAATAAACTACATTTATTACTGACCTTAGTTCATTTGTGGACCCCAAAGCAGGTTATCTGGTTTAGTTTACCAAAACAGAAGGTGATAGACAGATAACATCAGAAGTAGGCGTGAAAGAGGGTGGAAAGCTGTTTAAGCTTAAGGATGATATTGGCACAAGCTCAAATGATTGTGGACTAGTCATGGATAAGTTTGGGTTGGAAGCAGAGGAGTTGTTTCATATGTCATTCTTGTCATAGAAGTATGGAAAAGAAACAGAACAATTTCTAGGTTGGAGTTTGATAGGCATGGGAAGGGTCCTGAATGACAGAGATTAGACATGATGTCAGAGAACCTGTAGAACAGATTTAATGTTATGAATGACTTGTCCCTGCTTGGGAGAAAAAACAACTTCAAAGCAGATGTAAAATTGTGTTTCAGTATTAAACAGCCACAATGGCTGGTTATACTGGAAGTCAGACTTAGTTGAAGTTGACTTTTTCAGAAGCATTATCTTTTATTGAGGGCTGGAAGAAAAACAGTGAAAAGACAGACTTGTAAAGGGTCAGACGGATGCCAGCATTACAGTGAACTGTGTACATTTTTCCTGTATTGTGTGTGCAAGTCATGACTGGATTTTTTTTTTCCCCCCCGAAAGGGTGGTTAGAGACTCAATTTGGGGAGACTTTTGAAGCCTGTGTGGCACTTTGGGCTAGGTAATTTGTAGCCCCTATAACTGGTAAAGATAATTAGATAGCAGTAGATCTGTGTTTTGTTTACAGCATGCTGGGACTTACCTGAAGATTTAATGGTTTCTTAAAAAAGAGTTTTGCTCTTGTCGACAGGAGAAGATGTAATAGCAGGAAGTGTATATTGAGAACTATTAAGTTGACTTTCCCTTAAGATGTGATTAGGACTTTGTTAAGACATCTCTGTGGCATGAAAATAGAATTTACATTTATTATTTAAACTATCTGAATATTAATAAAAATGTAGGCAAAAGGAGGTAGACTCATCAATTGAAAACAATGTTGTTTTTGTTATAGAGATAGCTGTTATGTTGGAACCTGGTTTTTTAGGGCATAGTGTATATTCAGGATAGTCCCACACTCTGACAGCTAATAGACAGAGGCAGAAAAAGAGGAAAAATACGAAGGTAGAGTTAAAAAGATTTGCTAAAACCAAAGGCTCTAGTATAGGTGCGAGTAAGGCTCTAATATAGGTGTGAGGGCTGTATTTTTAAATTTCTTATTTGCATCTTTTTCCTGAAGACCATTCCTTTTCCCTAAACAGAATAATTTGCCTGATACATCTGTGTAAGGCTCCCCTTATTTTGAGTTTGTAATGTGGGTATTTCGGAGAAAGTGTATTAGAAGGAAGCTTTTTCAAAGTCAATGTATTTTTTAAAATTTTAAAGAAAAATATTCTAGGGACAGTGGAGGAAAATGAGTTGTTCATGTTATATAAACTTTTCCTATTGTATTTTTATAGCCAAGTGGATTATCGAGCAAAACTCTGGGCTTGCAACTTTTGTTACCAGAGAAACCAGGTAAGAAAATGAAATGTTCAGCATATAGAAAATATTTTTTACAAGGTGAAATGAAAATCTTGATTTTTCAAATTATAGTTGCAAACTGAAGTTGACAGCAAGAGTAGGAGTGTGCAACTGTGTCTTCAGACATTGCATTGAGATTTTTTTCATCACAGCAACAGTGAATATCTGTTGAAAAAAAGTCCTTTTTTGTTTCTTCATTTGTAGAAATTGTAATATTTTATTTATATTTAATTTCTGTGTTTTTATTTGCAGTTTCCTCCTACTTATGCTGGCATATCTGAAATGAATCAGCCGGCTGAACTTTTGCCTCAATTCTCCAGCATTGAATATGTAGTACAGGTAAAGTCATTAAATAGTACCTTGAACATCTATTGCCTTGCAATATACAGAAAGAATAAATTTCAGTTTTACTTCTCCACTGTATTTTAGTGACTGTGAGTATATATGTGGTTGTTAGTAAATTGAACATTGATGCCATCAGTTGGAAGAAGAAAACATTTGAGCATTAGGATGGCTAATAAGACTGGTTTAAAAAACAAAGAAAAAGAGAGTTCTCCTCTGAAGGTGATACTTCTATTGGGTTTGTTTCTTTACGATGAGTTTAATTTGTGTTTGTGTCAGGAGGCTCCTTACCTCTGTTGCTTGCTGAAGTAATTTCATTCAGATTTGACTGTTCATTCACCTCTCATTAATCATTTGAATTTAAGTTTGTATTTGAATGATGAGTAGTTAGTTGTAGTGCTGTCTGGGTTAGAGACAACAGCTAATACCTATTCAATTCAGGTGTTTGAATTTTAACATTCATCCTTTTTCAGGATAGAGGTTACTTTTTATACAAATAAAAAGTGGACCTAAACCTCTATATTGCAAACATTTGCAATTGCAAATTTTAATCTCAAAATTCCATTTTTGAGGATTAAAATTTGTAAGACTTCGGTGAGACAGATCGTAATCTGAATCCTCACTGAAGCCTTGCAAATTTTTATCAAAGGAAGAGCGAATACTGCACAGAATCTGTACTTTTTGCCGACTCTTGTAATGCAAAGTAAATGAAATGTTTGCTCATAGTACAGTGAAATTAGTTTCGATAGAGTAAAAAGTACTGATGGTCTCTAGAATAAAATTATGATGTGAAATGCCATGGAATGTCATCAGTCTAGAATATTTTGTAATTGTAAATAGCTTTATGACTGTTATGTTCACTTGGAGCAATAAAAGTTCATTGTATATTAAAAGATGTATATAGTTGGCTCATGCTTCAAAACTCTATGATATCCTGTAAGCATTTTTTCTTTTCTTCTGTAGTAAGCATTTCCTTTTTGTACAGAGTTCACTTTGGTAGGGGTTTTGTTCTGGATCCTGATTACTAATTGAGAGCGAGTTAAGTTAGATGGAACATTGACATTACTGGTATGATTTAAATTAAAACTTTTACGATATGTATCTTGTTTGTTTTTGATCCTTTAAATACTGCAAGACTTGTTTTTCATGTGATTATAATTGTGTTTCTCAAAGCGTGGTCCTCAGATGCCGTTGATATTTCTTTATGTTGTGGATACATGCATGGAAGATGAAGACTTGCAAGCTCTGAAGGAATCCATGCAAATGTCTCTTAGTCTCCTGCCACCAACAGCATTAGTTGGTCTCATTACCTTTGGCCGAATGGTGCAAGTTCATGAGCTTGGCTGTGAAGGAATTTCCAAAAGTTATGTCTTCAGAGGAACAAAGGACCTATCTGCAAAACAGCTTCAGGTAATGAACAGAAGCAAACAAAAAGAAATCATTAAGGTGCTAATGGTGAAATAGTCTGTAAACAAATTTTGTAATAAAATCTTACTTGTTTGACTACAGGAAATGCTGGGGCTTACAAAAGTAGCTGTTGCACAAGTTGGTCGGGGTCCTCAAGTGCAGCAGCCACCGCCTTCTAACAGGTAATCTAAACATCCTAGAACATGTACCTTGACTACACTGATGTACTGGAAAACCTAGGTTTTATGACCATGAAAACAGTAAACTGACAGCCAAACTTCTTGGTCTAGCACAAATTAACTAGTAGACTGTTCTTTCCTACAGTTTATACTGTGAAGAAATGACTCAATGGGTAATGGTAATACTATCTGGATGATTTTTGGAAGTGTTGTGAGAGGCATGTTATTGATACATAAATAATAATAATAATAATGATGATGATGATGCTTTTGTTGATTGGTGTGCTGGAAAGTGTTAATAGATGCCTTAGTGCCCCTTTCTTATGCAGATACCCAGTTGTGCCTTCCCTTTTTCTCCCTCTTCTAGTCCTCTTCCCTCCCCTTCGGTCTCTCATTGGAAATTACAGGCTGGTGTTTGATTTTTCTGTGTATTTCACTTTGACATGGAAGAAATTTTTGAAATTACAAGCAAGAAAGACAGTTTTTCGATCTCTGCCCTCCAAAAATCAGCTGCATATGTGGACTTCCTGCAACAGCATGAAAGAGATCTTACATGTTAATTTCTCTCCCGATCTTTGATTGTTGCTGAAGTAGTGAAATGTGTTTCTTTTTGAGATTCATAGGTCATCACCTGCTCTGTTCTTTTGACTAGGTACTGTTCATTCTGGATAGTGGTGGTATCTCTAAGTCTGCAGGTTTCAGTTTTTCAAGCTCTTTGTTGATCTTCTTAAGCTGAGTGTGTATGTAGTAATTCCAAAGTGCTTTATTTTGATGAAGCAGAGACACTGTTCTGAATTCAGACTAGAATCTAGAATTAGACATTTTAAATATATGTCTAATATATTGCTACCAAGCAATTGATAAAATTTTTATTTTATAATTTAAGTCTAAACTACTTCCATGTATTTGTTTCCAGATTTTTGCAACCAGTGCAGAAAATTGATATGAATCTTACTGATCTTTTGGGTGAACTGCAGCGGGATCCTTGGCCTGTTCCACAAGGAAAACGGCCCCTACGTTCTTCTGGAGTGGCCCTGTCTATAGCTGTAGGACTCCTTGAGGTAATAGCTTTAACTGCAGCTGTGCTAAAACGTAGGTAATTTTCTTGCAGAAAAGCAGCCACACTCAGTATGTAAAAACCTCATTCATTGATGTATATTAGATTTGTAGGATGATTCTGATGGATATCATCCCTTATGTGCATAGAATATCATAGACATTTACACATTTTAATAGGGCAGAATTGAGAATTGAATTATGGCAGATTTAACTTTTTGGAGTGAAAAAATGCAGTTATTGTTACAATGCTAGCAGTGTGATAAACACCCACATACCTATTTATTTTGTTCAGCTTGTAGCAAAACCCAAGTGTTTTATTTGTCTTTTATTTCCTGCAGTGCACTTTCCCTAATACTGGTGCACGCATAATGATGTTCATTGGAGGACCAGCTACGCAGGGACCTGGCATGGTTGTCGGGGATGAATTGAAGTTACCTATAAGATCATGGCATGACATCGAAAAAGACAATGCAAAATATGTTAAAAAGGGTACTAAGGTAAGAGATGGTCATGGGATTTCATACATCTTCCCAGTAAGTAAACATTTAAATTGCTTGGCACTGCAAAATGCTGTTAGTAATAGCAAATGTGTAAAGAGGTGAGAATTGTGAGGTTTTGTTTACCTGGCTCTGAATAGTGGTACATCTCAAGAATTTCTTCAGAAATTTCAGTATATTGAGTTAGGACTTGTCTAGCTCACATTAGAGTTCTTTGGAATGTTTCTCTGGTTTAATTCAGAAAAAAAATTTTGTGACTTTATTTAGGGTTGTAAGCTGGTGCTTTTAAGACAGGTGCTCAAAACTGTCTCTGTAGTTGGGGGAAGATTAGGCTGTAGAGTTTAGTTATATTTAATTTAATTTAGTACATTGGGGTTGATGAACTGCATCCAAAACCTGTTGAATTAATCTTGACTGATTATAGTGGGAACTTAAACAATTAGCTCAGTTGCAGGCACCTCGCATTGTAGACACTTGAGATTAGAGCAGTAAATTCAGTTCTGTGCTGGATCTAGTACTAAATGCAAAGTTTGAAAGGAAGACGATCAAAGTAATTTTCTAGTGTAAATAGCAACCACAGTTCTCTTTAGTGTGAGTCAGGCTCCCAGCTGATCAGAAAAAAATCCCAAGTGTTGAAAATTCCAGTCTTAGTTTTAACTTTAGGAAAAAATATACTTTTATGTGAATAAAGTTTGATGATGTTATTTTAGAAAAATTTCTTAAGTTTAGGATGTAATATAAGGATGAAGAGAGTTTGCACTGTAAATTGCTATGAACTGTATTTTCATCTTGGATTTAGCATTTTGAAGCCCTGGCTAATCGAGCTGCAACAAATGGTCATGTTATTGACATATATGCATGTGCATTGGATCAGACTGGTCTGCTGGAGATGAAGTGTTGTCCCAACTACACTGGGTATGTGTGTATTTGTTTTTTAGTAGTATGTGAACATGTGAAGTTTTTTAGTTTTTAAAATTGTTTAACAGGAAGCACTTGCAAAAAATGTTCTGCAATTTAAAAAAAAAGGCACAAACACTGATAAACTATGATTGGTTGCATTTGTACTGAAATTTTGGAATATCTTGGCCTCTGGCAGATTTGTCACCATGATTTTGGGTTTAGTCAGAAGTGGATTTGCTGTTTTCTTTTATTGTGATCTCTTTGAGGCTTGAATAACATGGATATCTTTTAAACAGAAAATGTATCAGATAGGCTGTTTTGTTTTTATGTGTGTATTTGTGTAAGTAGCAGGTTTCAGTAGTGGTCAGGACCTGTTGTCCTTATTTTTCTTGTTCTTCAGAGTGGTACAAAACCCTCTCTTATTCTTTCTGTCTTGTTTATGCCATTCTTTTATGTATTATTGTTTATAGGTTCAGCTGAGGTTTAGGACTATCAGGTACAGCTCCTGAGTTTCAGGCCAGTTTGGCCGTGCTAATCACTGCTTCTCTTCAGAGCTGTGTATATAGCCTTAGCTTGGGAGCCTTCACTGTTCAGGCTACTTATGTTTAAATTTGATTTATTTGCATATTTGACACCTATTCCTTTTCTGCGTCAAACTCAGGTTGTGTTTTTGTTTATACTGTTTTGCTCTTTCTGTCTGCTCCTGTGACTCACCCTGTTTCTGTAGCCTTAATGTATAGTTTGTTTATTTCTCCTACAGCTGTTCTGTTTTGGTTCTGGTTACATCCTGCATATGGAGAGGCATTTCTGATTCTATCCATGTCTATTTTCTTCTGTTTTTGAGTATCCACCTGGAAACTTCTTTTTGGTGTAATGTTTGACCTGTTGCTTTATTTTACTAAAAGGTTTCAATTAAAATTTTCTGATGACTGAAAATAATATCTCCCATTACTGTTTTCTAAAGGCAGGGTATGACGTTTCATGACAAGTGGCAACTATTGCAGTTATATCCACAGAATATTTCTAAGCATAAAAATAAGTCATGCTTCTTGAGCATAGATTTAACCCTGAATTAGTGAACTACACAAAATACTGTAGTTTGGAATAATAAATATTAGAAGTAGACCGGCTTTGTGTGACAGGATCTTGAGACATCCTTAGTGTTGGAAGTCCAGTATAGTATTTTCCCAGTGAAAGATTTTGTTACATAATATAATGACCTTAAGGTGTGTAGGGCAAAAAGCTCACTTAAAAATTTCATCCTTAACATCGTAGCAGAATACTAATTTAACATTAGTCTATTTTAAGAAGGTAAAAGTATGTCTCACAATGAACTGTCTTCAGTTTTAGTCTTTAATAAAAATGAGCTATATGAATAATCTAACTCACAGGTTTTGTTTGTTTGTTTTGTTGTTGTCTAGAGGCTACATGGTAATGGGAGACTCTTTCAATACATCGTTATTCAAACAAACTTTTCAGAGAGTATTCACTAAAGATATGCAAGGACAATTTAAAATGGGGTTTGGTGGCACATTAGAAATAAAGGTAAGCATACAAAAATGCAGTCTGTTAGTGAAACAATGAAATAGGATGGCTACAAACTGTGGAGTCTTTGCCCTTTTAAGGAATTTTTAGGAACAAGCTAAACAGATGTATTAAGATTGGCCCTTATGTAGCTGTTACCGCCTAGCTATCTTTCTGCAGTTCTGTGATTCTGTGAGTTAGGTATAATGGTAGTTCCTTCTCACCTTCTGTTCAGTGACATCTAGAAGAGAAACTAAGGTAAAATAAATGTCTCCAAAATGTCTCTCAATGCTGTGAGCTTAGATTTTGATATCAGTGGTTTCTTTGTTTTAGGTAGGTCAGTTGCTCTGTGTTGTCCAGGACCAATTTTCTTTCATTTTCCATCCTTATCAGAATCCACTCTGGCACTTCAACAATGTTGTTTTTTACCTCCACTATTGTGAGAAGCATAGAACTGAATGTGCTGTACGTTCAGGCACTGCCTTCCTTGATGTTTCTTGAAAAGTATTACAATCCCACATTGTAGAAGAATATGAGACTATTTTTGTATGTGGTAAAATTCTGTTTAAATTTTTGCTACTAGGACAAACAGTTGAACCCTCTTTTTTTTGTATATATATTCATGTGAATTTTGTTGAAAGGTCACGGAAAATGTAAAAAGGGAACCCCAGTTCTAGAGGGGCATACAGATGACTTCAAACAGGAAAGTGACCCTGGAAGAATGTAAATAACTGGATCTTGCTTTTAGCTAAATATGTTTAGGACAGAGTATAAATTCCTTGTTGGGTGTGTGTAGGCTTATCTTACTAGTCTTCAGTTTTAATCTTACCGTTGAATATTTTAATCATTTCGTTAGAAAGGAAACATTACCCAATGTACTTTATAGGCTCTTATGTTTATAAATAAAGCAGCTGTTCTCCATGTTTTAATTTATGTTCATTCTGTTGTTTAAGATATACTAATTGGTATAGCAAGCAAATGTAATTAAGAGTAGAAACCTGAGCGCATGGAAAGTGTCTCCAGATGTCTCAAGCGTTATTATATGTATAACCTTTCCTAAAGGTATCAGTAATCTAGTATGTATGGAGGTTTTAATTACCTAATGATAAAATGAGCCTGAATTCTTTAGCGTGGTATGTTAATGTATATTTTTATTTGAAATGTGAAGACTTCAAGAGAAGTAAAGATTTCTGGTGCAATTGGACCCTGTGTCTCTCTCAACTCTAAGGGACCATGTGTCTCAGAAAATGTAAGTAAACTTCGCTAAAAATGAAGGTAATATCCTACTATGGAAAAATAGGATTTTAGATTTCTGGATTTGCAGAGAGAGGCTGAAACTTTTCCATAAATGGAACAAAGTGTTCACTTTTTACCGATTTTTAAATTAAATACATTCAAGCTCACATTCATTACTAGGTCAGATTCAATTGTATTAGACCTTGCAGATCCCTTGTTACTTGTTTAGGTACGTCCACTTGTTTAGATTGTTTAAATTTAGTTGCTTTAAAATTATTATACGGAAGTTATCTGATGATGTAGCAGAAGCCAAGTAGAAAGTGAGTTAGCATGCTTTATTGTTAAAATCAGAGCTGTGTCCTTTTATCCAAAGTGAACCATAAAAATACATTTTTTGAAAGAGTTGACAGAACAGGAGGACACAAGAGTTTGGAAACATCCCTTTTATCTTGACTCTGTCTTCCCATTTCTGTAGCTGTTTCACCAAATGCACATTTAATTAGTTGATTGGAACGTCCAGCCATTGTGGGCTCCTGAAGTAATGCCTTTAAATTATATTAGACTTAAATCATCACTTATTTTCTTATCAGATGATATTATTAACTTTTGTTTACCAATAAAAAAAAAATTCCTGCAAATGACCAAAATGTCTTACGTTGGGGAAGTCTCACTTTTGTTCCTAACAATCTGTGTAATAGAGCACTTCCCAGTATGAAAATGCTCACAAATGGTCTGCTTTAAATCAAGCACATTTATTCCTTAACTTTTTCTTGTATTTGTGATTGCATCTTTCTGAATATAAAAATTTCAATATAATCAGCATTTTTTTCGGTGATCTGGTACTGATTTTTCTCATTTCATTGCCTGAAGAGATTGCATGTATTACAATAAAAGTTAAAAACACTAAAAATAAATTAAAGGTACATCTCCTTATTTAAGCTACATATCTATTTCATGTGAGGTAATAGGAAATTCAGTTGTGAGATTCTGTTGCTTTGCAATTATATCATGATTAATTGATTTTCCAATCCCCTTTTTGTTGAAATTATCTGAATTTGAATATGGATAAAATGACAGTGCATGTAGCTCATTTCAGAGGACAGTTCCTCTAGCCATAATGCTTTCAAGTGAATACAGGCACAGTGACAATATTGCCAGCATAGTTTTCCTTAAATGTTTTACTTGGTTTCACTGTGTCCATTATGGATGACAGATTACTTTAATTGGTTTTGCTGGATATTTATGTTGCTTTGATGCCAAAAAGGAATTATCAGTTGAAATAAATTGCTGTCTGTGTACTGTTACCTTGTTAGTTACTAGAGAGTGTGTAACTACATCAAATACAGTGTGTAAGCTATTACTTCTAGTTTTACTGCTGTGCCTTAGAAGAGTCATTCCACTCGTGTGCTTTTTACCTCTTTTGAGACTGTTCCAGCAAAGTCTGTTACTTTTTCCTGTTTCTGGCTTGCATTTTCAGGTTTTTTCTAATGCCAGCTTCTGATGTTTCTAATGTATTAATTGTTTAAAACAACAATCTCTTTTTTTTATTATTCCTGTATCCAGCGCTGCAGTTGCTTTGCAGGAGTGTTTGTGTGAGAACGTGGCAGAGTGAGCAGGGAGAAAGTTTGTGAAAGAGTAGCTGCAAACAGTTACCTATAATGGCTAGATGCTGTATTTCACAAACCAGGAAATACTTCTGGTTTATAAAAGTATTACAAAATCTTTCTGCAGGAGATTGGAACAGGAGGCACTTGCCAGTGGAAGATTTGTGGTCTTAATCCTACTACAACACTTGCACTGTACTTTGAGGTGGTAAACCAGGTAATAAATATTTGTCTACTTGTCTACTAAACACAGTAATTTTATTTTATGTGACTGTTGGAGCTTGTAGTTTTGTGTGATTCCCCCAAGCACAGTAGCAGGGGTAAAAATGATGTTGCCGTTTTGTGTTGTCAAAGTTTAGAGATGGACACTGAGAACTAAAGAACTCTACAAATTTTGGGCAGAGTTTATAGTCTCTAACTCCAAGTTTTTCTTTCAGTGTGTTACTTATTAAATGTATTTTAATCGCATTATATGAAAATGCTGTAATCTGTATATTTAAAAGTGCTTTTTAATATTTCTCTGATGTTTTAGTTACAAGGTAATTACAACATAGTGTTACATTTTAATTTATTGCTCAGTATTTGCAAGCAAAGATTGGTTTAATTGAAATTCATCAGGGGCAAATAGTCTGGTTTCCTGTTTCCCTGAGGGCCTACTAGAAAAGAGGATGAAAACATGAGGAGCAAGTCTGCTACTCATTATCATACAATTTCTTATTCCAAGAAGCAGCTCAGGAACTGAGCTGACTGGAGTTTCTATGTATTTAGTATGCTGTATTTCATAGTTTGTTATCTATGCAGAGGTTTGAAAACTTGAACTTACCTTAGCCAGGTTTTGATTTTACTTTTTTGCATATTTATGTTGGGCTTGTTTTATCAGTAGCTCTAAAACCGGCCTAGTCATGGTGTGTAATAGTTGATTTCAACTCTTATTCTCTTTTGAATTGCTTATATAGTGTGTAAACCTGTATTTTCACAGAGCAGAGTTCAGAAATGTCAGTTTACACCTGGATTCCAGTCTTTATTTTGATGGTACTATTGCAGATTCATTCATCAACATTTTAGACTAGTATCAGTTTTCTTATCCTGTAATTCCAGTGAATCATGTGGTGTTCAAATAGAATGTGATGAAACCAGGAATTACAAGGCCCATTGGAAAAATGCTGTCTCTGTAAGGAGAGAGCATTAGTTGCTTTAAGGATGTCTGGTAAAGCCAGCAACTGCTTCTAACGTCCCTTTACAATCTCCAGGTTGATTATCTATGTTTAATAAAGGTACTCAACATAATAAAAGCAGCAGACAATGTGTTTATATAACTGGGGCTGCCTATTGCAAAGAATGTTAGGACTTTCTAGTAATTAGTTACACATTTTCAGATTATACTGTAAAATCTTGAGATTCCCTTTCATTTATTTTCCTTCTGTACTTAGCACAATGCTCCCATTCCTCAAGGAGGACGTGGTGCAATCCAGTTTGTGACTCAGTACCAGCATTCCAGTGGACAGAGACGTATCAGAGTGACCACAGTTGCCAGAAAGTATGTTTCACTTGTCATGAATAATTTTTGAAAAGTCAGGAGATATATATATATATATATATATTTCTTTTCCTTTGTGGATTTTGTAAGCAGTCTCTTGTTTGAGACAGTTGCCTCTCTTGTTCTGTGTTCTGTTTCTTCTCTGAGAAGTTGCAGTGGCTGTATAATGTTATTATAGCAGTGCTCTGAAGAAAGCCAAGTGATTTTAGATGAAGGGGAAGCTTTGAGTGAAATTCTGTGGCCTGGACTGAGGAGATGTTTGGAATGGCAAAAATCACTTCATAACTTAACTTGAGAGTGCTAACTGCAGTTCAGAGGGTTGTAAATATCTAGTATTCCATGTATAACCTTTACCTGCAGTTTCCTTGACTCAATATACTTCACAATTTTAGGAAATGATGTTTAATATTTTGAAGACATTTTTCAATGTCCAGTGACATTTATTCACTCTAATGTGAAGGAGATCATTGCTTGGTTAATTCCATGGAAAATTCAGTTTATTGAAAAAAGCATTGCCTTATCTGTTGATGTGACTGTGTTGTTAACATAGTTGTATTAGTAAAATCTTGGTGACTGATGAAACGTCTGATTAATAGCTTACTC
The DNA here is from genome assembly GCA_013398015.1 of Oreocharis arfaki. Lineage (NCBI taxonomy): Eukaryota > Metazoa > Chordata > Aves > Passeriformes > Paramythiidae > Oreocharis > Oreocharis arfaki. The sequence goes on along the minus strand of VZRR01005022.1, from coordinate 889,208 downwards.
TGTAAGTTAAAAAGAACTGGCAAAGTGCACAAGAAAATTGCTTATGTGGGAATTGTGATTAGATTAGTGGATGGTGTTTTCTGTAACGACCTTTCATCATTAATTTTTTAAAAAATACGATACCTGTTCTATTAGTGACATTATATTTTATTTCACTGGTTGCATGGTATCTGTACAAGTGAGGAACATTTGTAATTAAAGAATGGTTACCTGGGAGGCTGCTCATTTAATCTACCCAGTAGATTTTTTGAAGTTTCAGCATGAGTTTATTAAACTGCTAACTGTTAAACTTTCTTTGCCTTAATTTTGAAGGGATATTTTGACATTGGATTTTTTCCTTTCACTGATGAAAAATCCTTGTGTTCTTGTTTTGCAGCTGGGCAGATGCACAGACCCAGATTCAAAACATTGCTGCATCTTTTGACCAGGAAGCTGCTGCAATTCTCATGGCTAGATTGGCAGTGTACAGGGCAGAGACAGAGGAGGGGCCTGATGTGCTGAGGTGGCTGGACAGACAACTTATACGACTGGTAAAATGAGCTGTATTGAAAGAGTCAGATTGGTTTCTTGATTGCAGACACGTAAATGACTACTGTTCAGGGGTGGTTCCTTTTAAAATAAAAGCAAAAACTGAACTGAATGCTAAATATTCACATGAGATTATACAGAATTAACTAAGATTTTCTATTTTAAATCAAAAAAAGAGCAGGTGTGTTTTCAGTTGATTTATTAATGTTTTCTCAGCACATAATTGTCAGGAATTAAGAGAAATTATAGTATGTGATTATCAGAAGTGAAACTTTTCTCTACTTTCTGCTGCCTGTAATGATATTGTAGAGTAAATATTTTTAGCAAAAAAAAAAAGGAGGCAAAGTATCTAGAAAAACATATGGATTTTTTTTATTTTCGGAAGTTCAATTTTCTGTTGGGTTTTTAAAAAATTATTTTTTAAAAATTTGTAATTAAGCATTTATTAATTTAATTTAACTTTAAACAATGTCTTCTGGGCTATTTTATCATCTAACTGTGCTTAGTGATTTTAGAGGGCAAAACAACTAACACAAAGTTGTTAAAGCCTCATATGCAAGAAAATCACTTCTTGTTAAAAAGAGAGCTTGTGTCAGTGTTTTTGCTAGGTTTCTCTTTGTTTACAAAGCTGTAAGTGCCACCAGTCATGTGCCTGTTAAAACCAAACTTACAGTAATGGCATGACCAAGCAAGTATATTTCTTAATATAGATTCTCTTTCTCATTTACTCCAGTGTCAGAAATTTGGAGAATATCACAAGGATGATCCAAGCTCTTTCAGATTTTCAGAAACATTTTCACTTTATCCACAGGTGAGTTTGTCTATAGGAAGGTTTGTTTGTAGGGTTAAAAGAGAATGCTGAGTGAAGAAAAAGTCCTTGTACTACTGAGTACAATAAGGCATATCAGGATGAACAGACCCCCGGCCCCCAACTACTGTCTGGCATGTGACATTAGGAAAATCACTTCTGTTGTCTATGCTGCTGTGTCCCCTTTTGTCCTCTTCCCTTACAGTTAAATGTCTAACTATGTAAATTTTTTGTTTTTCCTACAACGACATCCTTATCTCACCTGAATTTGTAATTCATATAATGACAATTTTTTAAGGGCTCTTCTAATGAAGAAATTCAGAAAACATAAGAAAATAAATGGGTTTGGTTTGTTGTTTCTCTCCCATATGATTTATGATACTGACTAGAAAGTAAACACTTCTCTGTGAAGTGAACTTGACCTTGACTGTATTAAACTTTGAACAGTTTCTTTGCTAATAATCCATTCTGATAAATTTCTCCATTCTGATTGCTCCAGATACTTCACTTTTGGACTCTTCCTACACTTCCATGACATTTCTGTTTCGGTTACCTACTGGTCTGTCTGTAGGTGTTAAGTGTTGTGTAGAGCTTGAGTCAGCATGTGGAGAATTTGTTTCAGCAATGAAAAGTATATGGTTTTACCAGCAAAGTTTGACTTTGCTGTGGGTAATGTTCCTTTTTCTGTTCACATGCTTTAACTTTGTTGCAGAACAGCAACCTCCCTCATAGGAACAGTAGAACTTACAGTAAAGGAAGGATTTCAAAGCTGCTTTGTAGGTTTACCCATTCTGATGCCTCTCTTACTGTTATGGGAGTGTGTAAAAACTGGCAGAGGTGCATATACAAATTCAAAATGTTAAAGGAGTTGGAATTAAATTTTGTTGTGGTATTGGTCTCTTGTAGTTTGTGGAAAATATTTTTCTCCTTGTACAACTGTCCTTTTTAACTGTCGAAGTTCAAACCAGTGGTTCTTGTTTTGCAGTTCATGTTTCACTTGAGAAGATCTCCTTTCTTACAAGTTTTTAACAACAGTCCAGATGAGAGCTCCTACTATCGTCATCATTTTATGCGTCAAGATCTAACCCAGTCGCTTATCATGGTTCAGCCAATTCTTTATGCCTACTCTTTCAATGGACCTCCAGAGGTATCAGTAAAATAACTCCGTAGTGGGTTAAAAGGTGCTTTGTTGAGAAAGAGGTGATTGCTGTCTTCGCTGTTACATGTTATAAAATGTATGGGTTTAAAATTTATGTTGTGAGAAAGAACATTCATTTAATTTAAAACAGCTATGAACAAGGCATATCTCAGAATTCTGATGTAGCTGTCTTGAGAACAAAAGTCACTTTGTAAAGAGGTTATGTTTTAAACTAAAGGATGGTACTTCCTTGTTAGTGTTTGAGAGCTTTTTTTGGTTTTGTGGTGCCAGAATGTAAACATAAACAAAAATAGTTTTATTTAAAAATGTACTTTTGCTGTTGCCTAAAAGAAAAGTTGAGGTTTTTTTAAATGTACAAAATTTCCTCTATTTTAACGCCTTAATCCAAAGCTTCTAATTTTGATATGGTTCCCATTATATGTAGATTTAGTACAGAACCTTCCAGGTGACCTTGTCATGCCTCATTCTGTATAAACCCAAAGTAAAAAGCTGGTCTTCCAAGAAGCTTCTGAAAGAAGTGTCAGACAGCAGATAACAAAAGTCCTCTGTTACATAAAAGAGAGTGAGGCAGTGAAAACAGACATAGTAGTCAAGGATCTTGGCAGGTTGGATTTCTAACTTTTTTTTGATTTTTTTTTTTTTAGTATATTTATGTGGATATAAAAAAAGACTTTTAGAAGTGGTGTTTAAATGAAAGTAATAAGGTGGTTTGTGAAGAGCAGCTTGCACGTGCAAGATCACTCTCCCATGTATGAAAAACAAGCAATTCCATTGGTGATTGAAGGAGAATTATGATTAAACAGAAACTGATGTTTCAGTGTAGAATGAATAATAATATTTTTTTCTTGATTCTTGGAATAGTTAATATTTTTGTCATCTCTACTAATACTGATTCAATTAAGTCATACAGCACCCATACAGTGTCACTACCCTTAAAAAGGTGACTTAAAACCTTAAATATTACACTAGATTTCATAAATCATGAGTATTTACTATATACAGTATTGGGGGATATATATGCACAATAATAATTAGCTTCAAGAACAAGACTAAAAAAAACCCCAAACAACTCACAAACCCCAAATCTTATACTTGAATAGCTGCTGAATCCTTATGCATTGAAATACAATTCAAATTAATGGCATTGTATGGGTAAATACGGAGGTACTTGAAAGATAAGAAAAGTGCATAGTAATGAAAGGAGCTTCAGCTCTTGAATACATTTTTTATTACTTTCATGAAGTTTTATATATAGAATCAGGCAGGATAACTTCAGAATGAGATTGTGTGGGTTGCAGATGTGTAACATGAAAAGGAGCAAATACGGAGCTTTAGTAGGTGATTGAAAAAGTTCCTAAGATTCAGTTACTGATTAAAAAATCTGGCAATGCCATCTGATTGCTCAATTCCGCATCAGTTGATAATTTTAAAATTTATTTTTAAATCTTAGCCTGTTCTTCTGGATAGCAGCAGCATTTTACCGGATCGCATTCTCCTTATGGACACCTTTTTCCAAATCCTTATTTATCATGGAGAGGTAAGAGTTGTCATTTCTTACATAAACACTTTTTTTCTGTAGGAGTGCTCCATTATGGAAATCACTGGAAGTCAGGCTCCAGTTCTAATGCACCTCAGTGCTTGACCCTCTCATCTGCATGGCTGATAGCAGAGTCCTAGTTCGTGTTTGTAGTTTGGTAGTTTAACATGTCTATATGCAGATACCTGACGTGACTTGATATTTTGGTCCTGTTTCTTATGATGAGTTTGAGATGAATTAGCTTCAACATGCAGAGTATTTGTTTAGATCAGTATTTTTCCTACTTTATAGTGTTATACCCTGCCTCTCCCTCCTCCCCACTTTTCACTCCTTTTTTTTAGGTTGGTTTAAGTTGGTTCTTCAGGGACAGGAAGTCAGAACACCAAGTTCTATAGTCACCTTTCATCTGTACTATCCTGGAGGAATGGAACTGCACCTGGAAGTCAGGCAGATAGACATTCCTTAGTAATATAAATTAAAGTGTTTGTGACTTGCTAGTGCTCTGCCTCCCTGGAGGAATCAAACTGCTGCTTTTTACTACTTTGCAACTGTAAATGGTTCGCAGCTGAGAATTTGAAAAAAGCTGTTCTGGATCATGTCTTTGTAGCTCCACTGATAAAAATATTTACTAAACTTCAACACCGCTTAAGTAGCGGAATGTTATCTCATATTTGTAAGGTGCTCTCAGTAAGCAACAGTGGTGGGCTGCTCCCTGAGGGAAGGGGAACAGGGAGCGAGTGTCATTGCAAGGCAGTCAGGTTCTTATCACTGAGGACCTGTCCCCACTGTACCTGAGCAAAGCAAGCAGAGCAGTTTTGGGCAGTAGCCAGACTCAGCCTTCAGTCCAGATCCCCAGACAAGTTGATGGGGATGAGGCAGGTCCAAGTTCTGGCTATGAAATCAAGTCCCTGAGTTGGGGTCCAGATCAGTAGGGTACATGGCCTGGTACAGGCATGTGGCTCAGAAAGGAGTCAGGTATGAGACCCTTAGTTTAAAAGCAGCTTCCAGGCAGAGGAGGGAGGAACCCCTGCTGAAGGTACCTCCAGGTCTTTCCTAACAACTGCCTGTATCACTGAGCTGACCTAGAGCAGCCAGCTTCTCTCCTAGAGGGTGGGGAAGTTGTGCTGCACACTGTGTAAGATATCAATATAAATTCTTATTTGTTATATGTCATAGACATGCATATTAGAGAAGTGTAAATAATATCTTTGACCACCTCCAAACAAAATATTTGGCATATAAAAGATGACAAAAAAAGAGTAAATACAAATGGACCACAGATTGTTAAGAGTTAAAAAAAAAAAAAAAAATCTAGTGGCATGTTACTTACACATCTTGGCTTTCAAAAATTAACTTACATACTGTAGGCCAGAAGGGGATGAGTGGTAGAAAAGAAGCCAGCAATGGCACATTCTCCTCTGAAAAGACCTGTGTATCCTCTAAGACAGTTTGGTGAATCAGTTCTAAACTTCTGTCTTTCCCCTGTCCCCAGACCATAGCGCAGTGGCGTAAGTCGGGATACCAGGATATGCCAGAATATGAGAATTTCCACCACTTGCTACAAGCTCCAATAGATGATGCCCAAGAAATTCTCCATTCCAGATTTCCGATGCCCAGATACATTGATACAGAGCATGGAGGAAGCCAGGTGAAGTATATATTATATAATCTGGGAAATGATTTGTTAGTAATGTTGTGAGATATTTTTGGTAGTAAATATGCATTTCTGTGCTAAAATATATATAAATTGCCAATCAGTGGTTTGAATCTTAAAGCTTTTACAGAGCAGGATATTTAATAGTAGGTTTCCCCCTAATTTATGAATCCTGCTATTTATTATCATTTTAACTGTACTGACTTGGACTCTGATTCTTTGTGTAAGGTGTGTAGGGCAGAAAATACAGTACTTGTCTGGGTCTCTGAATCAATACCAGAATTACCCTTTTGTGTTATTTTTTAAAAACTTATTAATGTCTTGTTGATACTCACATTTGCTTTGCTAGTGCATGGAAAAGACAAAAGCTTATTTTCAGCTGCATCAGAAAGTTGTTAGTTAGTTCTTCATTACAGCTGTGGAGTCCAGCGAGGTGGACAGAGGTGCTGTTTGCAGTGTCTGTATCTCCAGATAATAGAAATGACATATTTCATACACATGCAACTTTTTTCTGAGTGCAGGAAAATTCTGTTTGAGAAGATTAATTTATTGTCTTTGTTTTATTTTTTTAAAGGCTCGTTTTCTGCTTTCAAAAGTAAATCCCTCTCAGACTCATAACAATATGTATGCGTGGGGACAGGTGAGTATGAATCTGCTGATCAAGCTTGTATGCGTTATTTTTCCCCCCTATTTCAGAAGGAAGTGGCACATAATGTACATATAAGTAATAATGCGAAGTTTTAAAACTGAAAAAGAAATGCAGTTTTGATCCGATGTGACCAAAATTACACAAGTTAAGAAAAATGGGCTTTATTTCTTCAGACAGAAATTATCTGGTTTACTGTTTTAAGCTTCTGTTAGGCTGCTTTCATGTCTAGCCTACTTTCTTAGGCAGTGTTGTCTTAAGACTACAGGTTTGATATGTGCATGATGGAGCCCCTCCAAGGACTTTCATTGAAACAGTTTTGCGAAGTCAAAAGTAGAGGATTTATTGAGGCAACAGATAAAAAGATTTGGAATAGTCACTGTGAAGTGCACTTACTGCCTTAGCACTAAATGTACTAAGGCTAGACAATGATTGATTAAGCTAAGTTTACGATTTACAATTCATTAAGCTTAACTTCACCAATAATTAAGTTTAATTTAATTCTGCTAAGTAGCAAAGATGCAAATCTTACCAAAGAGTGTATCTGCTTTGGAGGGAGGGAAAGGAGCAAACCCATCAGCCTGAGAGGTAGAATCATATTCTTGTCCATACCATGGAGGACTTAAAATACCAATTTTATACCTGCTGTAGTCAAATAGGATTGGTTCCCTGTTGCTGCCGTAAAAGATGGTAGAAGGGCAACCACTTCATCATTTTCATATTGGTGGGTGTGTTTTTTCATAAGTAAATGAGCAACAATGAGGGCTTAGATAGCTTTGGCCAGGCTGAGCTGTCTTGTGGATGAAAATATGTGTGTACTGCTCAGAGGCAGAAGAGAACTGTAACACTTCAGTGTTGCTTCTTCCTCCACCTGGCAGAGCCATTAGTAAGGCTGCTTGACCTTCACCTCGTGGCCTTCTCTTCAAGTCAGCATGTTGCAGCCTTGTATTGTTATCTCCTTGTTCACCTGTCTCACAGAGCTTTAGATCTCACCCCTATAAATACCTTCAAAATACTGGAAATGAGAGTGCTTACCACACATAAAGGCTAAGAGACTTTTTTGCAATAGGGGAAATAAGTGTTGAAGGTAGTTACAAAGAAGAACTGGAAAATACACCAATGCCAGTGTACTGACATTTTCCAGAATTTCTGTGGTGTGTTTGACCAGGAATGAGTTTTCAAATCTTGTCTTTAGGAAGGAAGTTATGTTCAGAAGTTAAACATTCTGTAGCAGCTTGTATTCTTGAATGTCGTATCTCTGTTCCATGTTCTCCTTCCACATTCAGCTTCTATAGTGGGAAGAGAAACACTGCTGTGGGTAAGTGCTAGTGCAGTGTCATCTCATGCAGGCGTAATGGCATCAGACATTTGAAGCTACATATTAACTGTGCTCTTAGAGTATTTTGCTAACTGTTGTACAGTGTTGAAGTCATGAGTGAGAAAGCTCTAGCCATTTTATGGCAGTCATCTTTGTCAAGTAAGTTTTATCAGGGTATATTTTCATAGGAATGAATTGCTTCTGATGAAGCTTCTGGCAGTGAACAGCACTGAGGTCCAGAGTGAAAATACTTGAGAATTCTGTACTGAGTCAGGCCCAGCACAATTTGAACACAAATCCTGAATTCTTTTGCTTCCAAAGTTGGTAATCTAACCAGCAGTTTGTTAGTGCTTCTCTTCATCCTGTTTCCCCTTGATATACACACAAATCCTGTAGTTTGGAAGGTCTTATTTTGAATCTAAACATTACTTGGAATTTTTTAAAGTTTTCATATTTCCAGCAGTACAGGACAGCTGTTCCCTGCTTGTTTAATTAACAAGCAAATGAAACAGTATTCCAAATGTAAATACAAAAAAAAACTTTAACTGATCTGTAAGATAATTTTTCAAGCTGGACAGATGAGACTCTGATACATCTTGCAAAAGATAGCTGTCCATTTTAATGCTGAAAAGAATTCAGTTCTAGGGTAACATGAGAAATGGTGTATTAACCTCCCCAGGGCACTGCAGCATGTGTGCTCAAGATAATATGCTCTTGTATTTGCAGGTTTTTTGTAGAAAAAGTTGAATCAAGTACTGATTATGAAATGAGAAGTGTAATGTCTGGGAGAAATGTAAAACTGATTTGCATCTTGCTCTTTTTTTTCCTCATGACGTTCATGATTGTTTCGTATTTTATTTTGTGTACAACTGAAAGTTACATTGACCTGAAGAGGGCACCCACACACCGCTGAAAATATGTTACAGGAGGTGATGAATTGCCTAGTTTGGTTTTTAATATTTTAAGTAAAGGTTTTCTTTAAACTTAAGCAGGCAGGTGCCTTAATAGTATAGAAAGCATTTTCAGAAAATAACAATAAACTTTTCATGCGTTTTTATTATGTGGTTGGTGTTTGAAGATGCAGTTGAAATTTTCGAGAAGGACCTGTGAATGCTGATTGTCAGCTGCTGAACATGAGCCAGTGTGTGCCCAGGTGGCCAAGAAGGCCACTGGCACTCTGGCTTGGATCAAGAATAGTGTGTCCAGCAGGACCAAGGAAGGGATTATCCTCCTGTACTCAGCGCTGGTGAGGTCACACCTTGAGTCCTGTGTTCAGTTTTGGGCTCCTCACTGCAAGAAGGACATTGGGGTGTGTCTAGAAAAGGGAAACGGAGCTGGTGAAGGCTCTGGAGCACAAGTCCTGTGAGGGGCAGGTGAGGGAGCTGGGGGTGCTTAGTCTGGAGAAAAGGAGGTTCAGGGGAGACCTTATCACTCTCAACAGCTACCTGAAAGGGGCCAGGTAGGGGTTGGTCTCTTCTTGGTAACAAGCAATAGCAAAAGAAAAAATGGCCTCAAGATGCCAGAGGACATTTAGGTTGGGTATTAGAAAAGATTTTTTCATTTCAGGGATGGTCAAGCATTGGAATGGACTGCCCAGGGAAGTGGTAGAGTCACCATTCCTGGAAGTATTTAAGAGATGTGTAGATGTGACACTTAGGGACATGGTTTAGTGGTGGGTTTGGCAGTGCTGGATTAATGGTTGGACTCGATGACCTTCAAGGTCTTTTCTACCTAATGATTCTGTGACTCTTAAATAAGAGAGCTCAGACGTAGCATTTGACAGGCTTGGAAGTAGAGCATCCTTTAATCTCATCTTGCTGCCATCAGCTGATGGATGATTTAGTGTGCCTTCCCTGAGAGTGGCTGTGTATTGTAGTGATCCAAGAAATCTTGCTGTACTTGGATTTGTCCCTTGATCATTAACAGAACTGTTTCTGGCCAGTTCTCAGAAAACAGCACCAGTTCTGAGCATCCTTGTTAAGACTTTTATGTCTGTGTTTTGGAAGACTTTACAAGAGTTCCGACAGCTCTGGTTTAATTTGGAAATACAGATTCTTAGTACCTTTGAAAAAGTTGAATTGTTGAGATGTATAGGAATTCTTCCTACACCTGTAAATGGAAGTAGTGGTAGACTGGTCTCAAAAGACTTAAGGGAGTTACTATGTAATATTTGCAGAGTTGCCAACTGCTAGTTTATTTTGACTGTAAATTTGTTCAAAACCAGTAATTAAAACATGACCATTTTGAACTTCTTGGATTTGTGAAAATACTCCTGAGGTCAAAAAGTAAATTGCAAGAATCCACCCAAAAGGTTTTTTCAAATCTTTTGTGATGTGATTTCTTGTGACTTTCAGATGCTTTTGGTCTTTCTCTGAGGAGAGAATAGGCCCACCTCTCTTTGGGAAAGCCGGATGACCTTCACCTGGTGTCAAATCAGACCCGTAGGGTGTTTGTTTCCTCCTTTCACCATTTTGATATAGCTGAGCTTCACTGACAGAATCTGATTTGTTGGTTGTGTCACTTGCATATTACTGTTTTTCTCCCTTTTGCTCTGCTGAGGTAGGAATGATGCAGGAACTGTCCCATGGAAAGTTTGGCAGCTGTCAAAAAACTCTTGGGTTTTGTATGGCTGATGTAAAGATCTTGCAATACTGCAAGTCATTGCTGTATGGGTTAATATGGAAGAGAATGTAGCTGTGGTTTATGCTTGAATTCATGGAAACGCATGAAAATTTATGTAAATGTACAGTCTGCTGGGTTTTTTGTCAGAGAATTTCAGCAGTGATACGCTTCTAAGATCTTGCTGAATTTATAAAATGTTTATTCAATAGAACAGATTGTGCCTTAAAATGCTTTTTCTCCACAGTGTGTATAATCAGTTCTGCTTTTTTCCCTTATTTCATAGGAGTCTGGAGCACCCATTCTTACTGATGATGTCAGTTTACAAGTATTTATGGATCATCTGAAGAAACTCGCTGTCTCTAGTGCTGCCTGAGATTATGCAGTGCATTGAAGGCACAGACAAACTGCAGCCATATTTCAGCTTTTTCCTTGTTTACCCTTTTCCATGTCTCGACAGAATGCTCTGATATGCACAAGCTGCCTGACTAGATGTAAAGCAGTGTTGTTTTCAAAGAAAAGCTTTTGTTATCAAAAATGTTTTATTGTGAACTGCAGTTTGTAAAAATCACAGGTAGTAGATTAAGTTATTGGCAGGGGAAAAAGAACAGTCATTTTGATAACTATGGTACTGTAATTACTTTGAGATCATTTGCAACAACTTTGAGATGTGATTTCAGTTTCTTGTTTAAATGGTTGGGGTTGATTATGCTCTGCAGTACATATAAGGCCCATTGAACAATAAAGGAAATCTTTGGTGATGTCTGGCTTTCCATGCCATATAATTACTTTTGCTTACTCAATTTGAGCATGAAGTGAACAAAGCAATAACAAAAAGCATATAAGAATAGTATTAACTCAATCTTTTGATTTAGGCTAATGAACTTTTACTTCCTGCAGAGATATTATTGTTCATGTATTGTTTATTTTTGGGGTATTTAATTTCAAGTATTTCTTCCCATTTACCCTATTTGATTCTTTGGGAACAGAGTTTTTCTTTATTTCAACATAAAGAATTTGAATTGAAAAGGCATAAAATCCACTGTTGCACAGAATTTAAGTCCACATGTATTTTGACCAAAGTATCTATTATCAAACACAGTAACAGGTGAATATGCTCAGAAGTTAACACTTTCAGCTTGAGCTAAGAAGAAATCCTACACTACCAAAATGAACTAAGAGCACAGCCTTGATTTTTGTCTTGGTGAGTATACTTAAAAATAAAATTGACCTTTTTTATTGTTGCCTTATAATGTTATTACACTAATGCATGATGCTGCACATCTGCTTTTTGTTTCTGCATCTTTTTTGTTATGAATTCAACAGGCTATAGTTCTTGTTGAAACAGTATTACATAGAATATGATGTAATTAATTTGATGTTTAGTTTATACTTGATTTTTTTGGGGGTGGATAAATTAGAAGGCTTTCCCATTTATTTGTTGAAGTTTACACATAAACCAGATGTTTACATAATTAACATAACATTTTGACAAGCAAAGATGTGAAGTGTGGCAGTGGGCAATAAAAAATTGTGCCAAGTGTAAAGGAATAGAGAGTTCATAGGAAATTCAGTTGTTTATTGGTGTGATAAACATGAGGGTGGTTTTTCTGTTTTCTGTAAATTCTTGAAAACTTCATTGAATCATTTGCTCTCCATTTCTTTGACCTAAATGAGATGAGCTCCTTTTGCCTCAATACAAATAAAATACATGTTTTTCTCCCACTTTTTGTATTTACTGCCCTGGTTTCTGTCAGTTCTTGAAATGAAATGTGGAAATAAAGGTAGTAGTGATAAAATTTAGAATGACTTCACCTTTTTTGTTCATGTAATAATTGGTATCAAGCTAATTTAACTTCCAGAGGTACTGAATGGTTTATGCTAATGGCAGTTTAGAAAATTATAATTCAGTAGCCTTTTTGACTTTCTTTTGTTTTAGCTAATAAACAGCCTAACTTTTCTTGTAACAAATATGTCCAGTTTATTTGATAGTTAGGTACAGTTTGCCTAATAAATCAATTCACTACCAAGTCATGATAATGAATGGGGTTTTTTGTGCTTTCCTTCCTACCCTTTAACCAGCTTTCACCTTGTAATAGTTTTTTTTAAATCCAATTTCTTAGCAACATTAGCTTATCAAGTATTTAACATTGTCAAAGACTTTTTGGAAATCCAGGTATGTCTGATATATCACATTTATCCTCCTGCTTATTGACCTTTTCTGAAGACTCTGTGGTTAGGGAGACAGGATTTTCCTTTCTAAGAAGCATGCCAATTCTTTCCAAAATGTCTGTATATCTATCCATAGGCTCATAATACAGCCTCAACAATTTTGCCAGGGATTGAGATCAGGCTCATCAGTCTGTAACTTGCAGGATTCCCTTAACAGCCCTTTTTGTGGATGAGAGTGACATAGGCAGTGGTCTGTCGGTCATCTGGCACAGTGACTGTCTGTAATGGTAGTTACAAGTGTGCACTGGCACATCTGCCCTTCCATGTCTCACTTCCTTTAGAACTTCTTAGTGAAGACCATCCAGTCCTGGGAACTTTTAACATCTCATTCATCTACTTAATCTAATCCATCTTGCGCGTTGGCATAGGTCAGGTGGGCTACTGTAGGGGAGGGAAGCCATTTGTTCTCTGAGAATTGATCAACATTTAAAATAATGTGTTGTAGGGTTGTGCTACAGGAGAAAGTGGTTTAAAAGAGATAAATTGCTACAATTTGAAGTCCTTGCTAATGTCTGTATTACTGAGTTTCTTGGTGAAGAGTTTCTACCAATCTCCAATATCCATGACACTCAAGGCTGATCTATTTATGATTGCTTTGAACATTTGCTTTTGGCTGGAAACATCAGAAATCAGAGGAAGAGTTGGTCAAATGTTTTTGAGAAAAAGATTTGGAAGATGTAGCCTTCTGCGGGACAAGGGATGAAACAGTTGCTGACTGTTCTGTTAAGGACTGGCAAGTTAAAGACTGAAAATTATCCATGGGAAGTCAGAGGTAGGGGAACAAGCAGCCAGGTGCTGCTTTCTCCACTTTGTTAGGCAGGCTGTGGGTTTTAGAACAGTGCGAGATCTGTTCTTGATCTCTCTTGATCCTCACTGGATGTATATAGGCCTGAAGCATTGCCCTCTGGGAAATATGTTTGTCTCAGAGAGCAACATGGGAGATTCTGAAGTTAAAGTTTTGCCAGGATCATAAAATCAGATGGAGCTCATAGCAATGCAACAGCTGTTGGTATTCTTTGATATTCTTCTGTCTGGTGTTAGGACATACAGAAAAAGCATGTTGTGATTGACAGTGCTTACATATTGCCTGTAAGGTGCTCAGTTCTAGCCTGCTGCCTTTTTCTCTGCACACCTTTACCGGCTGTACATGCTACACAACCATATAAATTATTCTTGTCTTTTCAGTGCCTTAAGTCCTGAATTTGAGTCCATTTATTATATATATGCCATTGATGGGTTTAGATCAGCCCACAGCACAAAGCTCCTATTGTCAGTGTCTTAAAGATTAGATAAAAGTTTCCTGGACCTTGTAAGTGTGAGAGCTACCCTTCATTCAAAAAGAGAAATGGTGCTTAATTATTTTGAAACAAGCCATTTGGAACAATAGAAGCCATCATCTAAAATGTGGATGATAATTTCATGTATATAAAAACCTTTAAACTCTGAAGTATTTCTGACTGGATGTTAAAAAGGAAAAAACAATCGTTGCCATCCACACAGATATTTAATTATGCTGGAAAGAAGGTCAGAACATCCTTGACAGTGCTCTGCTCTTTCACTAGCAAAACATCAAGCGTCTGCTGTTTGGTTTCTTGCTGACTCTGAGCTGTTGTGATAAATAGCCTGGCTTGGCCTCTTGGCTTCCTCTGCTTCACAGCACTGGGGCCTGCACAGTCAATGTGTTAAGAACCTTTGGAAATACTTGACAGTAATTTAGTCTGTTACAATACAGCTTCAGGATCTCTTTTTTTTGGAGAGTGTAGGATTGGGGTTTTTTAGCTACTCTCAGTTTCACATTTTCTGGGTTTTTTTAATACCAACTGTTAATAATTTGCTTTCCTCTTCCTGGGGAAAAAGTAGTGGATTGTTAACTGTAGACTGTCTTCTCATGCTTGGATGGGCTAATTCCCGGGTTTAGACACAGACTTAACTTCAACTTTAGGTTGAACTTACTAAGTTGCTTAAAGGCAAGTGGATTTGCCTGGAAATACAAATACTGTCAAATTCCTAGAACTTCATATCTTGGTGTGTGGAACTGTGACATCAGTGAGTGGTCCTATGGCTGCCATCATCAGTGTTAGGGAAATTACATTTTCCAGTGTTCCCTCTTTTCCTTGGTTGAATAGAATAGTTGGTGAACAGTGATGAGAAGCCTATCCTGTTCAACCAAATCTGAGGCAAATGACTATGTTACCTCCTGTCAGATTGTGAAGCACTATAGAATTGAGCTCAGTTTAGCTTCTGGCATTTTGTGTTCATACAAAAGTTAAATGTTACATGAAAGCCAACAAGCCTGAACAGAACAGATGGAAAAATTAATGAAGCTGTTGCTCTGCTCTGAATTTAATCTAAAATCTTGTTTAAAATAGCAGATTGTTCCTAATAGTGTAAGCTTTTTTCTGAAGGAAGAACTGTGATGCTAAAAGATAAACAATTAAATCAATGTCCATAAATTGATTTTTGGCAAAAATTAAGCAAAATAATCACTGCATACTTTAACAAGGGAGGCTGTCCCCAGTTCCTACAGACTGTCCATTTTGTGTGTCATTCCATCTTTTTCTATGACTGCCTGGAGATATCCAGCTGTGTGGTACACTCGTCATGAAGGGGGGCTGGACTTTGCTTGCCAGCTAATGTGNGGTCAAGCAGTCACAGCGACAGGCTCGGACTTTGCTTGCCAGCTAATTGTGGAAAAAGCAGTAGGCTGTTCTTTGGCTTTCTTGGGCAGAAATATGTATGTTGTGTCATGATCTGCAGTCAGCTTAGTGCATTGGAACTGTGCACATTTAGGGAATGGTTCTGTGGCCAGGGAATGGCCAAAGACCATAACTTACTAGAAAAAGAATCTGTGCCTCACAAAGTCCTGGCATGGCAGCCCTGTCATATTCTTTCTTCCCAAATACTGGGAACAGACAACCACTCACTCAAGGGATTAACAACTTTCAAAGCATGTGTGTAAATGATGTGATCAGGGAACTTGGAACCATAATGGTTGTTTAAGTGGGTTCAAAATAAAATTGGGACAGCTTCTGAACTCCCTGAACATGCACTTCCCCTGGGTTAGAACCTCAGGAGAGATGCCAGTGACTCATGTACCAGAGCTCATAATCTACAGATTATGGAACTGCATTGCTTTTATAGGGTTATTAGTAAAAGTTTAGCAAGAGATCATAGCCATGTGTGAGAGACAGAGACATAGGAAAGCTTAGGTGGCACTATATTGGTATGATATAGCCCTTGCGTTTAATAAATACCAAAGAAGAGGATTTTATGTTTTTAGCATTCAACTGTGAGCTCCTTTTCAGCTGCATACAATGAGCTGTTGTGGATTTTGCTGTTTTCTGTAGCAGCACAGTCTTGGTTCTGGATTATTGTGAACATTTTAAGGCCCTATTCTGTGTGACCTGAAGCAAGTGCTTCCATAGGAGACAGATTGTTTTTTCCTTTTTATTGTGTTTCTTCTTGCTAGATTTGTCAGCATAACAGGATAGCTTGAATTACTAATTGAAACATGAACAGTCTAAACTGAGCTATCCTAATCTGCAGACATGTCACACCTGGCTAACAAAGTAGTTTTATAAAGAGTTTATAGCACTGCTGGTCTTCATTCATCCTTGAGTGTACTTTTGTTAGCCCTGTTTTTTAAAAGGACTTGTATCGATTTTTTTCCAGAAAACTCACAGGAAGTTTATAGGTGGGCAAAATACTACTTGTGTTTTTCTGACATGCTGTGAAACAGCCGAAAGAGAGTGAATGACCCTCAGATCTCTTCTTGCTACCGCAGTTTCTGTCTGCATGGAAGCCCAGCTGCTGACAAACTCCTGTTTGTCCAAGAGCAGATGTGAAAGACAATCTGCAAGGGGAGGCACTGACAGCTGGCCAAGCTGGCTCTCAAGGGCCAAGCTGGGCCTATCAATGTGGCTCATGGTTACGGGCAATGCTGCCAGTCTAGGATCAAAATGTGACCCTCCCACACAAGTTGCTGTAATATTTCCTTCTACTCTAGGTTTACACCCTGCACTGAGGGGTAAAATAGCCCAGATGTGGTATGAGCAGTGCTTGAGCATGAGGGGATATAATTTATCATTTCAGACTTGCTCCCACTCGCTTGAGGGGGAGATAAATGGAGATGACACCCTTTAAATGATGGCATTGAACCAGACAATGGAACTGTTCTCCATTTTTGGCCCTGTAAAAGCAGAAAATGAGAAAGCTAACTTACTGCAGAACTCTGAAGAATGCATATTTTGTCATTTAGAAGCTGAGGGTTTTTCACAGTCTCCTTGAAGTTAAACCATTTGCAGAACATCCAGTGTTATCTCACTGGAGTGCAGATAGGTCTGGAAAGAGAGACTGCCATCAGCTAAGTCCCCACAGTCGGACTTGTGTAACAGAGACTTTGCTCAGATGGGTCTATGTTTTGCTGTTTCCTCTGTGAATAAGATGTCAGCCACAAGAGATATTTTAACATCTATTGATAAACTAACTTTTCTCACAAAAATGTGAGATAAAATTTGCTCTGTGATATGGCAGGAAAAGCAGCTGAGATCGAAAGTACGTGACAATGTCTGGAGTTCTCTGCAAGAGCAAAGAATTTTAAGTGAAACGCCCAGGTGACAGAACAGGTTAGCCATGTGAAATGCAGTACCTTGGAGGTCCCTGCCAGTCTAACCAGAGCAGAAAAATCCTTGCTATGTTCCAATCAGGAAGCTAATTTAATGTGAAATGCTAGCAAGACACCCTGGAGCTTTCATTTGATTATGAGCACCAGTTTGGCATCCTAGAGCAAGCAGTTGTTGGTGGCTGTTTCCAAGGAAGGCAAAAAGGCCCCAGAAGCACAGCTGTGCCATGAATGGGTGGTGGAGCAGACTACTGCAGCCCTTGCCGAATAGGTTATACAGTATGTTCATGGCAAAAAGATCTTTACTCAGTTCTATTTTCTGATTTTTGGCCCATCAAAAGCAAATTGAGCCAAGTACACTGTGATTGCTATTTTTATAATTTGGCCGACTACAATGAAAAGATGGTTGTGCTGAAATTGTAGTGCATAAATGTTCTGCTTTTACTTCCTTTCCTTTGTGAATAACTGAAATTGCTTTACTTTGTACTTATGAGATGTGTTAGTCACATGTTGACCGGATACTTTTGATCATAGATGCACAAACTGATGGCTGCAGCTTCCAGATCAAATTGATTCAGTGACTTACTAACCTAATATCCTCTTTCTGGCTAAGGGATACAAATGAATTTTCCTTGAGAAAGGAGGGATACAACACTGACAGATAAATGTAGAAAATGGATGGATTTGGTAATTACATGTGATCTACTGCAGGATAGAGTCCTTTTACTGTATATGCTACTTTTCACAGAATCACAGGAAGGTGAAGGTTGGAAAGGACCTCTGGAAAAGACCTTCTTGTCCAACCTGTTCAAGCAGGCCCACCTACAGCTGGTTGCCCAGGATCTTGTGTAGAGGGCTTTTTTTGACCTGAGAAGGAGTTGAAAATTTACAAATTTAAAGACAGGTCTTTGCACAGGCTCCTGTTATCCAGCATAATTGTAGCCCAAATGGAAATAGTCCCACAAACTGCAAGAGGTGGACCAAAAGCTCTCTGCTTCCTGTGGTCTTTTTGGCATGGTGCAAAACCACATGTATAAACACACAGGAAGTCTTTTTTTGAGAGATGATTTTAAGTGAAATGATAACACATGGGCAGGACACTTTCAAAGGCTTAATCCATCTTCATCAGTAGACTGAAAGTAGATTAAACAAAAAATTAAATTGTCCCTGTGTGTAAGTATCTGAAATACATGAAGTGACAGGTCCTCAGAGTAGGCCAGTTGCATCTGTATGAAAAACTATACTTTGTCCTAATTAAATAATGTATATAAATAAGTCTGGATTTATTTTTTGAGTTGCTATATTTGGTAATATATGACATAATGCCATTCAAAGCAGAGCTTGAAATAACATGGAATTAAATTGAACAGAATAAATAGGACATCTGTTTTAGCCAGATTTCTGCAACTTCTTAATCTTAGATGCAACCATTTCATTTGCTGATAGAACTATGTATCAAAAAGATGTAATATTTGAAATACTGTGTTGTGCATTGCAATTGACAGTTCCCATGTCCTTGCAAGAAGCAAATAATACTTTTACAGCTTCTGCCTCCAGTTTCACAAAGAAATGGAATAATTTGCTTTTGCAGCTTTGATCCCAGTGGAATAAGTGGTTGCTTTCCTCTGTGTGTGGATTAA
The DNA here is from genome assembly GCA_013398015.1 of Oreocharis arfaki. Taxonomy (NCBI): domain Eukaryota; kingdom Metazoa; phylum Chordata; class Aves; order Passeriformes; family Paramythiidae; genus Oreocharis; species Oreocharis arfaki. Next base: position 870,446 of record VZRR01005022.1, on the reverse strand, counting down.
ATGTGTGTGGTAATCTCCTGCAGGATCGGAGCTTTGGTTAAAAGAAAATGTTATCTTCTGAGATGAGTATCAGTACTTAATGCTAACAGATAAGCCCTTTCCACCGCACTCCGGCTGCTGTTGCATGTTTCTGTAGGATTGCAGTAGCAGGCCAACTGCAGAGAAAATAGTAATATGGGTTTGCAGCTTCCCAGTGAGTGGGAGTATTTTCATCACTGCATTACCTTTAGCAAACCTCTAGACGGCAGTAAATACATGAAGCTTCTGGTCTGGTTCTGTTTCAATTAGTTACTGGTGTAATCGACTGTCTTTGATTGTTCCTTTTACACCCTGTTGTGGTTTCACTCCAGTCAGCAACTAAGTATCACTCAGCAGCTTGCTCAGTGCCCACCCTGCCTCTGGTGGGATAGGGAGGAGAACTGGAAAAAGGTAGAACCAGTGGTTTGAGGTAAGAACAGTTTACCAATTGAAAAAAAATTAAATGAAAGTTGCCCTGCTCCTGCAGTCCTACGAAAACATGGAATGCAAGTGACAGGACTTATCTTTCTTTATCTAGCATTAAGTACTGGTACTTGCCTCACCAGACAGCATCTTCCTTTAACCAGCAGAAACAATAACAATAGTAATGAAAAAGAGAAGGAGAGAAAGGAATAAAACCCAAGAACAACAAGTGATTCACAGTGCAGTTGCTCACCACCTGCTGACTGATGTCCAGTCCATCCCTGAGCACCAGCTGGCAGCTCCTGGCCAGCTTCCCCCAGTTTTATACACTGGGCATGGCATTCTATGGTATGGAATATCACTTCAGCCAGTTCAGTCAGCTGTCCTGGCCATGCTCCCCCCTGCTTCTTGTGCACCAGGAAATGTCCTTGACTTTGGCTAAGCACTACTTAGACACATCTGAAACATCAGTGTGCTATCAAACATTATTCTCATACTGAATGCAAAACACAACACTGTACCAGCTATTAAGAATAAATCTAACTTTATCCCAGCTGAAACCAGGACATACCCATAAAGTGTGGGTCCAATCAGTGTAGAATTTTAGTTAAATTCACCTTCACTTAGAAAAACACTGTAATATTTTCTTTCTTTCCTTTTTCAGTCTGAACTTCTGTGATAAAAATGACAATACTCTCAAGTAAACAACGTGTCATAAGCATTTTTGATGTTTTAAGAAATAATCTAAAAGGAGCTACAAAAAACTGATTTAAAACTGAAACTCTGCTAGGTGTAACAAAGCATATTCTTTTAAAAAGGTAAACTTTAAAGATCTGCACAAATAAACAAGAGAGGGAATTCAGCACAATGATTCTGTTTTGATCCTCATCTTCTAACCAATGTACAAAATAAGAAGAAACTGAATACATGCTTATTTTTTATATTCGTGAAAAGAGGAAAACAGGCTGTGATTGACTAAAGGAAATGTGTTGTGTCTATGATCACAGTCTTCCCAAAATGTTTACTCAACTGGAACCAATATACGAAGACTATTATCTGGAAGGTATAAAATGACCAGAAGAAAACTTCTTAAGTTTTCTTAAGTTAGGATTTTTAGGAGTGTTTGAATGCTTCTGATAGCTCCAGGTTAATTTGTGGGGAAAAAAGCCCCCATGGAATACATAAAGAATTATTAGAATAGAGAACAAGAGGACCATTACACTTAATCACTGTCCTAAATCTCATAGAGTTAAGCAGCTCTGCAGAATACTCAGCTGGGGGCTGTCTCCTGGCATGAAACAGGTAAAACTAGAGTCTAGTTGGAGACCTGTCACTAACCTTGGTGTCCCCCAAGGTTCAGTACTGGGCCCCATACTGTTTAACTTGTTCATCCGTGACTTGGATGAAGGGGCAGATGCCTTCTCAGCAAGATCACTGATGACACAAAGTTGGGAGGAGTGGCCGGTACCCCTGGGAGGGTGTCAGGAGGATGGATCTGGGCTCTTTGTGGTGCTGAGCAATAGGACAGGAGCCAATGGATGGAAAGTGATGCACAGGAAGTCCCACCTGAACATGAGGAGGAACTTTTTTACTGTGTGGGTGACTGAGCACTGTAGCAGGTTCTCCAGAGAGACTGGGGAGTCCCTCTCACAGGCGATATTCAAGAACTGTGTGGACACAGCCCTGTGCCATGTGCTCTGGGATGACTCCGCTTGAGCAGGGAGGTTGGACCAGATGACCCACTGTGGTCCCTTCCAATCTTGTCCATTTTATGGTTCTGTGAAAACAGGCAAACGGTGCAGGAGGTTCAAAGTGCCAGGAAAGAGAAGCAAATGATTGTGGAAGGCTGGAGCAGCTACAGGTTCTTTTGCAGCTGAAGCATGGTACTTGTGACTTGTAGGCATTGTGGGAGAAGTTCTTACAATGATAAAACTGGTGGCTTTGATGCATGGAGTCACGGTGGGGGGCATATCCTTTTCACTACTGCCCCCTTGTCCACATAGCAAGTAATTTCATTAGAGAGATTAGAGAAATAGAGCCCAGATCTGCCCTTTGTAAATCCACACTTTTCCTCACTGCCTACTTGTCCTTCAGTTGTTTGGAAACGGATCCTCAAGAGTTGTGCTGCATGGTCTTTGTAGGGACTGAGTTGAAGCTGGCCAGCATTTAGTTCCTCAGATCCTCTGCAGCCTTCTTAAAGATGACTGTAATATTTAGCCCCTTTCCATGGACTTTCCTGGATCATCATATGTTCTTATGATGATGTGGCTTCACAATCATATCACCCAGGTTTTAATCATCCTTCCATGCGTCCCATCTATCTCTGTAGCCATGAATATACCCAATATCTCTAAAAAGTCCTTAACTCTCTTACTTTTGTGTTTCCTCATTCCTTAAACTGCAGATGTGTATAGAGGTCTGCAATGTTTTGAAGACTGAGGCAAAAAAATCTTTCAGTATTTCCCCATTAAACACCAGTTTCACATTTCATGTGAACCTCAGTTTGCTACTAGGCTGCTTACAGAATTCTTTTCCTCTTACCTTTTATACCCCTGGGCAGCTTGAGCTTCAACTGGGCTCTGTCTTTACTGACACCATCCCTGACTGCCTAAGCAATACTTTATACTCCTCATTTGCTGCCTGCCCTTGTTTCTGCTTTTTGGATTTTTTTTTTGTTTTTTCATTTTAATGCATTACCTGCACCTTGCTTTGTCAATTGGGCCTTCTGCCAAAGTTTTTGGTTGTATAGAAAATTAGCCTTTAATTAGAATTCAAGGGAGTTTTTTTTGTACATCTATCCATTTATTGTTTTTAGACTAAGTTCTGCCATTGACCGACTCACAGATCTTGTGACCCAGTTTTTATGACAATCCTGCCCTGCAGGAGCCACTCTAAATCTGAATGATTCCCCTCTGTTTCTTCATTCAGTAATTGGGAGTTTTTACTTTAATGCAATGCAGATGTAGTCAAGGTGACATTCGCTTGTAACCTTTGCAAAATGCAAATGTAGCTCATATCCAGCTGACCTATCTTTATTCAGATTGCTAATACACACTTCAATATTTCTAAGTATTTAATGTCATACACCATGGAATGTATTTATTGTACAGGAATATTGCATAAGGCCATGGCTTTTGGTGGACACAGCTTTTGATTAAACAATGCTTTTATCTTTGAACACATTACTCATGGTACACAAATTGGGGAAAGAAAACCTTTGTTCCACAAATATCGGAGTCTCTATTGTTAGCTTGGAAGGCTCAGGTCATAAAACTTCATTTTGATAGAAGATTTTATGTATGCGAGGACTATAGACACCTTGTTAAGTTCTTCCCATGTCAAACAGAATTGAAGAATTTTCTGGGGGCAAAAAGAGGAGTTGAAGGTCAGCATACTGAGTAGTGTGAAGTCAAGACTTGTTCCATACCATGAGTAATAGGGAGAATGGGCTCAGCAGTGAAAAAAAGGTGGTTTTGACTGTAGGAAAAATCTATAGGAACAAGGTTATAGTGGTAACTTGTGACCACTGAATGATTTTGCAGATTCATTACTAGTAGTGAGAATATATTGACCCCGTGTTTTGGGAAACAGCTTGAGAAGTTGCTCGCCTTCTTTTTCTGCTTTTTTTTCATTCTTTTCATTCAAAACAGAGAAAATGATGTAATAAAAAACCTACCCAGAACCAGGCAATATAAAATTACCTTCTACTACAGGATCATCCAGCAATGACTTTGGTAAGGATAGGATTTGATTTCACTTCCCAAGCAGCTGTTACATGCAAAGGTTAGGCTGCAGACAGGAGCTGCTGCACCGTGAAGCAGCAGTTCTCACTGTGTGATTGAGTTAGCTGATTTCCTGAGCTGTGGCTACAGATGTAGAGGCTCAGGCTTGACTTACAGCATGAAATATCTGTTGGAGGGAGTGAGCTGTGAACTCACAGAGCTCTGGGAACAGGCACTAACACACTTACTTGGTGTAAGACATCATTTCTGCTTATTGTATTGGATCAAGAGCTTGTCCTGCACCCGGCCTGGCCATGTCCTCGCTGCCCGCCCTCCTCCCTCCCGTGTGGGCGGCACAACCAGGCTTCTCCAGTGTCAGTTTCAGGTGGAAGGAACATTTGTCGGGGCATCCTGTCAGAAACGAAGGTATTTGGCTTCTCCAGTCTCCTGTGAAGTGCAGGAAATCCCGTTCCTGTGGCACACCCAGTGGTGGGTTCACTCCTGCTGTGAGGTGAGTCACTGTGGACACCTCAAGCACAGAAACACTCTCCCTGCTGGGACGATATCGGGGTGCCACGACAGGGGCTAAACACGGTTCCCTGTGTGCTCTAGGAGCACATCTCCAGGCACAGGGTTCCTCGCTGGGAAGGGGCCGGCACTGCCGTTTTCCCCCTGGAATGAGGTTGCCAGACAGTCTGCCCAGGCCTCAGGGGCCACATGCGTGGTGACATGGTGAATGTCAGACGTGTCAGGAAATGTGGGGTGGCTGTACATACAGGTGACTCCCTTAAATGTACCAGTAGGACGTGAGAGAAGGATCTATTTAAAGCTGCCCCATGACTTTATATTGAGGGGTAGGTTAGAGAGCACGTCTGCAAGGTCTGCATGTGGTGCCACCCTTATGTTGATGCCACCATTATTCACCCAAGCACCAGACAGAACCCAACTCTACTCTTCGCAGTGATTTTTTTTATTACAGAAAAGAGTGCTCATTTTGCTATTTGCTGGAAATAAGGGCAGTTTTCGACATTATCCTGCAACACGAGAAGGAAGAAAGGAAGTAATTTGGAGAGAATTTCTTGCTTTCTAAAGTACCAATGGCTTAACTCCTCTGTAGTTTTTGGTACTGCTGTAAAATAGCTCACAACTGTGGCCTGAAGCAGTACAGCAGATTTTTATGCAGCATTGTTCTTCCTTCAGTGCAGCTCCATTATTCAGTGTGACTGCATCTTTAATGGGATTAGATGAGAGCGTGCTTGAAGTGCAATGCTGATTAAAATCAAACTCATTTACTTCCTTTCGTATTCAGTACATGGCTTTTGGAACATAGCATGACCTATCTTTAAATTAAATTAAAAAGCAGAGTTATCCAATGGAAGTCTGAATTGCCATTATCTAAGGTTTTCACCAGTCATAAATGACAGGAGTTAAGATGCTTTTGCAATAAATAGGACAAAACATATAAAATCCAAATAAAAGCATCTAGGATTACAGACATTTTGCCTGCCTAGAGCTACTGCTCTAAGCAGGCTATGAGCTGGAAATAGAGACAGATGATCAAAAAAGATAGAGGTAAATGATGGTATGTTGCCTTCACATTATTTAATGGTAAAAGATAGAGGCAACTGAAAACTCTTGAGGTCTCAGACAGAGATATGTCAGGGCAACTGATCTGTTGCTCCTTGATTACTTTTGTTCTTTCAAGCACTTCAAGTTATTGGGGCCACAGAGCCTATGAAGTGATGCATTTTTCTTTTTTGCTTTCCCAGGTGTGGAAGCACCAGAGGTTGCTCTAGCTGGAAAGCCCTTGGAGAAGTTGATTTTGTTGGGCAGCACTGTGCAGATAAGTTTCCAGCAGAATTCTGCAAAAATTGTGTTGGGCAAAGCTGGCAATAGACTTGTTTTTGTGATCTGACAAGATATAAAACAGTTTTCTCAAGGCAGAGCTGGAAAAAGCTTATGAGTTTGAGTTCTTATTTCCTAACAGGCCAAAGCTTGTTATCTTGAGAATAACAAGCTTGTAGATACTAAATCTGTAAATGGGTTGTAGATGCTAAATATCTTAGTAGATTAGCATTGCAGTCTCTGGGCCTAATCTGGATATTTATTTGTTGTGGTTTGCTTTATTGAAATGGTGAAAGGACTAAGGCTCTGCACTATAGGAATGGTTTATTGGTTGTGTAATTACAATTCGTCAGAAATATTTTGGGAGAAAGTACTAATGAATGTTCTTTGTTGGAGGAGAAACGTTGTATTCAAAGTTTCTGATATAGGGAGCCACACCAACCCTTTAATTAAGACTAGCTGAATAACCAAGGGGACTACATTGTCACTGGGCATCTGTGAATGCTCTAATTACACAGTTTTTGTTTTAGTAAGGAGTATATGTTAACTTCAGAAGTCGTGTACTTGTATTAATTTTATTTCTTTAAATTAAATGGGTTTTTATGACAAGGTTCAAGTTGCAGAACGTTTTAAAGCACTTCCATATTGGAATAATTGCTCAAGGGATGGATTTTGTGTTTTCGGTTTGTTGGTTTTTTTTTCGTTTGGTTGGTTTTTGTTTGTTTGTTTTGTTTGTTTTTGTTTTAGTTTTACCATTATGAGTTGAAACAGCCTTAATCTCTAAAATGTGTATGACATTATCATTAAATACATTCTTTTACCTGCTTGTAGGTAGGTGTATATGATTAAACAAGGGAATGGTAGGGCTTACAGTGTTGCCCTCTGCATTGCATAAATCTTTTTTCTTTTTATTTCATAGTAAATATATGTTCTAAATCCTCTTACAAGCCTTTGTTATGTGTCTCTGTTATAGCTCTGTTATTTTACGCAATAAAATCTGTTACAGAAGGAAAAAAACCCACCCTAAATTTGATTAGGACAAAAGCTGATTATGTATAGGCTTAATTTACATTTCATTTTTCCCAATAGGTTGTGCAAAATGGCAATAGCCCAGTCATTTCTGTAATGCAGTAATCCTGCACTTTAACAGCAAAAGCTGTAAGTTTAGGTGGGGCTAAATAAAATAATGAAAGGTGGAGATGTTAGGGAAAAACTGCAGTTGTGTTCTGAGTAATTTGTACTGCTTTCTGCCTAGCTGAGTCCCCACAGAAACAAGAGACCTTTTGCAAGAGACCCATTGCTCGATTGTTTGCACCATTGCCATTTTCATCTAAGAAATCCTTTTGAGTTAAATCAAGTTACAGGATAGTGAGATTAGCAAAAGGACCAGAGGAATAAACACACAAAATCAGGGCAGTTAGGGCTCAGTATTTTTTTATTTACTATTTTGTTTTCACTTGTAAATGACATTTAGTTACAGTGTTTTGAGAATTTGGGTCTTAGGCACCAAATGATGCTGGAAAGATGAAAGGGAGACTCCTGAGCTTCCTTACAGATTCATCTTCCAGCTGGAAGTCGTAGTGAGACTACAGCTTTCAGTTGTGATGGAATCATAGAATCATAGAATGGCTTGGGTTAGAAGGAACCTTACGATTCAGTGAAGAGAAAATAATGTTAACATTTAAAGATATTACAAACATTGATGGATGTGTTGAAGCTTCCTTCTGTTTTCCTTATTTTATAGATTGTGATACAGAGGTTAACAGGCTTAACCAGGACTCTGTCAACTCACGGCATCACCAGAGATGGCTTTTCCATCTCCTGAATATTAATCTGGCTCCTTAAGAGAATTGTCCTTCTCCTGTGTGCTCCTGTGGCCCAGCTGGAAGGTTGCAAACAATCCAATTCAACATGTTGATCTGGAAAATCATTCTTCTATAGGGTAAAAAATTCAGTGTCTGAGCTTAAGTCTGGGTCACCACTGGCTCTGGCTACATTCAGTCTAAGTAGAACTGACCATGAGTGCATTTCTGCAGTTGTGTTGTTTCTTGGGAAAATGGCTCTTGTTATGCTGCCTTGTTTTCAGGTTAGGACAGAGTAAAAATCTCATCTCCCAATAATGATAGGGGAAGGGAAATATTTTAAAATCTTTCTTCTGACCACTGAATATCTGCCACCAAAAGCCATCAGGTACTAACTTCTCAATGGTGTGCTGGATTCCTTTGCAGTCACTGGAACATGAGAATGGATGCTACTTTCAGTGAGGCGTTTGGGTTTCAATAGTTCCTGCATGCACTAGACAGAAGCCTCTATTAATGCCTGAATTCCACACACTGTCATATGAGCAGTCTTGTGGCACAACTGGATAAAAATACAGGTGGATAACTGAGATTCTTAGTCTGAAACGATACGGGTAGATCTCTTCACATAAGGTTTTTAAGAAAGATTGCCTCATTTATAAACATAAGGATATAAACCTGTGATTTAATTGTCTTCTTCCCACTATACAAGTATTATTCATGGTGATTTCTCCCACTGAATCTTTATTAACTATTTAATAGGCAACTTTTATGAACTACCTTGAATGTATTTTCTTTGTTCTTCTCTGTTAGTAATGATTTGTGCCCGATTTATTCAGAGACTGAGTGTGCATATTAAGATGAAAGAATCTGTCATAGACAGTTTTGCTTCAAGCCATGAAACAAAAAAAAATTTCTGTAAATGAAATATAAAAGGTAGGGGGGTAGCTATAGAGGCGGGCTGTCTTTCATAGTATTTTATAAATAATAATGAATTACTTGTATGAATATAACCATTATACTTTCACCATTATAATTTTCAATCAATATGTTTTTATTAGACTTTTTCCTGCTAGGTTGTTAAAAAAAGATTATAAAACAGGCACTGATACTCTTTGTGATGATGTGATAACTTAGTAATGTAATAGTATTAGCAAATCCAATGATCTTCATACTGGAAGAGAGGAACAAACTCAGATAAATGGCCTGTTAATAAAAATTAGCTAAATTGGTTTGTAATCTATTTCGTAAAGAAAATTTTAAAAAGCTTTCTGGAAAAATCTACCCTACTCTTGGTAGTAGGTGGGATGCTAAAGACAGCAAAAAGATGGTAAAGGACAAAATCTTGCAACTTCTGACACTAGCAGGAGATGTACTGAACTCAATTTCTTTTACATTGCTCAGAGATTGAAAATATAAGTCGATTTTGACTTTCTTGTGTAGCTAACCACTTCAGGAATATAAGGGAACTAACTCTAGTGTCTTTTTATGTCTTGGAGAATGAGTCTGAAGAGCAGAGTACCTCCTTAAGGTGCGAAGAGCATATTCTCACCTGCTGTACTCAGCAGTCTCTGGCAGCTCAGCAGCATTTATTCTCTTTCACAATCTGTGTTTTAGCTCCCTGAAGGCATCCTTTTAGCTACTAAGGGTAAGAGATGGCTCCTTTTTCTTCTGCTCTCCTTTTAAGATGCATGGAGGTACCCTTAACAAATAGCAGAAAGTGATGGAAACCTTCAAGAAACCAGGTTGTGAGGAAGAACTGGGAAGAAGAGGTAGCTTGTCAAATAAAGAGATAAAAATAATAATAGTAATAGTAACCACAAAAATAACAATAATAAGAGTGATGTTGATGTATGGTGGGTTTCTTTGGGCTTCTTTTAGAAACATGCAAGAGATCTATTTAGAGATGTAGTGAAGTGCTATAAATCCTACTGGACTCGTGACATCAAGAGTTTGTCAACAGGAGCATGGCTTACTTGAAGTGAAAAGGTATTGGTACATCACATCATGTATCTGAAGTGAGGAAGCTTGAATATACAAAATCAGTACAGGAAAGCTTTACCTTATATTTTCAAATAGTTGTTCTGTTGTTTCTTCTTGGACTGTGGATGCCACTACTGCGGCTTGCCAATTGATATATTGTCACTTTCTGGTACATTCAAAATAGAGATTTTAAGTGCATACTGCCTCTTTATGCTGATGAGATCTTATGTTGAATTTAAACCTTTCATGTGTCACCAAAGAACACAACTGAAAAAATTAAAATGCATACTGAGCCCTTAGCTTTGTGGCTGCTATGGTGTGTCTCATTGTTGCATCTGAAATACCATTGTTCCTAAACCAGCTGCTCTGTAATTACAGCTGACCAAGTGCACCCTAAACCTGGCCTCACTGCAGATGTTGGTGTTATGTCATGCAGCACCACAGAAAGTCTTTCGTAAAGTTGCAGCTCCAGACTACCCTGATCCTATAATATTGTGACCTTCATTATTTTATTTTTCAGATGATGCTTGGTTTATCTGCGTCTTAGGCCTAGGCTCTTAAAAAGCAATAACGTTGACAGAGCCGCAAGTGTTGGCTTGTCCTCAGCAAGAATCTTCTGGATCCTCTTATGCAGGCATTTGACTACTCTAAACATTGGATTTATGCAATAAAACAAAAATTAAATCAGAAACATGGAAATTTTTCCCTAAATGCATGCTGGGTTTCTTTCTGCTGGGTTCCATAGGAGACTAATAAAGTTCCTGCATTCAATCACCAACACTGCAAGATTAAAGACTGTGAACACAGTTATTTAGAATTCACCCAGTCCTGTAAGATCTGGCACTCTTGATGCAGATGAGTGTTAATAATGTTTTAGAATGAGTTTCAGGTCTGAGATTGATGTGGCCAAGTCCTGGTTGCTGCCCGATTTATTCAGAGACTGGTTGAAGACTATGTATACTTCAATGTGGAAAAGGATTGGTTTTCTTCTTCAGACTGTCAGGACACACACATAGCTGAAGACACAGGTGTGCCTAAATTTTGAGTGGCAAGTGGCATCCTGGGTGTTCCTACTATGGAGGCCATAACACTTGGAATTCCTTTTGTCCTCCATGTATTAATCAGTTTTCATAATGCTTTTCACAGCATATGTAGAGACAGGTGATCTAATCTTCTGATAACCCTTTTTCCTCGAGTTGCAAGATAAACCAATGTTAACTTTTACCATCAATGTTGGAAAACAAATCTGTTTTCTCATTATCTACTTTAATGCTACCTGAATGTTACAGAAATCCTGTGACTATTCATCTAATACACATTGTAGACACGGAGGGAGGTGAAAATAAAAATCATAAGGCTCCGCAGAATTTGAATACACTGGATTTTTTTCCCCTCTGCCATTAAAGAGTACAACAAAAGCTACAGGTTCACAATTGAAGTACTGCAAGAACAAGGAGTGAGACTGAGGTAGCTAGAGAACAAAAGTGTCTGTGGACCCATGGAAATATGCATGAATATACGGGAAATATATGTCAAGTAATTTCATCTACCCAGGGAGGCTGAGAGGCTTGCCAATTTAAACAGCCTTAGTGTTCAGAATCAGATAACTGTCTATCTTAACATTAGCAACTGATTGTCTCAGATGCCTTTTTGTTTAATAACTTTATTTTTGTAGAATGGAAGATGGATGGTGCTTTATTAGCAACAGAGTTTGAAAATGGAGTAAGAGAACAGAGGCTGGCTTAAAATTTCTTGAATGTTAGAAATTTTCTTACTTTTTGAAACATCCAAACTTTTGCTACTCTCTGACCTCTAGGGCTCCTTAATGGCAAAAAGGGCCATTGTTTGAATGTGTTTTATGTACTCTGAGTTACAGCTGCTCTTTCAGTTCTTGAGTTTGCTGATATGCAAGTCCAGAAAATAGTCCAAATTCAACTCACTGTGTGGGGTGAATGGAATAATTGTCCCCACTGTGACACTGAAAGGGGCACAGAAGACCCCGTGGACATGAAACTCCTCAGACATTTTCTTTGCTCATGTCAGTGTACAGCCTGCAGCTAGAGGTGGTGAATGTTTTCAGCCTTGTTGCACTTAGAGCAAACCTCCAAGAGAACAGACTGAAATGTCATGATAAGCCTCTGGTGGTCCAACGGCAGATCTGAACTTTGGTGGGTAGAGAAATTCTTGCCTCTCCTGCACAACTCCCATCTCTACTTGTTCTTTCCTCCAGCCCTTTTCTTCTTTAAAGGTTTTGGGGCATTTTATCCTCATTAAAATCCTCTTCCAGCAAGATTTAAGCAAGATTTAAACAGCCCTTACCTACCTCGAAAAGTCTGTAAGTAAAAAGTAATCCTATGGTGTGGAAGGGAGCCAATATTACAGATCAACTAAAAAAAAGTGGAATAGCAAGTGGTAGATGCTGCTGATGACAGCAGAAACAGAAATAGCCTAGTGAAATATAGTGTAACCTTTTTCATTAGGGAAATGTACCACACTGATAGTATTTCATATGAAATGAAGAGTCCACTATCTCAGCTGTGGTTAGAAATCCACCACATGTGTTTCGTGCAAGTTGCCTCCAGCTTGGTTGTGCAGACCAGTTGTTAAGAAATTCCTCTGAGTGTGGTATGATGTGGTAGGAGAGTTTTGTCTGTGTCACTGCAGATATTTCCTGAATCAACCGAAGGATGGTGTGTGGGTGCAGGCCAGGAAAAAGATTGGAGCAGCTGCCACTTAGTGCTGGAAAATAATTTTCCTTGAGGAATTTCTGGTGTGACTGCATGGTCTCTATGCTTGACAACAGGAGAGAAATCTTTATCAGTCTTTGGGCATCTTAATGGTGGTATCTTGCAGAAGAAAAACCAAACAGAACTGTTAAACTCCATTTTCCACAACACTAGAGCTTTAACGTCAAGATGAAGATAATCTGATCCCAAGAGAATGCTCCCCACCTTCTTAAGGGTAAAGTGTGGCACCTTAATATTCTGGTTTGAAACCTAGGGCAGTGTAGTAATGATCTTCAAATGCACAAAACCAAAGCTGATTGTCATTCTCTGTAGAGCTTCCTCTCTAAATTCAGTGCTCTCATAAGATTATTACGTAACTCTCCTCAGACCCACAGTAACTAAGGTTACCTTCTGATGTTTTTTGGACAATGGACTAAATTCCACTGCTTCTTGAAATGGTAGTCTAGAGTATGTCCACTGCAGTTAGGGATCTATCTCAAATGATGACACTGTACTGATCAAAAATGAGTAATGGTTTGAAGAGTTAACCTGTCTGTTCTCAAAATGGGTCTGTAGCTCTTGCCTAGGCCATGAATAGTGTTGTGGTCATAGTTTTTTGTGATAATAATTTAGCCAAATCTGGCCTCAAGCTTTAAATTTATTTTAGGCTCCTTTTTTCTTTTTTAATTTTCGGCTGTATTGCTAAAATTGTTTTGAGAAACTTTTGATTTGCTTGCAATTTGGTTTGTGATGAGGTGACCACTTCTCAACTGCAGTAGCAAAATCACTCTGTGTGCATGTTGCTTACCCAGTGTTCTCTGGCTTGTTTCAGTGGTAATGATGGTTTAGATTTAATGGTTCTTATCCATGTATAAAAAAATTGCACGGGATATATGCTATATATAGCACTGGGCATGTATGAAATCTCCATACTCCTCTTAGAGCTTGAAAATATTGTGACATACCTGTATAGGCATTCCTGTTAAAGGAAAAAAAAATAGCTCTAAACAACTCAGTCATTTTGGTGGGACTTTTTGTATGCTTGGAAAAGCATAAGAACTTGAACAGAAAACAGGTAAAATAGAAAACGTTGGCTTTCAAAACACACCAACAAATTGTTTCTTTAAAAACATTCATTACAAATACAGCTGTACAACAGCAGACATTAAATGGTCTTTTAAGTATGTGGGTATTTAAGTTACCTCTAAGAGTAACAGATTTTCTATCCAAGTATCTTTCAGTCTTAGTACACTAATTTAATCTTTCCAGATGACCTCTCATGTGAGGGTGAGAGTTCACATTTGTTACTGTACACTATGGGCAAGGATCCTGAGTTGGAATGCCATCTACTGGTGCTAGCTCAAATCATGCTAAGATTACTTTAATTTGTGCAGGGATTCTTTGAGTAGGGAGGCTGGACCGGATGACCCACTCTGATCCACATCAACCTGACCAGTTCTGTGATTCAGCCTGAGCTTTTCCTTTCACTAGCTGTCAAAGATAAGATAAAATGAGGTGTGTTATCATTCATACCAACAAATCCTCCAAGACCACTCTGTTGCTTCCATGTTCCCAAAGTCTTATTCTTGGTGTATTATGCAAGAGTTTCACTAGTGCTGATAAAATGAAAAGCTGTAATTACTGTGTTCTAATGTAGCCCACTTTTCTTAAGCTCACCAGACTCAATTATTTTCCTATCAGGCTTAGCTGATTTGCTATTCAACATTTTTATTACGCCTCAATATCCACAAAGGGTTTTCAGCAACATAACATGTGATTAGATATCTGTGCATGACTCCAAAATCTTACACCAAATTTCTGGCTATGACTTAAAATATTCAAGTTCTGAAACTGCTTATAATAGCAACAGTTACTGTTCCATGACCTCATCTCTGCTATGTAAGCTGTTCTGTGGAATTGTCACTCTAAAGCTTTAGTGGATGAAGCAGACCTGTTTATCAGCTAATAATATGACTATTAGCTATGATAAAATGCAGAAAGATAGGAAATATTCAGGACCATGTAAAATTTTCATGTAAATACAGTATTATGCAACTTCCATTAAAAAAATGCATCTACATCTAGGATAATCTTATTACAATAAATAACAGTAAGTTATTATTTCTGCCCTTGTAACTCTTTCATTCTTCAGCCAAATCCCTGCAAAAGTTACTGTTTGGTTTCTTCCTTTCAGGTGGCTTATGCAGGACAGATTTCTGACCATCTTGATAGCTTGAACTGATTCTCTCACATGGGAAATATGGGAAAATCTCATTTCTTAGATGTAAAACAACATTACCAGAAAAGACATATAAGATATCTCTTCTACAGCAGTTGCCCACATGCAGATTCTCACAGGAAAAAAAGAAAGCAATCTTCCCATGTGCTGATCAGACTGAGATTTAATAGGTTAGGTTTTAAGTTTACTAGATTGACTGAACTGCTTTGATAATGTTCTTTTCACTCCTTTTCCTCTTTCGATCAGCCCTTCTTTGTATCCTTAGAAATGGGAACATGCTTTCAGTCACAAAGTACACAGAGTCAGCCATTTCTAAACTATGCTGTTGAATGGAAGCTAGTATGTTTGACTGGGAGCTGATTACAATGGTTGGGAGATGGCTCAGACAGGCCCAGAATTAGAGAAGCTATTTTGTCAAGTCGTTTGGTGTTGTAAATGATGGCTTATCTGTGCTAATTAATTTACAAAGGATGTATGTTAGAATGAGTTCTGCTCCAGTAACAGGAAGGATTTTAATTCTCCAATTAGTTCAATTTTGGCTAACACAATGGTATGTTTTGTCTGGCACTAGTTAAGAACATTCACAAGGAGTGAAATAGAAACACTTTTTGTTTTTGGAAGTGTTCTCTGATGCTTATAAATATTCCATTGACTTTTATTTTAATAAATTAATTTCAGACATAATGGAGTGGCATATCAAGTTAAATAATCAAAAAGGCACATTGTTTTTCCATCAGTTTTCAATGCATACACACACAGAGTATTACACGCCTTTCTAAAGAATGAGCCTTGCAGCTATGGTATTCTTGATGTAACTGGTATCTGTGTTCTGATGGTTGGCTGCTCTTTAGGAGGGTTCTGAACAGGCCCCTAAGGACTGACTCAGAAACTGGAAGACTTCCAGACGGTGAGGTCAGACTTGGCACCTCCAGCATCTTGAACTTATTTGTAGATGTTTTGTCATTCACCTTGGGTTTTTAAATTAGTATTTCCTCACCCACCTCATCAAAGGAGGTCAGTTGGCCCTGCCTGTCTGCATGACTGGTTTCTCCCTGCTTGCCCCCCTAACTCCTGACCCCAGTTCCAGTACCTTCTCTTAAGAGGAATAATGACCTTTTTGTCAATGTGAAGTGTGAATGTTTTATTTCTAGCTTATTAACCTTCAGGACAGTTACAGATTCTGTTTCCTGCCAGGATGGGCGGTGTTTGCATTTAGCTATACAAAGTTTTATTAATATTTTTGGGAGCAGTGAATACCAAGGGGAAAGTGGAAAGAGAATGCATATAATCTCTGTGTGCAAGTATAACTTCAAAGTAAGGCAGCTGGTACAAGAAGAGATGAACCTCTTGAACTGAAGGAAAAGAAATGGAAGTGTTTAATTTTTCCATCTCTTCATAGAAAAATGCTGAAATTACATTACTTATATTTTAATTTTAATTTATTTTTATTTGCTTTTTAGCATAACCTCTCCCTAAGAGTGATTTTCCAAGGTAGCTATAAAGCATCAATGCAGTATAACCATATTTTATTGTGTTTTTTGGTGGAAGGGAAGTACCAGTATGGGACTTGATTGCAGAAGAATTTCCACGAGTGAGAGATTTCCTCTAATAGACTGGTGACACCAGGCAAAATGGCAAGCAGAAGGACAGTGGGGGAGTGCTTAAACTTTGAGAGCCACAGAAGGAAAGTTTAATATGAAACACTAAGAGAATTGATGAAGAAATGTGGGCTGGAGTATGTTTAAAAATCTACTAATCCCATCTCAATACAGATGGTGTGGAAGAATTGGACCGTATTTTTAGGGCTTACTAGTAGGTTTTTCATCACATCTGAATGCGCACCCACTAATTGCTGAATTAGTACATCCCCTGGAAGCAGAAAAGATCATTTGATAAAACTGCTTAAGCAAACTATTAAGGAATGTGCTGAGGTTCTTGGCTTCATAGCGACAGGGTTTTTGCTTATGTGCTCTACTCATTATTCATTATATTTTCTAGTTTTTACCTGCATATGTCATTGACAGGATTCATGACTTGTGGTCTAAATATTAGAGACCTTATTAAATGTTAAATTTGAGGCTTCACCACAGATTACTAAGAAAGCTAGTGCTGAAAGCTACAGCCTCCCAGATAACACATCCAATCTATCCTCCCTGACCTCCACTAGCTAGCTAGGAATTTCTAAAATTAGTACAGGGATGATCTGTAAAGGAATTTTGGCTCATTGACACTTGTGCAGAAATATTTAGGTTTCTCTCTGGAAAACCTGAAACTATATATTTAATTCAACTACCAGCTTTGGACAGAGGCAATGCAGTGGTTAACGACACGGAATTCCACAGTTTTTCTATGGAGTGGTAACTCATGTCCCTGTGCTCTTTGCTAATCTGTGTTCTCCCTTGGAGTGGTGAGTCCCGAGCTCTGTCACCTGTGCAGCGCCTCGTGCTCCAGTGCTTTGTGGTGCATTACGGGAGACTGGGCCTGCTTGAAAGGTTTGACCCATCCAAGTGACTGAGGGCATGAAGTACCTGGGAGACAAGTATTACGAGATGTTATGAACAACACATAAGAGACAGACCTATTGAGTAGTGTGCCATTCCCTGGAATGGTCTCTTGATCAGGCACACCTGCCTTAAGACCTTGAGACTTTCTGAACTGGAATCTGACTCCTGAGCAATGCAAGGCAATTGATGAAACTTGCTCATCCAAGCCTTCGTAGCAACTGTAGCAAAACTCTTCATGGAAAGGGAAGAGACGGATCACTGAAAAGTTAATTCCACGGGGATGCCCAGGCCAATGGAAAACCTTAGCATCGAGTTATAAGAAAAAAAAGCCACCCAAACTCCCTTCTGCATCACCAGTAGAAAAAGCAATTTCATCGCAATTGAAAGAT
This sequence comes from Oreocharis arfaki, assembly GCA_013398015.1. Classification (NCBI taxonomy): domain Eukaryota; kingdom Metazoa; phylum Chordata; class Aves; order Passeriformes; family Paramythiidae; genus Oreocharis; species Oreocharis arfaki. The sequence continues at coordinate 852,798 of VZRR01005022.1, read as the reverse complement.
TTTGCTGTGTGGGGTGTCAACAGATAGGAAAGTCAGACACTAATGTTCTAGCTCATGCCAGATTGGATTGCAATTTAACATTTAAATGGGTTAGTCTGTCTATAAATCTATTTGTGGCTATTTCTGATCTTCCCCGGAGAAAAGCGAGGAAGAGTGATCTATAAATCATGCTGTTACAAATGTCTTTTATTTTCCTGGTTTCATGAAGAGAAAAGGTGTGTTTGTTTCTTCTTTCCCCTTCACTTATGCTTAAAAACCAGCTTTGGTTTTATCTTTGTTAAACAGAAATGACCTTTCTGTTCGTAACTAGGCTGATAATGTCGTGTAAGCATTTGGCAATGGCTGTGTGCTCTGTGGTTTGTGTCAGAAGCGGATAGGTCTCTTCTGTCGAAGCTAACTACACATTCATTTGCACCACGTAAGAGCAAGCATGTAGGCTTATCTGCTCTGCCTTTTCAGCAGTGATGTGTCTGTGCTGCTGCTGGGGAACTCTGGGCTTCAGGTTTCTGGGGTAGTAGATATGATTGCCATTTGCATCCTTTACCAGCTGCCCTCTGACTTGCCAGTAAAATGGATCCGTTTTTGTTTTCTGGCCATCCTTAATCCTCTCCTGGCATTTAGCTGCACGTTAGTGACAGGATGAGAGGACATAGCCTCAAGCTGTGCCAGAGGGAGTATGGTTTGGAATCAGGAGGAATTTCTTTACAGAAAGAATTGTTAAACATTGGAATGGACTGGCCAGGCAGGGGGTGGAATCACCATCCTCAGAGGTGTTCAAGAAATGACTGGATGTGGCACTTAGTGTCATCAAGGTAGTAATCAAAGGTTGGACTTGATGATCTGAGACATGTTTTCCAACCTAAATGATTCTGTGATTATTCCTTCTGCCTTTTACATGGACCAGTGTTAAGAACATGTATTATTACGGGATAGCGTTATAAAGCTGTTTAATTTAGAAAGCAGAGCTATGTACTTGCAGAACCAAGGGAAACAAGACTTTGAGTGGAGCTGTGAAAAATTGAATAAAACCAATATTAATTTGTTTCAATTAGTCTATGCCCCAGTAATGCTGCTGTGCCAGGTTCAGTCAGCTGTGCTAGAAGTGCTGGAGTGAGTATATCTTCCCCACTTCCCCTGTGACCAACCAGAGATATCCGTCTGGAGTCCAGGAAATCTTACATTGTTAGTGGTACTGGGTGGAGGAGAGCTTCTAAGACTTCTATTCTAGGCTAACACTGAAGACATTTTCATCTAAATACATATTGCCCAAATATATTATTTTTCTTAAGTTTGCAAGCTTTGTTATGTTTTTTTTTAAGATGGATGGCATGTCTTATTTTCCATGAATGTTTGGGTTTTATCCGTCTTTGTTTCGGGACATCAGGTACCGGTAGGAGGAAAAGGAAAGTATTTCTCTTAAAACCTCCTAGTAAAAGGAGTACTCTAACCTTTCACGCACTTTTCATGCTGGCATTTTGAGTACTGGTTTGCCAGTGGCTGTACTTAATCTCAGTAGAAGGATGTAACTGGAGTTTTCTATGTTTTTTTCTTTGGTACAACAGATCCTTTTGTTTTGGCAGTGTTGTTGCCTGTTTTGCAGGTGGTGAATCTGTTTTCTTACGGGCAGGTTTCTTTCGTATGCTGAGATTGCGCCTTAAGGGCTTTGGTGAATTAATTCAGTTTGTTACGTGTGGCTTTAGGAGTGCTTCAACAGCTAGAAACCCAATCGATGTAGAGAAGAACAAAACAAAAGTATATCTTTGTTCCTTTAGGGGATGAACAGCTGAGCTGATGACTGCAGTAAAGACAATTGCACCGGTCAGTGCAAAACTGCAACAGTTCACCTGAGACCTGACAAAGAAGATCACGACAGATGAAGAAGGAGGGACAGCAAAACATAGGGTCTGTTGTCCTTCATGAATGTTGAGGGTGTAGGTGAAAATTGGTCTGGGGAATGAGAGGAGCATCTCTGAAAGAGGGGGAAATCTTGCTGACTTTCTTGCCTTTCTGTTACAAGGCTGAAGAAATCTGAGCCTCTGTCTGTTCCAGGTGAAATGAAGCCAGGAACTGTGTTAGGGAACCGAGGCCAAGTACCACAGTGTACTTGTAGCAGTTGCCATAAATCTCTTGCAAGCCCCAAACAGAGCTCCAGCCCCACTCGAACATAATCCAGGGTAGAAGTGATGAATTCAAAACCTGTGAAATGACATGTCTTCGTAGCATGAAAACCTGAGACTTGGCACAAGGACATGCAAGTATGCTTTAGGGTGTGAAGCTGTCTGGGATAGTCTTAGAGGGTGGGGAGGAAGCCAAACCTAGTACAACCTGTCCACACTGCCAGCTGGGAGTGGATCTTGGCATTGATGTGTCAGCTCTGAGATATGTTTGTGCACTTCACTGGAATACACTAGCTCCAGTATTCCAGAATTGTGCCAGGCTGACAGCAAGCTGCAGTCCTGTAGAAGAGCTTGTCCTATGCACTTCTTTAGGATTCTATAACTCTGCTTCTGAAACAGACTTGCAGAATGTTTCTGCAAGGTCATCAGGCCTTTGGAAGTGCTCCACAGCTCCTGAGGCTTTTATCTCAGCTATGATGTATCAAGGAGCAAAGTAATGGTGCAGAAGTGCTCAGTGGTTGTTGGCAAAAATAAGCCTGTGTTGAAAAATACAAGATTTGATTAGTTTTTGGGGAGTGCTGCTTGTATGTATTTCTTTATAGAAACAAATATTTGCCATACCTAGAAGGGTTCTGGTAAAATATCAGTAGGTATCAAGTGGCTGAGAAAGGGAAAATTGGAAAACTGATTTAAGCTGCCAGTGGGAGGGTCATCTTCTCACAGGTATGATTTAGTTTTTGCTCTGTAAAAATTCAGTCACAAATACTACAAAATTTATAGCCTGCTCCGTAGCAGAAATGTGTTACTCTGAGCCTTGTTGTTCATCTTTTCTAGGACATCTATGAAATTGCAGTGTTTTTCTTCTAAATTATTCCCCCGTGAAATCTGGTGGCTTTTTTATAAAAAAAAAGAAAGAAAAAAAATCAATGTTTGATGTTGCTAGGTTTTCTTTTACTTTGTATGGAGTTTCTAAACACAGCTGCAACATGAAAATATAGCCTCATATTATAAACAAAAGTGCAACGAAGCAGAAGAAGCTCAATGAGGCACCATGAGGGTTTCAGCTTACAACAGATGTTTAATGAATTTATTGGCACAAAAATGTTTAATAAGCTGATAAGTTCCTAGTAGTTCTCCTATGACCTTCCTGGGATGAAGTGAGTTCTGAATTCACTGCCAATGTTTCCTAGGCAGAAATTCAAATAGATAATGAATGTGATGCATTTGCTATCTAAGGTTCTAAAAACATGGTGGGAAGGTGTCAATTCTCTAAACCAAGTTTCCAAAAAATATTTATGTCAATTTACAACTGATCTCTATCCTGCTTGGCTCTTCTATCTTTTTTCTTTTGATTAGTGCTCATGGCTGTGGTTAGGTTTTTGTGTGTGTGGCAAGATCAATTTCTCTGATGACTAGGAGAGTGAGTAGTCTGTAAGATCATGCCTTAAATTCACAACATAAGCTTCCATTGCCCAGGGATCTGCAATGTTGTCCAGGGAAAAGTTTGAAAATCCTGCTGAATGAATTAGAAACTATGAAAATAGGAAATAATTATTTCTCTAGTCTAGATTCCTTGCAACCTTTTTTTTTTCCTTGAGTGCTTGTGTCTTAAATCAATTTTCTTTCACTTGGGGAAGATACTTTTTTTTTTTAAATAAAACCAAACTTGTATAGATATGAAAGACAGAACAAAACTTGATGATTTCTAACTGTGAGATTGCATATTTCCAAAGCTATACAATGATACCCATGATGAAAAGTATGTGCTAAGCCAAAGAAGTTTAATAACTGAAATTGCTCAATATTGTAATGGGAACTGAAAGCAACAGAACATCTGAAATTGCATCAAAGCTGTGGTAATATTTGGTATTAGGGAACAAATGTTCTAGGAGAGTTTTGATTTCTTACTTTACCATTAGTTTTTTATTTCACACTCTTGTTGCTTCTTTAACTCTGGAAAAATTAGTAAATACATTACTTGAATTTCTTCATTCTTATGGCATGGTAACTCATCTGTCAAAGAGTTTAGCTGTGTTATGGCAAGTTGTGTCATTCTGATTTATTCTCACAGAAGAACTAGTTTACAAGGTTGAACAACTAAAGGATATAATAATTAGTATCATTGTCTTCTCAGTCCTCCCTGAAATTGATTTTTTATTCTAAAAGATTAATAACAGAAAGTCTGGGAGGAGAAATGAATAGAACATTTTACCACTGAAACAGGACATTTTGGCTTGATATTGGTTTGAACTCGTAACTTCTGAACCTGCTCAGATTGCATGTGTACCGCTTTTTCCTAAATAAAATGGTGCTTTAAAACCTAATTATGTCTGCCTTTTTTTTTTCTGGTGGAAAGAGTGCTTTTCAATGATTTCAACTCTGAAAGCTCAAGGGTTAGTCTGTCTTCCCTATATCCAAGGCCATACATTGGAAAAACTTGATCTTAAGTGTTCTCTGAACCTAATGGCTGGATAGAAGAGGACTAGAGAGTCCTGGATGGCCCTGGTAAATGTCAAGGATCTGTAGCTTAACAACTGACAAATATTTGACTTGCAGTTTAATGACTAAAACATCTGCTATTGCTGTAGAGCTGACAAGTGGGAATTCATATCTGTTTTACTAATGGCTGCAATAATTATAGGAAACCATACACATTTTCAAGTGACTCCAAGGTATTTTGCTAAAAGAAACATTTACACAGATCTTTAATAGCTTACAACTGCAGGAAACTTCATGGTACCAAACATAGAATACAACTTTTTCAGAAAGAGTTGGATTGTAGCGCTAGGCTAACACGAACTTCTAAATATCAATCTTGTCATCCTTGAATCAGATCATACTGTGCAACAGGGATGTTCCCATTACTTCACAGTGGCAACAAAAAGTCCATGCTCCTACTGCAACGCAAGCAGTAAGACTTACGGTTAGCTGTTCTATGCTGAGGTACTAATAATAGCTAAGTCATGAGTTTGTTACTAGAGTAAATGGCAGACAATGCAGCTGAACATTTCATCTTCCTCCACTTGCACTGTTTCATACTAAGTCTAAAAAGCTTTGTTGTCCTCATTTATAAATCTAACATAGAAATTCCAAATAGTTCTTAGTGGTTTTTTTGTTTGTTCTGGGCAAAAGATATCAAAGTCAGCATGCACAAATGCTATCTTTTGCCAGTTATGATGGGAAAAACCTATTTTTCCTTAAACATAATCAGGTTCCATCTTAAATTACACGTGCCACTGCTTAGCTGTGGTCTCCTTCAGAAAGTGGGACCATACAGGCAGAGGAACCTGGCTGTATAGGTGTAAAAAAGTGTGGAAAGACAAAGGAAAGGACAAAGTTTAAAATATAACTACAGAATACAGAACCTCTGAGAGAAATGTTGTATTTCAATGCTGAGGCTTAGGTACTGACCAATGGAAAAAAGCTGAAGATGTGAGGAAAAGACTTTTTGTTTCCTTTTGAGTTCTCTGGCACTCTGAAGAAAGAGGATTTTGTGTGTTTCTTCTAAACAAAGATACCAGACTTCGTTATGTCTCATCTTCAGTAAAATCAAGCCATATATCTTTGTTACTTTGGTTTGTTTGGATCAGATAAATTACAATAATTGTGGATATTTGCTCAGAAATGCTCTTTCCTTGCATTTGTCCTACTATTTCAATGTGTCCCCTTGTTACTCTGGAAGACATTAAAGAAACCATTGTGACTTCTAGTAGTCACTTCAGTCTCTGAACACATTATGAACAGTGGTATTTACTGTGACCAACCTAAACAAAGAATCCTCAAAATTCAAGTCAACTACATAATGAAATATTGATGTAAATATATTATCTCAGAGGAAAATATGAATACATGGCCTGATTTTCAGCTATATTAAAAGAAAAAAATGGATTAGAACAACGGAGAATCTGCTTTCTTTTTCAGCAGAAAATGTAATCAGGAATCCATTTTGTGGACAGGTTCTCATATAAAATAGAAATATGCAGTTACTAGCCGGAAAGAATTAAAATCAATGAATCACAGGAAAAAGTGGTTTAATGGCATAGTGAAAGAGGCAGTTATGTTAAGGAGGCCTTAGGCTGACAGAGAAAGAATATATAAAGGAAGGGAAAAGCAAATGTCACAGAGAACAAGAAAGTCAACACATAAAAATTACACTGCAACAGCAGATTGAATATTTAAGTGTATTGACTGTATTGAGACACGAAGGCCATAAAAAGGGTTGGAAGTCTGCCTTGCAATGCAGGTACCAGGCTGAATGGTTGTGTCCTTAGGTATCCATAGACCTGTGCAGATACAGTGTTCTACCTCTGTTAAAAGAAACATTTTGGGAATTCTGTGGCCATTTTACAAGGGCTGTCAAAAGCCTTTCTTCATGTTCAGACCTTTCAGCAATCTTTGAAAGAATGTGATGATCCTTAGTTACTGCTTTTACACTGAGAAAGACTGAGAAAGGCTTATGATAGTTGCGGTTAGAAAGAAAAAATACTATAGTAGTATGGTAGCATCTCCTAAACAATCTCTTCTTTATATTGATGCTGGTTTATAAATAGCATACTCTGTAGGATGCTTTTAAAAGAAACTGTTAATAAACCTAGAGGTGAAAACCCAGTTTCAAAAGATGATGTATTTTTTTCTAAGTCTGCACATCATCAGATAATCAAAATATCAGCTCAGTGCTTCTTTATCTTTGTTTTTAGTATGTCTAGCTTTCTTACCAGTTTGTAAATCTACCATTACTATCTGTGTCACATTACCATTCTCCCTTCCATATCTAAACCAAGAGAAGTTTAGACTGGATATTACGAAAAATTTCTTCACTGAAAGATTTTTCAGCCTTTGGAACAGGTTGCCCAGGTAAGCATGGAGCCACCATCCCCTGTAGTTGTGGCTCTTAAGAACATGGTTCAGTGGTAGACATGGCAATGCCAGGTTATATGGTTGGACTTGATGATCTTAAAGGTCTTTGCCAATCTAAACGATTCCATGATTCTATGAGAGTACTTGGTGGAAAAAGGAAGTGGTGCTTGGTAACGCTGCAAATGTTCAAAATTCTTCTTGAGTCAGGCAGTGTTCATGATTGAAACTTTTCCTGTACCCATCTAGGAATACACTGTTCCTGGAGGGCAAGCTCAGGGCTGAGGGTGGGAAGACCTAATTTCTGTTTCAAACTTCACAAATAGCAGTGATCCTGGGGCCATGAATCTGAGCTTCCTGCAAACTGGAACACACAACTGTAATACGAAACTGGGGCTCCGTCCAAATTCAGGATTTGTGCTTGGGAAATCACAGTCCTAACTGCAATGTGTATGCTTCATTTTTTAAATATGTGAGGCAAGAAATCATTTTAGCTTGAAGAAGAAAGAAGCTTAATTTGTTTATTACACAGTTGCCACAGTATTCCTTTCCTAGGGTGGTACAATGAGCACCACAATGCGGTGCTTTGGTACTGCAGTAGTTTGTACTACAAGGTTGTTTTTTCATTCTCTTCTGGTTTTTCCTCCTGAAAGGAGAGTGAAATTCTGAGAATTTTTTTTCCAGTGACATAAAAAATGGGCCAAAGTTGTTTGTGATGAGTGTAAGTAATTGAAGTTTCTGAGATTGGACATGTGACTGTAGAACAAATATCTTTCTTGAGTGTAATTAGTTCAATATGGACCATGCTGATTGGAATTCAGCAGTGAAATTAGCAAGCAGGAAAAGATGAACTTGTATATATACAAACTTTCTCAGGGTCAGTAATTCCAATCCTAGAATGGTTTTGCAGACATGTCAAAACTCCTTTTCTCAGCCCCCAGGCAGTGAGATAGTTTGGGATTTGTCCAGTAATTGTTGAGCCCTGCTGAACATAGCTGAATGGCTATGTAATCTCTGTGGTAGATAGAATCTTAGTGCAAGGGAGAAACTGGAAATGAAAGCAATAAAATAAGCAGCAATACACTAAGGAAGCTGAAATTTGTTTGGGAAATATTCATAGAAAGAAGAAAAATGTTAGATGATAAAAATTGTGAGCTATTAAAAGAAGCAGAATTGTATAAACTATTCTGCTCTGACTCCTGGAAATAAATTATTCTTATCCTTAATCTACTAATAATCCTGAAGTGTTTCAAACCAGTGATGTTTATTGTCAGAATGGTCAACTAAGAGAAGATACTGATAAGTACATGAAGATGTTTCTCCCTTTGTGCCCCTTCTTCCTCTCTGTAGCTTTGGTCTGCACATTTTGCCTATGTGGATAGAGTGTAGCGAAAAGTATACTTTGTGAAAGCAGTCAATTCAAAAGTGATCAGGAGTGGAGAAAGCAAGGGGCAATACAGAAACTTGGTCACTCTATTTGCTCTCTTTGTGTAGGGTGCTTTCTCCTCAATCATGCCCTGCTCCCCAGAGTACTCTGCTGAATAGGTAGGGTACATTTTGAGGATGTGCTTCTGGGGGTGGCCATGGGAAAGGAAACAGTGTGTTCTGGGCAGGTTACAGAAAATGTTCCCTGTTCCAGGTGAACTCAGAGGCACTGAGGATTAATACAGAGAAACTATTCTCTTCTTGCCAAATGAGTCACTGGAAGCAGTCTCTGAAACAATCCTGAACTCTTTGTTTTCTCCTACCACCGCATGTCATGTTGTTCCCTGGTTGGTAGTTCTGGTCTGAAACTTTTGTTAACTGCCTTCTACGTTCTTAATCTCTGCAGAGTTCAAAACCATCTGTGCGCTTTTTAATCACTTAGTACGACTTAATTTTAATTCTGTGGACTGAACTGTACAATTTTCTTGAAGACAATACCTTTGTGACAGTGAATTATGTTGTTTATCTGTTCATTCAGTGTGTAAAATGGACTGGAGATGCAGGTGTATTTTTAGATCAGTCATCCAGTAAAATTGAACTTATGAGTAATACTTTCATATAACGTAAGAAAAGAAGTAATTGGACTGAATAAGCCAAACTACAGTGAACAGCTGAACCAAGCTGTCATTTATAGATATTTAAAAGCTTATAAAAGCAAAAAGGAAGTTAACCTATTTTAAAGAAAGCAAAATAACACCTACATTAATCCCATCAAGAGACCATGACTTGCAGTCTTCAGACATAACAAGCTTTCTTAGTGTTCCTGATGGGTTGACATGTATGAAGCATTGTTCCCATGATGTCTGTGTTTAGACAACACATCTAAAGGCAGAATTTAATATGCATTAGGATTCTATTTTTACATAAGTAACTTGAGTTTAGCTGCATTCTTGGGTTGAACAGTAACTAATGATTATCTGAGTCATATTTTAATACCACAGCAGCTATGAACTTAAATACTATTTTAAAATAATAAGCAAATGCTATTTCAAATGCTGTTTCATGCCTTGGCTGTCATAGATGCAGAAGCTGGAGCAGACTACTGTCAAATATACACCATTACCATATTGGTACCAAAGCTGTGTGGGAGAAAATGCCATCCTGTATCAACTTTTCCAAGATGTAATTTCCTGCCAGTTTCCTGCTACCTGGAGCATAATTGCATTTTTAGTATAGTCTTTTGCATATTCCTTCAGGGCACTTTCCATTCTGTCTACAGTCTTTCTCCTAACCGGTATCAGGGAAAGTCTTGATCTTTCTGTGCTGAATTTCCCTGTTGGCTCCTACTTACACGATGCGAAAGATGGCAAAAGGATGAATGATTTTGAAGAAAGAGATAATATCATGCTGGAAGGGATATATTGCATTGGTTACTTCTGACAACCAAGGCAGATGTCAAGGCAGAGCAGGCAATGTAAGTAATGCTGTATCTGTCAAGGCCTACTTTGGAAGATCCTGACTGTACTGAACCCTTTTTACAGTCTGTGCAAACTCTCACAAATAGCAAGTAAACACTTCTGCAAGTTATGAAATATTGCCTCTCAACAAATAATTTTTCATGATATAAAATGCACTGGTTTTTGGAAAGTTATTAATGGATCCAGGCAGCAAAACTCAAATCCTTACCTTTATTATCTCTTAGAAAACTTGGTCTGACACCATTCCGTGAAAGCAGTGGTAATATTTGCATTTAAAAAATGAGCGTCTGTCTGGTGAATTAAGACTGTGGAATTGAAACCAAAATTCTTCTCACAATGTTTTCACTCCTCCCACCAAAAGTAATCAACCAGCTGACCAATCCCAGAAGTCATTCATGTCCTGTGCCCATGTAACTCTATTTTTATTGAAAGAAATATTTTGTTTGTAGTAATTTTTACCTTGCATTCAGTTTCAATTATTGTCATAGCCCTTTCTTTTAACTTGCATATTCTGATTACTTATTTTACATCTCTGACTATCAGGTAAAAATAATGCTATTTCTCTTCTCTGCAGTGGGTAGCTGAAAATTTTGGGCAGCTGAACAGCTTTTAACCATAACAAGAAAATCCCAAATATTTTCAGAGATTTCTGTTGAAAAAGAATCATTTGTTACACGTCTACATCTTTCTTCTGAGATCAATAACTTCACCTCAGTACTTTTTCATTCACACCACCCACCATGACTTGCTATTCAGATAGCCAAAGTATACCTGCTGTAAGTGAAAGCAAATATTAACACAAGTGTGGTAGTTTTCTTTTAAAATGGCAAACAGAGACTCGAGTTCCCTTTTGTCCGTGACCTTTTCCATAGCCTTAAATAGAACCCAACTCTTCCACTGAGTAATCAACATAAAGAAATAATGAGGCACACATGAAAAAAGTTAATATAATAAGGAAAAAGACCTTTTATCATAGCAACTGACAGTGCTATTTTATCATATGAGAGAGAAAACACGTGGATGGTGTATTTGTTAAAACTCATTTATTGTGTTATGTGTACACATGGTGCTGGTCAGATTAGGCAAAGACAGCAATGTGTAACTTGAAGAGCATAGCACTGATGGCATTAATGAAGACTTAATTGTGAAACACTAGCTATCCTATAGTGGTTTTCGTGGTTTTTTTTTTCTTTCCCAAAAAGCTAGTTGTATAACGGAAAATCACTAAACTAAATCACAGTATCACAGAATGGGTAAGGTTGGAAGGGACCACAGTGGGTCATCTGGTCCAACCTCCCTGCCCAAACAGAGTCATCCCAGAGCACATGGCACAGGATTGTGTATTCCAAACAGTTCTTGAATAGCTTAAGTGAGTGAGATTCTACAATCTCTTTGGGCAACCTGCTACAGTGTGCACCCATTGACCATAAAGAAGTTCTTCCTTATGTTCCAAAGCACACTTTTGGCACCGGAAATTTTAGTCCAGACCCGTAGAGTTCAGGAAGCTTATCAGCACCGAAAATGGGACCTTCAGTTGGAAACCCTGGGGCAAGTTTTTCCAGAAGTTACCATCTCTGCAATACCCAGATGGGAACAAACACACAAGAATAGGAGTGTGTGGTGTCAGTTAAGGTGTTCGGAGTCTCATGAATTGCAAATCTAAGAATAATATTGCCAGTAAAATGTAGTTATTCTATTCCAAACTGTGAAAATTGTATTATTAACAAATAGCTTCAGGGCTTTCTGAGACCTTTATATGTCTCTATGTATTCTGGTTTAATATTATTGACTGCTACAAATAATCCTTTTGTTATACCCCTCTTGGCTCTGAAGCAGAAATTCAATGTTGGTGTGCCACAGAAGACAACTTTCTTTCAATGTCCGTTTTAGGATTTTAAATTGTGAGTTGAACAGATACTCCAAATTACTTACTATTATACTCCAGCGATTCCTAAAAATCAATGATGGAGAATGACATAATAGGGTTAAGTAGAAGTAAACAATCAATTTTTTAAATGTAAAAGGAAACTTTACTTCTGTGAATGTTGTTGTTTTTACATAGTTGTTGCTATGAAAATTGCTGTACTATGAATATGCTTCCCCTGACTAGCAATGTGTCATTGTACACTGACTTCAAGTGTGTACTCATCAGGCAGGATAATAGAGATAATTTAGTCTTGATGATTATTCCATTGTGATTAGTAATAGAAACACAAAGGAAATGAGCTCTCTGCATTTTTGGGGGTTGGAGGTGGGGAGGCAGGGGAAGTCAGAAAAATAGAAAAATACTGTCAGCTCATCTGCAAGGGGTACAACAGTCAGAGAAAGTAACAAAAGAGGCTCTTAAAGAGGGCTCACAGAAAAAAAGAAAGAAAGCACAGTAGAAGGTTTTGGTGGGTTAAAGTGTTTGGGCATACTTTTGAGGGAAGGGCTAGAATCAAGAAAGCAAACTGCTGAAAGCCCAGGTGTCAGAGGACATACACCTGCAGCAAAAAGCTCCTTCCATTTATTCCAGTCCTTCTGTGCCTGTTTATCAGTCAACTCTTAATCCGTGAGAAAACTTTCCCTTTTGTTCTATGGTGTCTTTAGATTATTTAAGAGCTTTAAAGAACAAAATTAACAAAGAGGGAGGAAAAGGGAGAAACAGAGACATTTTCAACAATGTAGAGGAGAATGGAAGTAGAGTAGCAGGAAAGACCAGTGCGTGTACATAAAGAGTAGTTCATTCTACTCATTTACAATCCTGAGAGCTGAGTAATGATGTGGCAAAATTTAACAGTGACACTAGATTTTCAAAGCAGTCAGATGAAAGGTGACTCAAAAATCTCAGCTTTTGTGTTATCATCACTTTCTGTGCATGGGTCAGGAGCTTTCAGCTATCTAAAGTGTCTGGCTTGAAAACGAATATGGTATCACGGAACTTACTGTATTGTTACAGACCCTTGCTCCTGGCAAAAGGGGTGGGTTTTGGTGGTTCAATTAGTCTCCACTTAATTAATTAATTGAAGTGAAAGAAAATGAAGGAAAATATTTAAAAACCACCAAACTACACCCTGTCCTGGTTTATAGATCCAGTGATAGAAGGAGATTCTTTCTAAACACTGCTGTCACAGATACAATTGTGTCTTCCAGGTTAAGGCAAACAGAGTGTGGGGATGTCACAGCCAGGTGGTGTATCCCCTAATTATCTGTATTCTTGTGTGCTTTATCCTAGAGAGAAAGAACAGAAGTTCCTTAGAACATATGTAAAGCCTACATTTGCATGTACCTTTCTGTGTGCATCAATGAAATGCTTCCTGAAAAGTTGAGCTGTATGCTAGCAAATTTTTACATTTTGTGCTTACAGCCCCAAATTTACATTATGACCCTATTCTCTGAGCCCAATTCCAAAATGGGGAAATCTGCATTTCAGGAAAGTATGTGGGCAAGAGAGAAGAACCTTGAGCCTCCTACAGCTTGGAACTGTTGCACGCAGACCTGCAGTGCAGATGGCTTGGGCAGTACATCCATCTGGTCTTTGCAGAAGAGATGGGGAAACACCTCTCACCAGAAAAAAAGGGTACTGAAACCACTGGATTTTCCTGCTTGCCCTTTTTATAGATCTAAGCTGTTGGGAACAGGTGGAAAATGGCTTTTGGGATCAGGAGGGAGGAAAAAGTAGTTACCTGCTCTCTAATACTTCTGACAGCTTCAGCAGTCTGGATTTTTGAATCAGGACTTGGCAAATATAGCAGGTTCCTTTGCTGTCACCGAGGCAAGGAATAGCTGCTGCTAAGACTAGACAATGTAGCTTACTTCCTTGGTTCCCCTGGGTGCTGGACATAGCCAGGTACTGCTGCTGAGGTCAGAGCATCCTGATATGACAAAGCAAGAGGAAGGCTGTGATATAAAGCATCAAATTAATTTCCTGAATGTGGACAGAGAGTATTCGCTCAATTAAAAACCAGAATAAACCCCGAGGTTACTCACAAGGTGTGTAAGTGGTCTGCTATGCCAAAGACTGAGGGAGAATGGGGAAAGGGTGTGGTACAAGGCATGAGGAAGGAAACTTCACAAAGCATAGCAAGAGGGAGGGACAGGTTTGAAATAAGCAGATACATGTCACTAGGAAGAACTAGTGTGGTTAGGTCTAAAAAGTGCTTTTTGGCTTTTTATCAGTTGCAGGTCCTCTCTGCTAGGCATCTGCTGAGCAGCTATGGATGCAGGAGATGAGCAATGACTCTGTACATCTCCATGCAGAGAGACGTTTTCTGAAGTTTTCTTGGCAATCTGTGTCTTTTTGCATAGCCACTGAGATTCATTTATGCAGGGAGAGTTTCAATATTTGCAAGTATACAACATGTCTTTTTAATAAAAGTAATCTGCTTTTATATGCTGGTTCTATATATATACTCTCAATTAGTGCTGCAAAGACAAGTAAGTGCCTAAAAAAATACACTGAAGATTTCTTTTGATTAGTGATAGTTGCAGTGCAAAGTACAAAGAAGCTCTTAAAACTTTCCACTGGCCTCGTATTAAGAAGAGTAGGCTCTGGCATTTTGTGTGTGCGTATGCTACGGAAAACTGGTGATAGTCTCTCGTTGAAAAACAACTCAGTTTTGGTCCAGAGCATATGTGAACATACTGTCTCTCAGCAATTAAATCAGTGCTCATATGCTCTTTTTATGACGAGAGAATTTGTAAATACTGGTAGTCTATTATGAAACAGTCTCAGGGAAGAAAACCAGGCTGGCATAAGTTTCTTGCCGTTTCACTGTCAGAAATAATGAAATATTATTTTTAAATTTAAGTTATTAATAATAATAGTTTCTGCAGAATTGCTTGGAGCAGTATTTAACCTTTAAAAAGGTTTAATATTTTCTGCTTTATTTGAGGTAAAGTTCACATTACGGTAAAAGAAGTGTTACTTTTGCTTATGCAATATCCCTTAAACAGGAGATTTGAAATTAATGTTGACTACTGTTGAAGTATTGGTTATAGTAGTACATGCAAACTGCACGGCACTCCAGCTAAACTAAGTAAAATTATCCAATGTATTGATATGATAATCTCCAATGATATTTAAAAACCAACACAGGTATAAGCAACTTAATGTTGGTGCCAGGTAAACAAAACAAAGTGAAATTCAATAAAACCTCAACAAATGATTACATCCTTAACCTCAACTATGGTTACTCAACCATGCAAAACCGGCATGAAAAACCTCTAGACTGGAATGATGATGATGTGTAGTAACTCTGATCCAGGTAAAATATATTTTTCTGGATGCCGTGCAAGGTAGTAAGACAGTGGACAGATTGCTGGTGATGATCTGCAGATGAAACATACTGACTTAATACTTGCTATCTAAAAGTCTTTCAACAATTATTGTGATGGATCCTACAGATTCGAAAATTGATTCAGAGGGCTAAGGTGAGTTGTATGCTAGACACTTGAAAGAGAGAACAAGTCCTGCAGCCCCAAAGAAGCAGTTTCATCCAAGAGATGCTAAAGAACTTTTCCATTTGTGGAGAAAAATTTTAGACGCATTAGTAATTAGTTATAATTAAAACCACATTTTTTCCCCTCCTTTTCCCTTTTTTGCCCTTTTCTTGCTGCTCCCACATTGTGCTGTCCATTTCTGTCCCGAGCTGTTGATCACCCTGACAGTTTTATCTATTATAATTCCTTTATTTCTATCCTCCATCCTGTGTCATGTTTTCCTTGGCCATGCAGCCTAGTGTCTTCCTCTTCAACAGGTTTCGAGACTTTGAAGAGCTGCTTCCTGCAACACTTGCTCCCCTTAAAGACCAAAACAAGCAATACTTGTAAATTCAAACAAACCACACACAAATTAACAAAATATTCAGAGAGCACCTAAAAATTAGTCACATTCAGTTATGTGCCCTTCATGTGGAACCAACTTATTCACTGTTTTAATTTTGGTACAAATGTCTGAGAGCCCTCTTCACGTGTTCGGTTCCTATTTGGGATGGAAACCTTGTTCACTTGGTTCTGCTCTGTGATATTCTGGAGGCTCACACTCCCCACCACTATTACTGTGTATTACACCAGTACCACCTTCTGCCCTAATGTGCTTGAGTTGACAGGTGCTAAAAGTTTGAGGCATCAGCTAAGCTTTCAAAAGTAGAGCTTATAAACACTTCAAAACTTCTTGATCTTCCAGAATTACTATTAGTATCTTATGACACCCTTGGAGACAACACCAGAGTAGTCTGCAATTTGACTGCAGTTCCTTCCCCATCCTCCACCTCCAAATCAACAAAACTTCTAAAGAAGGAAGTTCTTCCTTGATCTCTTTTGCTATTGAGCTATGTAGCAGTTCGTAGCAATTTTTAAACTAATGCATCAGGCAGACTACATTTCTGTGATAACTTCCAGCCTTCAGTTTTTCTAGGAATCTCATTCATGTCCAAATGAATGTGTCCTATATTGTCGAAACTTTTGATATGCTGAGACAAGGTAAATCACAGCGGTTAAAGTAAGAATATTAAATAGTGTACCAAATATGAAAAGAAATAGAGATGCTCTGTTAGTGGATTTTAACAGGAGGAAAAAAACCCGTAACATCCTTCATCCATATATTTTGTAGGAGCAGCGATAGATAATAAAATATTTAAGAACACATCAAACAATTCAGTCTTTAAAGCATTTTACCCTGTTATTATCTTTTCTTGCTCTCTATTTTTAGAAGTTCCATGTTTTAACTGATAATCTACCCATCCACATGAAACTCTTTTTCATTTTATTCTATCTTGTCAATTGGAAGCTTAGTACTTTAGCAAATCGTACAGTATCCGAGGCAATTTTTCTTTTAATGGCTGGAATCAGAGGCAACTGTCGCCATTATTTCCATGTGTTTGGATTCCTAAAGAATTGAAATGTATTCAAATGTTATGTTG
The DNA here is from genome assembly GCA_013398015.1 of Oreocharis arfaki. Lineage (NCBI taxonomy): Eukaryota > Metazoa > Chordata > Aves > Passeriformes > Paramythiidae > Oreocharis > Oreocharis arfaki. Next base: position 836,022 of record VZRR01005022.1, on the reverse strand, counting down.
AGTGGAATAATAGCCATAGAATTGCTGGGTTTGGAAAAAACCTCTGAGATCATTGTGCCCAACCATTAACCCAGAACTACCATGTTCACCACTAAAACACGTCTGCCAGTGCCCCATTCACAAGTTTTTTTAAACATTTCCAGAGATGATGATTCCGCCACAAATAATGATAATAATGATGTAAAAAAAAAATCTTTAAACAACACTGCCAGTGATGTATCACTTTCAAAGCAAACTTCTTGGACTGCTTCCAGTACCGTACTCCTCTGCTCTTCATTCCTAATCTTGCAGAAGCTTAGATCCCATAGAAAGAAGTTTGTCTCTATAAGCACTCTTGTCTTTTCAAGTACCCTTGAGGTACTCTCATCTATTTGCTGACAGCACTCTTCTTCCCCCTAAAAGCCTCATTTCAAAGAATTTTTCCATAAATATTTATTTCCATAAAATATACAATGATGCTACTTAAAGTGTTAATAACTCTTGGTTACGTAGGTCGTCTACATTGTGAGATCAAGGTACATGAGCCTTGTTCTCTTGTGAACCCTTGAGTCTTAATTTTGGGGAGCCATTCTTCTTTTCAACTTGATAGCTTTTCACTATTAACTGTTTAGAACATACAAGAGCCAATGAATAACTGGAAACCAGAAAGGGAAGCTGAACACTGGGAATAACAAGGTCAGTGGAAGACTTTATAGCACAATGTATCAAAGCTGAAGGCTAAAGCCTGATCTAACCCATACTCTGGAAGTGGGAAGAGGAGCAAGGATACGAGCCACACAGAACTTGCTTTGTTTCTGCTGCTGGAAATGGGGGAGGAAGGAAAGACGGTTATTTTTCCTAGGAGTAGCTAGCTTGATTCTGGCAATAGCTGCTGCTCCATATACCCAAACTACTCCAAAATGAAGACCAATGAAGACCTGCATATGCAAGCAAATGTCTAATCTTCAGAAGTGCCATGTATGTAGCAACTCTCTCTAGAGCAAAATGACTGCTAGACAACATAAAAAGCTTTATGGTAGCTCTGGTGCTTAGTATATGATCTTGCCGATTTGATTTTAATTTCAAATAGTTTTCTTTCCTGTAGTTGCTGTTATTTCAATGAGAAATTCAGAAAATAATACTTGATCTTTTTAATGTTGACAAATTTTGGTAATTTCAAATGCTCATGGAGAATTTAAATGCCTAGTTAAAGCTTTTAACATTATGATCCTGTCTGCTCAACATCATAATCATCTTACCCAATTATTTTTGCCAGAAAAAAAGTACAAACTTTTTAAAAAGACAGTTCTTTAGACTAATTTGTGGAACTGGGTCTTGCTTCACAAAGATCACTTTTAAGAAGTAGTGATAAAATGGAAACAGACTTCACTTAAATAATTTTCAGCTCAGGGGATAATATAAATGTTTCTATTGGCAACTTTTTTTTAACTTCTAAGCTGCATTCTATGTGCACTTCCATCACATAATCGCTGCTTAAATTTTGAAAGGCAATGTACAGAAAGTCATATAACTTAAATAATAAGGATTTAATTTTGTATAAACTGTAAATAGAACATAAATGCCACTTTAAACTTGTTCCCTACCGTAGATTTAGATAAAATTGGCTTTCTTACTACCCCTATCTTCAAATTCTCAAAACTAAACCAGTGATAAAATATAGAGCTTTTAAAAGGCAATAGGACAGATATATCTGCTCAACTGTTTGGATAGACTTGTGCTGAAAAGGGAAATGAGACTGAACTGTCTTTCATGCGAGTGGTCATTTGCTGTTGGCTTTTTTTCTCAAATGTTGTTGTGAGGGGAGCTACTTAGCACCTCGAATATATTCTGGCTTCGGGGGCATTCTTCACAATTTATTGCATTGTTACATTGACACAGGTTGCGACAGAACCAGCAACAACGACACTGTAAGCACAGGGAGTTGCCTGGTCCCTTGATCACGCGGTGTAGCAAAAATTCCTGGTGCAGGGCGTGTGTAGTCCTCGAGCAGTTTAAGGGCAACTGCTGCTGTTGGTGCAGTGTGTGGGAAGGCGGATAATGCTTCCTCCAACTGCCATGGCAGCATGGTTCCGCTCTCCAGGGCCTTCCTGTTATTCACTGTCACGCTTCCACCCTTTTCCAAGGCAGAATTAGCTTACTTTAATCTCTTCCTCAAGGAGGGTTCTTGTTCTGGGCACACAGCTATGGAAAAACATTAACAAAATAATCTCTAAGGAATTTCAGCCTGAATGCCTGGAAATATTTGGTATGAGACACAGCTAGTGATTAAAAATGTATCTGGCAGAGACTATGGGATTTCTCCATCACTCAGCTTCCCTCTTTGTGAGCACACGTAGGTTCACATCAGCATTCATATAACTGTGTCTTAACTGCTGCTGCTTCTTCGTACAAAGACTTCAAATCGTGTTTTTCTTACTAGCCTTCCTAGCAGATGCTTCCATGGCACTAGGATCCAGGAGCCTCCCTCTTCTGGGAGACAACTTAGTTTCCCCCTCCAATATCTTTATAGACTAAAGATACCAACTTGGTAAGAAGAATTTCATTAGCTTCTTTCCACTTGTGTGCATTCTTTCTCTTTCTAATGTTCTTGGTCTTCAGCCTTACGAGAAGGTTACATAAGTTTTTCCAATATTTGTAAGTATAGTGGTTGCTAGTAAAACAAACCTGGCCACAAAAATCTTCTCATCGTGGTAAAGAAGGCTCATAGGGAACCAGGATTAATCAGGATTCTTCTAAACTTCAGCCCTACAACCTAGCAAAGATATTAAGCATATCTCATTCAGCACACACGTTTGTAATATCACCATAATTTGAAAATAAGATGTAGCAATATAAGGAATGGCAGGTAACTGCAGGAACCTCTACAGGGAGAAACTGAGGTCCCCACTATTCTCTTCCTTTTGGCACTGAACTCCTTTGTCATGGGGGAGTAGAATGTTGCATCTGTTGACTTTGGTCAGAAACACACAAGATTCCTCAATGTATGAATATTTGCTCTTTTATTTTTGCTCAAATTTACATATTTACTCGTACTTGAATGAACTAGTGAGATATTTAGTGGAACATATTATGGATGTAGAATATTTTTTGTAAATAGGAACAAATCTGAACACACCCTTATTTTCTTTCCTGTAGTTAACTAGATCAACTTACAGGGAACCAGAGCAGTTCAATGAGTGAGTGTTAAACCTCTGTTTCTTCTTAAAAGGCACAACCAGAAAGTATGTACTCTTGTGTCTATAAAATTTTTGTGAACCTTAATGAATACTGAGAATCGCAGAACAGCAGAATAGGTCAGCAGCTATTTGTATTAGGTAAGAAAATGTCAATTTGTTAGATTTTTTCAATTACACAGAATCAGATCTATTTACTACAGATGAAAGATTTTTAATTAAATGTATTTCAAAATCAAAACTTTAGCGACTGAGTAGTCTAGTGCAGCTGCTTAGAAGGGTCATGATTGAAAAACCCACTTCATACTTTCAAATATTAGGGCATTTTTATCAGCAGAGGGCACTATCCTTCCAGGCTAAGATTAAGCTGTTGTTAGATGGGTTTACGTATTTTTTTGTAATTTAAGAAAAACTATCTCAGGTAATACCATTGGGGTTTTTTTTTCTTACTTACACGTTCATTTAAGTAACTACATTCTGATCATTGTCTCCTTTGAGTTTTTCATATTTCTATATGCAAATATCCAGATTGATGTTAGACTAGTTTTAGGAACCCCAAAGGATTTGCAGAAAATGCAAAAGTTATATGTTGTTGTGCACTGGCAGAGACCTCTGTCGCAATCCAGCTGCTATTGTAGGAACAGACCTGTGTTTGAAAAGCTGCAGAGTATTCCCTCCTGTCTCTCCACAGAGGGATTGTTTAGGCTGCCGGTCTGTTTTTATTCTCTCCAACCAACCACTGCTCCAGTAGTTGACAGGAGAGGTGGCTTGCAGGTCATGCTGACCACATCTCAGCACTAAGTGTTCCTTTTTGCAGGTGGCTCCTGCTGGGATTTTTCTCTTGCTGACTGTTGTGCTCCAGCGACATGTTCCAGCACTGCAAGGACTCCAACGGCTATTTCTCCTCCTCTCGAGGGAGTGTGGGAGAGAGTAAAAGTCACAATTGGTACAGTGGTGGCCACACAGCAGCAACAGGCTGGAGCCGGATGAATCCGAGGACTACCCTTGTAGCAAACAATGGTCTTTTGCCTTTTGTGTGTAGTATATGCACTAGAAGCAATCATGCTATGAGCACATATCCTATCTTTAAATGTTTTATTTGTACATTTCCTAAATTCATGTAATTCCCTTATTAACCAGACAAGATTTTAATTAGTCCTTTGGACTACAGACACTTTTTTTGTGTCATTACTGGCTATGTGCTAGTCCCTCCCAAGTTCTGATAAGCCAGTTGCATGGGTGTAGCAGTAAGACACCACATCACCTGGAATTGCCTGCATAAGACATCATATCCCTTAGATTCGCTCGCATTGCATTAGCTGTGTTACAATCCTGGACTGGATTCCTTTCTCAAATATTCCAAAGGTTATGATCTTGAACATATGATATTAAACTCACCTGATTCCTAGCAGTGATAAACACCCACAGCTCTTGCTTCTAATAAGATACTTGGAATCGTGAAGTTATTAATCCAAAATTGCGATAGAAGGAGAGATAAGAGTGCAAATGGTTCAGTGTTATTTGTTACCTTGCACATCACTGCTGTTCAGTTCCAAGCAGAGACAATAAATACCCCAAATTTAGGAAGACTAAGAGACCACAGCTCACCAATCCTACACAGTTCTGTGTTCCACGTGTAGCCGCAGGCTATGAATGAGGGAAGGAGTTCCTGATGTAGTGTGATGGAAATTTCCACCAGAGAAGTGCCACTTGTGCAATGGTTGCCTTTATTTCTGGTCCTGTTGTGTTTATTGATCTGGATATCGGTGTCTTCAAAACAGGGGCAAAGAACGATGCAGTTGGAGCTTTCTGTACCTGCAGACCATTGCCTAGGAGAAGAACAGACAGCAAGAAAATCTGCTCTCATGGTTGACTAGAAATATGATCCTTCATTTAAGGGCAAAAGAAGGATTTACTTTGTGGAAGGGAACTCTCGTAAGGAATGGTCTGAAAGGAAAGAGAAATTTAATTAACCTTTGCTGCCCATGAAGTTTCTCATGGTGTTCATGGGTATGCATTTTAGTAAAGCAGTAAAGCAGATCAGGTGAAACTACCTTTTCTCTCTTCTCCAAGTATGCCCTCTTAGCATCAGGTCTAGGCACGCTCTTTACGCCTGAGGGGGTCCTGTGGCTGGCTTCTTTTGTTCCTCAGCTGCTTGATTTGCTTTTGGCTGGCCAGAACCACAGCTCTAAATCCACAGCTGTCACAAACCACCACGTACAGTCACAGGGAGCTGCTTGCACAGAGCAACATGTGATTTGTTTTTCCATAGGAGTTTCACAAGCAAAAAGATTAAAACAACAAATCCTTAGACACATACAGCCTAATCTAAATTTGGCTTAGGCAGGTCCTTGCTGCCCAGTTACAATCTGCTTCTCTGCAGAATCTCTTTTTTTCCATGCTGTGGCTTTCCAACTGTTTCCAAGTTCTGTTTAAAGTTTCTGCTGAAGATTTCCTGTTCAGGAGTTTTTCCACATGCTTTTAATCCTCTTGAAGAAGAAGCTGCAGAAAAGTATCAAGAGAACACATAGCTTCAGTTTGCTACATGATTACAGCCACCAGCGGTCTTTGGCTCTAGTTCTCCAAAAGTAACTCAAGGTGAGGCAACTCCTTGGTTAACTCTTACCCGATTACTGAAATCATCAAAACAGTGGAGATGCAACATTTTTTAGGCCTAAAAAATTAGGCCTATGTTTGTCTCACCATACCAGAATACCAAAACCAGGAATCTTTTTCAAAGTATACCTAGCTATGATGTAATTAAATAGGTATTCTAACAGCCTACATTGACAGTAAAAAATGTCAAAATGATTGTACTTTCTCTATTCAGGAAAAGCTCTAAAGTATTTTTCAAGAGGTCTAATCCTTTACTTATTTTATGAATAAAGTGAGTGGTATAATTATTTTCATTTGGAGAGAGCAGATTTAAGCAAACTACGACCACTTCTGAAAATCCCAATCAGTTTCCAAAGAACTTCTAAATAATATAAAATGCAAATATTACAGTACCTTGCATAATACCTTACATGATTAATGTCCCCAGAGCTTTGCAGTAATTGGTATTTTCTTTAGTGAGGATGACACTATCTTATTCTGAAAAATATCTTGCTGTTGGCAATGTCAGTGATTAGTGTTTGAGAACATGTCCTTACCAATGCATAGTAGAACTTGCAAGATCTGAGCAAACTGACAGGATAACTTTTTGTCTTTAAAAATCCAAAATGCAACAGATACCACCTTTATAGAAAGGTGTTTCTGAATTCTGGCATCAATATGCAGCTAGTTGCTCACTTGTCAGTACAGTTGGTTTTGTGCCATTTGCAGCATTTGTCACTGACTTCTGTGGCAACTGGTCTTTATGGATACAACTATAGGCTCTTTCATTTTATAAATATATGTTTGTGTATGGGATAGAGAGATATATGTGCACGTGTTTGTATGCAGTTGCGTAAAATTACCTTTCTCAGTCACTGCATGTAGTATCGTGAGGCTGCGTGATTGAAAAAAGTGCTTGGTGAGAGTTCTTTTACAGTTTAAATATCACATTGAGGTGGACAGACTTTAGAAGGAGAGTTCAATCTTCAAAGACAAAGTAAATTCATTAAATACTCTCATTAGTTTTCTTCCCTAAGAGGACAGCAGTGTTGAAATGTGCTTGTGGTTTTGGTGTTTAACAGCTGCTTTGTGTTTAACACCTCAACAGCAAAGTTGCAATTCATTGCATGAGTTCTTCGAGTGACCTGGCTTGAGGATGCCAAAGAATTGTTAAGGATTTGAATACTTAATGATGGAAGCTTTCTTCTGCCTTTTCGTTTTCCTGTGGCAGTTAGGTACTGTTGATACATAATCCACCCAAGGAAAACGCGTCTGAGTTTGAGACTATGCAACTTTCAGTGATGTTTGTAGACTCTCACTCTAGCTTTAAATGAGGTAACTTGGGTACTGGTAGAAATCTTGCTGCAGCAACAGAAGGCTTATCATGGGTAATTTACTTTCCTTGGAAGTGGGATAGATCATCCTCTGCTGAGCATCACGTGTCCATGTCTGGGCAGACTCTCATACTCAGGCTTTCTCATTTCAAGCTTGCTCAGATGCCTACACTGTATAGTAGTCTGCAGGACAGCTATGGCCCTTTGAATTGATATTGAACCAAAACTGAATACTAGACAGGTAGAGTTTTGACTGACAGCTAAAAAGCAGCAACCATAGGGTAGTTGTCAATGACTAGATACTGAAGGAAGCTTCTCTGGCTTTATGGAAGACAGCTGCTCTCTCTCTGATGGGACTCTACATAGAATAGCTGCTTTGTATATGAAAGACATAACGTAAAGCTAAACTTCAGGGGATCTAGCTTCATAAGGAAAACGTTTGGCTAAATCTGACTGTCCTTTTTTGCCTACCTGGCAGTTTACTTTTTGCAAGCTTAAGGGAGATGCCTTGGATCAGAAATGCAAATTGAAGTAAAGAGTTAAGAATATGGAAGCTGAAAAAAAAGAGAAAAAAGAGCAGAGAAATGTTACATCCTGCTGTTAGTGCAGAGCTCTGGTTTGCAACCCACCCACCTTCTGGATTACCATTCAGATCTAATGCTTTATATGTCTCAGAGTTATTTTCTCCTGTGCATTCTGTTACGTAATAGTAAGTATCAAATATGATCTGCTTAGCTACATAATCGGCAGAGAATTGAATGTGTCCCACTACTGAAGAAGAAGTCCATGTGCAAATTTGCATACTGTTCTTACATCTGTTCCTGTTGTCTCAGCAGTTACTCTGTTGGTCCTCTGTTCTGGGCAGTCTGCCTTTAAAAGATAAGCACTGCAAGGGCTGATTTAAGGGGAGGAAGTAAAAGTTTTGCTGTTTTTACAGGAGGTGCTTTTGTGATTTATATTCCCACTACTGAAGTTAATTACTATTAATTGAATTAATGCTTCTTTCACAGCTTAGGTGAAAGAAAGACTGGCATCAACTCTCCCGAATTTTATTGCTCTTAAATTTCAGATGGCTGCATTGCCTCAGTAATTACATTCAGATTTTCAAATCTCACAGAATAGATCTTGAAAGGAAATAAAATCCCAAATATTTTGTGAAAGCAGAAGCAGTTCTGGATATGTTCTCCAACATAGGCACTCAAGTATACAGAGCCCTAATTCTTCCCTGTCTCCTGCTGATACAGTAATTTGCATCTGTGGGAAGAGAGTATCTGGTAGAACTGGGTAGCATTTCAGTTGAATACCCACATACATGATTACAGTATGTGAAGCTATGGAGGGTCAAGATTGTAGTACTTAAATGGGAATCCAAAACTTTGAAATAGCATTTCTATGACTCATCTTTCCACCTGCACAGCTGTCATGTTATGATATATAGAATATACTTCTTTAACATCTTTAAAATTAGACACAAATAAATGTTGAATGTTAAAAGATTGTAGAATCTCTCCACTAAAAATTTCAGGGTTAGATTCACAGTTCTTTGGCTTTGGCATGCTATCTCTAGTCTAAAGGCTTTGCTACACAGCAGAACTTATCCTCTGCTGAAATTTTTAAAATATAAAATGTCTTACCTTCACTGGGAAATTCTCTCATTAGTGATGCCATACTCTGTTGCTTGGAAGTAGCAGTTAACTCCATCTTGTGATTTATTATTGCAAGTTTATATTTGCCTGCATTTCACGGTGCTTTGGCAGGTCTCTGTTTGCCCTCCCACGTTGCTCAGACCACCTGGTCTATTACCTGTGTGCCTGTAACTACTCTGCAATTACACAGAGCATTTGTGCCCATGTTTAAATGCTGGGGAGCAATGATGTTCAGCTCCTTCCTGCTTTCAAGTTCTAGCAATCTGTACAATTACCATGGTTTTCTTTTCAAGTCTTGTTTTCTTGCCTTCATCCAGCCGGTTCAACAACAACAAAAATGATCCCCAGAGGACAGAGAGTTGAGAGGGGGAAGCAGTTCTCCAAAATTCAGACATCAAAATATGGTGAGGATGCTAATGGTGCTAATGTGGATGGTAAAACAGAGCCACGAATTCGATATGTATGTGCTGTGTCAAAAATCATGAATGTGAAACCACCTTGCAGTAAAACTGGACATCTGCTTTTTGAGGGGAGCTGAAACAAGGAAGAGTTCAAAACCTGATCATGAGGAATTAGTACAGTTTTAGCACAAAGTTATAGTGACTATTTCACCTTGGCATTGCTCGTACTCAAAATAAAGACAAGGACCATGGGTGAGGTAATGATTTTAGATTCTGATTATCTGATAGTCAGGAGGCAGCCAGCACCCTAACGTCTCATCCATGTCCCCCACAAGGCTGCCAGCAGACTGGCAGAGGGATCAGTAAGCAGCATGGTACTGGCTTCTGCTGTCAGTCAGTCCAACAACGAACAACCACCCATTCTTTGGTTTTCTTCCTGAAGCCAGAGGCACACTGGATCACCCATAGTGTGCCAGGCACAGTGCCTTTCATGCTGGCTTTCTCCCTCTCTTCCTCCCAGCGAGTCCTGGCTGGCCGTACATTGTGTTCAGAAGCTCTCTGTGCTGGAGCTAATTGAAGGAAATCTTATAATAGAAATGTGTTTGTTGAGGGCATGTCATTCTGTAGTTCTGCAATAAAATATGTAGTACATAATGTATTTTAATTAAACCGGAAATTAATTCAATTAATCAGTACAAGTCCACCCGCCCTCTCCTTTGTAATATCGTATGCTCCAACAATAAGGAAACTCCAGACAGGAAAATTGCATATCTTCCTTAACAAGATACTAACACTGTTAACATTTAGTGTGCTGGGCACTCACTGAAAAGCAGCATTTATTGAATGGGGGCTTCTGAGTGTGTTAAAGAAACAGATTCCTAGACTCATAAAGTGGTCAAGTTGGCCCTAACTATTGAAGACCAAGGTGCTTTCACTTTCACATGGACACTGTCTATCTTCTCCAGAATGTCAGGGGAGGAACATTTCAGTGACTCATAGCAACTGACCTCAGTCTTGCTTATTTACTTGGGAGTATCATGGACAATTTTTTTTCCTTGCTGTTCCTGGTCTTAACCTGTCACAGATGCCCAGTCTGCTGCATCCATTCACTAGGATTCTGTGGGTAGGCACTTCCTTCACTTTGCTGACTCAGGACACAGGCCTGGGGTACGACCTCTAGTATTAATGGATCTGCATGCAATTAATTAGTTGTTTGCCTGTCTTCAGCATCTATGTCACTCCTGATAGAACCATCAATATTTACCTTGGCCATGTACTCTTTAAAGCTGTGGCTACAGATACATTAATGTGAGATAGAGTTTAAGAGAGTAACCATCCAACGTGCCCCGAGCTCAGCATGACAGTTACCCTACCGGACCATTTGAGCGTGCGAACTAGAAAGTTCTTACTGCAGATGCTGGCAAGCTCTGGTGTTCAAATAAATTGTCCATTTTGGTTACATAAAATACAATATTCTGATGATCAAGAAGAGAAATGATCCATCAACCTCTCAAATGCCACATAGCTGAAGGTATGAGATAGTTTTCCAAGGCTGAGAGAAAGGAGACAAGACCAGAGACATCAGAGGCCTGCCTGAGACAGATGAAGTAATAGGGAAGATTTTTTTTTTGTCAACAGTGAGAAAAGAAAAAACTCCCAGTGACAGGCAAACCGCCGGAGAGAGTAGGCGGCAGATAGTGGGGATGAACAGGCAGATCTTATTTCTATAAGATATATTCTGTGGAAGCTGCTATTCCAGTGGATGAAAGTGAACTTTTATTGGACACAGGCTTGTGAGAATGTCCCGTTCTGAGCCTCAGTGCTCCATAGTCAGAATGCTGATTTTTTTTTTTTTTTGGCATTTTTTTCCTTAAGACAAGTCACTGCACAGCCTGTCATGTAGCTCTGTTGTTCAAAGTTACCACTATCACCAGTTTACAAAAAACTGTCCTGTCTCAATTAAATTTCTGGCAAAACCTTTAGCTTCATGCTTTAACAAAGACTTTTTGGCACCTGTAGCTGTGGATGAATGACGCTGTCTGGGATTTTGTACAATATACACCAGGCCTCCCAAGACTTGTGTCTTTGTCTTGCTGACTGCTCTCTATGATGCACTAAGGGAGGATTTTAACATGAAGGCATGTCTGTCTGACCTTCTGGGTAGTCTTGGTGCTGAAGGGATGTTTGGATGGCACAGAAATACCATAATCCTTCCTGCAACTGACTTTTACAGGATAATTATTTTTCATTACTTCTATTATTTCTACACTTCGGGGACTTTGAGCCACGACGCAGGAGATGCAGTAAGTCACAAGCTGCTTGCAGTGTTGTATTGTAGGTACCTGGATCAATAAAAGCTGATTACACCTTTGTCTCCTTGTGTGCGGAGGAGTCTAACTGACCAAAAGATGGAGATGGCTTTCAGGGAACTTCTTACATCTTGGCTTTATTCTTTGTATAGGTGTGTTGGGCTTCTCATGTGTGAGCAAAGTAAGCTCTGTCTTTGATGCTCTGAACTCAAACCTGATATTTATGACATCTTCATCTCTGGTGAGTTAGATTGGAGGGTTTCTGTTTTCACTGCATAGAGGAAAACACTGTTCAACCTTTTCCATCTCACATATTAACCTCTGGCTAATCACAGCAATATGTAGACAGGATTCTTTTGCTTTGTTTCATTTTTGTTTGTTTATTTTTCTGGGAGAAAAAAGTCACTTTTACAGTAAAGATGTCATTTAATAAATGGGTTAATGTTTAACGAGTTCTGACTCACATTAGATGAGAGATAAAGATTTTAAATAAAGCATAAATCCTGGATTTCATAGCTGTTAATAGAACTCCACAGTCATTACATGAATTATATTACAAATCAGAGGGAAGTGTTTTTTTAATTCTACAGGATTTTTACCAACTGAGACAAACAACAAACAGCAATAAAACATAAATTCAGTGTTAAATTTAGACATGGCAGAATATATATACAGCTTCAGTGAACAAAGAAGCCAGTGGGAGTGACAGGTCAATTAGCCAGTTATTACTTGCTTTGATGAGAAGGATGGAACTTTCAAGACTGGTGTATATCACAGACAGTGTGCCCAAGGATTATACAAACAGACTTGAACAGCAGTGCCAGAAGGTGATTAACAGACAGGATCTGAAACTTACTGAAAGCTCTTCTTTCATAACTTTTTCCTGATTCTAGCTAAAGATTTGTAAAAAAAGGGAAGCTGAAAGAGAAACCCATCTTTTAAAATATATTGGTTCTGAAAGTTGCAGTAACTGCAAATACTCAAACATGACTAATACACATGTTCTGGTTATCACACTTTCACCTTCCACTTATAACAGCAGGGAATAGTTAGAGAGACCTGTATTGTTGTTGTTCTAACAGGATCACGTTTCTAATGATCTTCAATTTGCTCCATGATACTCCTACTTGTAAGAGTTAGCTCTTTATTTTTAAGACAAAATTAACTACCATAATTACATCTTTCTGGTTGCCTAGTTTGAATGAAAAATCTGAAGGGCATGTCAAAATACATAGCTTCAGCACAGCTGTCTATCTCTGTGTAATACTGAAACAATATTGAAATCTATTACATTACTGCATCTGACTCGGGGGTTGGGAAAAATAAGAAGTTCCTGAATTTCTTTAAGGAACCTTGATATCAGAATTTTTGCACTGTTTTCAAACAAGTTACTGGTGTCAATATTAGTTATCTGAGTTATGATTCATGATGCTGAGGATACAAACTATGTGAAAATGGTTAGGAAAGAGAGCTAGAGAGGAAATGGCCTCAAGTTGAACCAGAGGAGGTTTAGATCGCATATTAGGAAACAATTTCTTCAAAGAAAGATTGTCAAGCATTGGAACTGCTGCCCAGGGAAGTGACTGAGTCACCAGTCCAGGAGGTATTTAAAAAATATGTAGATGTGGCCCGTGGGGACATGGTTTAGTGGTAGACTTGACACGTGGATTTAATGATCTCAAAGATGTTTTCCAACCTAAATGATCCTGTGATTTTATGAAAATAAAATAATCTAGCAATGTTATGTTCTGTAGCGGGAGGGCTTTTTTTCACCTGTCTCCTATCTTGTTTTTGCTTTAAATATAATTGAAGGCTACTGCCAATAAAAAGTGGGTGGTTTTGGTGTTTTATGGTTGCGGATTTTAAAAATACATTTTATTTCCTTTTGAGCTTGACTCTGGAGTCCTGCAGTATCAGAGCTCAACGAAGAGGAATAACAAACTAAGCACAGTCTTTCTAGGCTTCCCTTCTGTTGCCCAAGGGCAATCGACTTTGTGTCGAAAGATGATTGACTTCTAGTGTTTTGTAAAAGACTTCTGACCTTCCTATTGTCCTTGTTGTCCAGCTACTTCAAGCCTGTCCTACTTCAGACATGACTTTTGACATGCTCAGACTGTTTTGAAATGCAATAATAGGGTATAATGCTGCTGACACTTCTGTCACAGGAGGCAAAAGTAGCATAACACAACTGGGATACAATGGGCACATCCATGCAGTGATGTTATAAGCCCCATGAATATAGAATATCCCATCTGATTTCTTTGTGAAACAAAAGTTTCTACGGACTCCAGCTATTGTGAGGCATATCCTGTCTTGAAGTTTTGGGTTTTTTGGAGGGGAATGTCGTGCTTAATTTTCTGTCTGTTAGAATGTACATGGTACTAAATAAAACATGCAACTCAAACTTAGACCGAAAACCCACAACAAAAATTGGTTTGCTCAATGCAAGTCAAACAAAATGAGTTTGTGGCTTTATTCTCCATTTTAATCAGAGAAGAAGATTATTATGTTATCTGTGCTTCAATTCTTACTGATGTGATCTCTAAAAAAGAGAAGGGTCTAGTCCTGGTCTACTGGCTTTACTTAAGCAAAAAAACCGTCAGGAACCTCCATTCAGTCTGATTTCTGTAGCGAAACATGTGAAACACGTCAAATATGTTAATGATTAGGGATGAGTGGGTCTTGTTATTGCGATGGCGTATTCTGTGCCTTTCAGGGAGGAGGATGGCAGTGCTGTGGAGGGGATGGGCAAGCCAAGCCATGAATGCACAAACCTTTTGGTGTGGTGAGACCCCTTTTTCATGATACAAGTTACAGCCTGTAACCTCTCACAAGGTGAGCTGCTCTGCTGCTTTTGTTACATCCTTTTCTCATATGCCTCTTGTGTACTTGAGAATCTGTGCTCCCTTCCCCTGCTCTTAGCCAATGATAAACATGTCAGTGATTAAGACAGTTTCGCCAAAGCAACTAGAGTCCAGATGAAATCAGTCAGCCTCAAGCACGTGTCTAAAGGCTTGTATGCAACAGAGCATTTATAGAAATTAATTTGGAATAAATTTAGTAAGTAAATAAATCAAAAAGTAAATAAGTTAATTCAAAGTGGGCTATTTAAAATCACCTTTAATTCCTGTGCAGATGTTGCTATTCAAAAATAATAAAGTCTCACTGTATCTGTATTATTTCACTTGAAGACTAAATAAAGTGAAATCTTTGGTCTTTGATTCTAAGAACTTGATTTAGTACAATTTCTGTTTGATGACAGAGGTGAAAAGTATAAATACACCCCAGTGCTCTTCCACAGCATCCTCCTGAAGTATCCTGTCTTAATCTGCTCTGAATTCACTAGTCCTTGGGCTTGCTTGGTTTTAGGGTAGCGTACAGCAGCTATGGGTATGTTAGCAGATACAGCTGCTTTACGACCCTCCTGGCATACAGGTGTGCTGGCTCTGTCCCCATATGGGCAGAGGGGACAGACACTTTCTGTGGTGGTTGGTAAATAAATTAGTAGCTTAAAGACAAGGTGAATGGATTGGCTCCTCCCAAGGTCCTTTGTTCTTTCATTGTTGTGTATTCCCTTTTTGTTATTGCTATGGATTTTGTATTTCCCCTTCCCTTTCTTCCCTGTGTCTCCCCTTCCGGGTTGCTCTCCCCTTGGCCCCTGTTCCTGGCCACTCCTTCGGGTTTCCCCTATTTGCCCCTGCACCTCAGCCCGCCCACGTACCACCCGTGTGCCCTGAGACCATTGGTTCTCATGCTCTCTCCGCCCTCCCTGTCCCCATATAAGACCCCACGGCCCTCGTGTGTCTTGGTCTTCGCCTCTGGGCTCGTCCTGGGGCCATGGCCCCTGGGATTCCCGATACCATCTAAATAAAGTTTTTCTGTGGAACCCATGCGGAGACCCTCCTCGCCTCCTTTTCCACCGCCGCGTCGAGGAGCTGATGCTTTGCCGGGGCGCGAACGCTCCGAGCGCCTTTGACGCTCCCGGGAAAGACGCGACCTGCCACGCCGCTGCCAGGGCGCATTTAAAAACATTTACAACAACTTTCTACATATCTCCATCTGCTAACATAGAAGTCTTCAAGAGAAGGGCTCCTAATGATTTTTATACCTTTCTTTTCAGTCTAAAAGCAACATAAAAAAGCAGGAGCAGATGAAGGACTGCTTTCAGTGTGTCCATCCTCTTGACCAGATGTAGTCAGTCTTCAAAAGGAATACATTCACAGATTGAAGACCATCCCTCCTCATTGAGATTTATCACTGCAGCTCTTGCTGACAGATTTGGGGATCAATCTAGAAAATTAAAACCAGAAATTCAGAAGTAAAAAGCTTGCTCTTGCCCATCCCTTTTTGTAATTCTTATCCAAATAAAAAGAAATGCACTTTGAAGCCAGCATTTGAGATGTTCTGATCATGTCCGATTCAAGCCATGACACCAGATGCCCCATAAGATATATTTATTGGCAAGAACTCAAGTGAACCATAAAACTAGATTAGTAAAGAATAACAACCAAATAAAACTAGAAAGAGCAACTCTCAGGTGAAGATACACTTCAGAAGTCTGAATTTCTATGGACCACATATAAGACAAGCCATAATACTCCTGCTTGCAAAAGTACATCACAGAATCATAGGATATACTGAGTTGGAAGGGACCCATCAGGATCATCACTGTCCAACACCTGGCTCTGCACAGGACACCCCAAAAATCACATCATGTGCCTGAGAGCATTTCCCAAATGCTTTTTGAACTCTGACAGGCTTGGTGCTGTGACCACTTCCCTAGAGAGCCTGTTCCAGTGCTCAGCTGCCCTTCAGGTGGAAAACCTTTTCCTCATATCCAGCGCAAACCTCCCCTGACACAGCTTCACGCCATTACCTCAAGTCCTGCCCCTGGTCACAGGAGGGAAGAGAACAGTGCCTGCCCCTCCTCTTCCCCTTGCAAGCCTTTCCTCCAGGCTGAACAGACCAAGTGACCTCAGCCACTCCTCATACAGCTGGTCCTCCAGATCCTTCACCATCCTCCTGGCCCTCATTTGGACACTCTCTAACAGCTTAATGTCTTTCTTATATTGTGGCGCCCAAAACTGCACACAGGACTTGAGGTGAGGCTGCACCAGTCCAGAGCAGGGCAGGAGAATCTCCTCCTTTTGACCAACAGGTGGGGCTGTGCCTGATGCCCCCAGGGCAAAGGTGGCCCTTCAGTATTTATATATATTTATATACACACATATACAAACACATACATATTTTTAATATATATACATAAATATGCATATATAAAATATACATATAATACACATACATGCACACATTTATATATGTATATGGATTTACTGTTCACTAGCAACAGATTTTAGGTGTTGTTCAAGCGTTAACACTCTCTGTGTTTCTGTTTCTCTCATTTGTTACCTACTTTGCTGTACCTCTCTCGGGGCTGTTTCATTCTCAGTTGATCAAGCATAAATTTTAGATCCTATATGCTTGTTTTTGTAGAAGTATTTTCTGTTTGATTGCAAAGTTAAATAGCATCTTGCTGGTTTGGTCTCATCTTTTCCATACTTAAATAGATGCTAGGGCAAGATGAAGGTAATTGTGTTAAATAGCAGAGAAAGGTGTATGATATTCTTGCTGTTACTACGCCGACTAGAGCAGCGGAGAAGGTGAGATACAGCAAAGAGCTTGAGTAACAAGTCTCACGTGGGTCAGGTTGAATGGCTGAGAGGATCAAGGCTTCTAGCTCAGGACTGAGCACACCCACTACCTGGCTAGTACTTGTGAAATCTGGGGCCAGGGCAAATGTCGAAGGGGGTCTGAGATCTTTGCTGTGAGTCTAAAACACATCAAATGTCCTCGGACCACTGCCTGTAGCTGGAAAGTGTTCCAGGTAACTACTTTTTGTTACTTGCTAGCAGAAGCACAATACCTGATTCTGAGAGTGTGTTTGGATACAGCATGTACTAATTCACCGAATGTTGCTGCAAAATTGCTGTTTTGGGAAGTATGCCATGAAGAAACTTAATTTTACAGACAGTATAATTATACAGCTGTTACAGATACACCTGTAAAGCACAACTTACAACAGATAGTTTCAAATACGTGCTGCATTTCTTTTTGTCTTTATACCTTCTAAATGAAAGGAAGTACGGACTAATCTGGCAATTTTAAATGCTGGGGATAGCATTCACCTCATTTTTCCATTTCTTTGGCTTGTATACCTACTCATTAAACTGATTTTGTTCGAAAGGAGACAAAGTAGCAGAAAAAACCAACTATTAAAGTGTAATTCCACAACACAGCACACAGGGGCTCTAAGCAAGGCCCATAAATGTTAAGACCAGTTTGCAGTGTAAGTTCTATAGCCACTGCTCCCTTTTTGATGCAGACTCTCTGCAGTCAGTGAAGGCTCTGACAATAGTATTAAGCAGATAAACTGAGAATCGTGAAGCAAAAATTGCGGGTTCTTGTGATTTAAGCTCTTGCAAGCTAAGAAAAACTTAGTAGTTGTAAGAGTAAAGAGGGCTTCTTTTATTTGCAGGTCTGGTTCTGAAAAGCCTTTCATCTGGGGGTCTGCTGCTCTTACCGCACAGTGTAGCAGAAAACTACTCTTTCCCAATAGAACTTCAGTTTATTTTAAAAAGGTGTGCAGTGGGTGTGTGTGTAGGCTAAATAGTGGATCATGCCACACATTAAAATTGAAGCCAGGAATGTGCTTGAGGGAGTGTTAAGATGGCTGGGTACATGCATAATATTACAAGAATGTATCTGTAATTCAAGATACTAATGCGAGCACTGGCCAGGTGGCAGAAGAGGTGGTGCCTGTGACTGCCCAGCACGCCAAAATATCTGTGCCTCTGTGTCCGAGCCCGGTTTAGGCTACCAACCTAAATGCAGGTTGCTCGCCTGGCAGCCAGAGACCAGCCACAGCACCAAGGCAAAGAGGGGAAGGAGAGGCTTTTGCTGCCGTTCCAGTGGCGTTTATTGGAAAGGGAAAAGGGACCAGACACACACAGTAAAAGAAGGCAGATACAAAAATCCCCCCCAATGGTGGTGACGTGAGTTTTTAAACAAACAGGATTGTAGGCGGAGATAACACAAAGGACCAATGACAGGGGAGAACAGGGGAGGATCAATGGGTACAACAACCAATAATCTGTAACAAGGGGAGGGTACAATAAATTGACAGGAACTGAGACCAATGGGGCATTGAATAACTCAGAACTTTCCAGAACTTTTACATAAGCAATACAAGAACTGAATATATATAATCTGATTATAATAAAATGGGGAGGGGAGAACCTATGACTAACAACTTGTTAAAAGATGGGGGATAGGGTGTATGTCCTAACCCACCATCGGGCGGTGGTACTGCTTCTTTGACAGTCTGTTTCAGCTTCAGCTGCTTGTACCACCGCCACAAGATACTACCTTAAAACAAGGGATGATCTGATCCCAACTGATTAATTGCAATTTAGGAAATAAAAAAGGAGAAAGGGGGGAGTGCAGCTTGAGGGTGATAGTTTCTGATCTTCTAGTAGTGATTCACACCAGTGTTTAAAAGGGCATTGTTACTGAAGGCAAGTGATCCATGCTGTATCCTAGTGTAATCCTCTGTGAATAAGTGAAACCCGCACGTTTCTCAAGGTTTATTCCCTTCTTTTCTCTCCCAAATAAAGCATCTGAGCACAATCAACTCTTGAGCAGACTGCCGAGGAGAATGCAGCATTTAATTGTTATGCTGAAGGGACAAATGCAAGAAGAACAAGCAATTAGATAAAGAGGGGTTGAAATTCTGAGAGAGAGGCTAAGATAATCTTTGCTATGCTAAGGATTACAGCTGCCACTAATTTAGTTGCATTATCCTTCTCATTGCAGATGTTTAGGGATGGGTCTTCTAAATTACAGAGAACAAAAGTATTTCCACTATAAAAACAAATTTTATCATAAGAAATATAATTGATAGTATGATAAAAGTATCATTTTGATACTGAATGATTTGACAGACTAACAGGAAAACCAGAAAATTTGCACAGATATTTATGTGAAGAAAGGGGTGAACACTGTGACACCAGACAATGTATTCTGTTATGTTGCTTCTGAACTAAAAATGCTTAAGGGCAAGTGATTGGGTTGAATTAACATTGTCTAGTGACATATTGATACCTAATCATGATTTGTTCATTAACTGCGTGGCTACCACTAGTGATAACTAGTTAGCATTATGAAAGCTATAATGGGATAGTTTGGTTAGTGTATGCAGCTCCTAACAGTTTTATAAATCATTCTTGCAAACAATTCAAAGTCAATAGAAAAGTAACGTGACTACACATAACTTTATGATGTTTTTTCCTATCTCTTAGTCGTTGGTAATGTGACCTTCAGCAGTGGTAAGATGTCTGATGGGTTTGAAACCTTTTTTGTTTTCTTTTTTGGCTATCTATGTGGTCTCAAAGAAAGACAAAGCCTACACCTAAAATTTATTATCCTTTAAAAAAACGAGTACAACCTGTAAGCACAGCTGTTGAACTAAGGGTAAATCTCTATACTAAAGCTCATGCTAAATGGAAGCACAGAGCTCCTGGGGGCTGATTTACTCTGCTTCAAGATGCTTAGGCTGTGTCTGATACTGACCAAATTAGCTTATTTAGAGCTTGTTTGGAGATCTCGAGCTATATGCTAGTGTGCAATGTAGGTAAACCATTAGTTTAAGATTCATACTAGTTATTTTATTGCTAATTCTCTAGAAAGGCTCACAAATCTCTAAGTATAGGTTGTGGTTAGGACTGCCCTGGACCGTAATCTGTCAAGAATAATTTCCTGGTGCGCCCATTACCCACCTTTCTAGAACACATGGAGTTTGCATTGGAAAATATTACTTTTACTTGTAATATAAAGCAGCACGGTACACGTTTTTGTGGTAGGAACTGCACTTACCATTTAATACAAAGCTCTGAAAAAAATCAGAAGTAAAGGATTGGCAAAACCCTTTCGTTTTTCCTTGCAACACTGAAATTTTCAAATAAACCCTCATACAAGAGAGGCTAAGTGTCAGAGGATTAGTCACCCAGTTGTAGTTTGGTGTCCTTGGTCCTACAAGCCTTCAAGAAATGTTTGACACATCACATTTATCATGTCAAACAGTCAGTGGAGCTTATGCAAAGTGAGGTGCAAGGAATTACGTTTCAAGCATGGGCTCAACACGGCTGCTTTACTTTTCCCATGCCAGAATCCACGTGCAGCAGTAGGAACTTCACAGCCAAGCCTTAGGGAGAGCATAATGTTTCTGCACGTGGGGAGGCGGTGTGCTTTCAAGCTGGACAAGAGAAGCTTGTAACCAGATGTGGTGTGTTGCAAAAGGGAATGCTGATGCAATCGGGCTCTTGTGACCATCTTGGCGTGGTGTGTGCTCGGCCATCAGGCACATGGGCTCTTTTAGGGCAAGACTGGATTTTTCCAGCATTTTTTACGTGTCACTCTGTTGACAGAGATCAGCAGAGGAATAAAAAGGTTGCTGAAGAAAAAAAGCTGAAAAACTAATCGATCTCTTTGTGCACCGTCTAGCCAGAAAATTTAAAATAGAAACATTAGCAAGGAAGACTGTGTCTGTTGGATCATAGGTGGTACAGAAAAATATTTGCTCAGCGTGCTCCAGAGAGGGGATCTAAATTTTCTGTTCAGAGCTGATCACATTTTCTAAACAGAGCTTGTGTCTTCCTCTCTGAAATTCCTTGTGAGAGGAAAAAAAAAGGCTTTATATGTAATTTTAAATTAATTTTGGTTTTCTTCTTCCTCACTAAATTGAATAGACAAAATCCAGAATCATCATATTTTCTCTTGTTTTCTTTGTTTTATTTTTTAACTCTAAAATTTTTAAACTTTGACAGTAATGTCAATATAGTAGAATGGAACTGCTGAATACACTTCACTGAACAGAATAGCCCACACTCCACTGTTTGGTGGAAAAAAAATCACTCAATGTGGAAATAGAAAATTTTCAGCTTTGAAAAATGGAATCAAGATGAAAACTTTTAGTCTAAGTAAATTGAATCCTGTAGTTTTGCAATTTCCCTGTAATTAGAGGAGATAGTTGAATGAAATTTTTTCTTGGAAGAAAGAAAGGGAGATAAATGTATTTTTTAAATGAGTTTCAGCCTTTATAAATCATGCCTTCAAGATGATTTTTTTTTTTGATAGTTCTGTTTTTTTCCTTTAATTCCATATTGGTGTTGCGGGAGGCTATTGATACCTTGACCTTTTGTTTCTTGGAGTACCTAGTGGAAATAATGAAGGAATAAAATCCAGGAAGAGCCACTTGATGGTAGCTACTGGCAGTTGTTATTGATTTTGTGTGAATCTTTTCACAGAGTAAAATCTACGTTAAGAATACAGTGATGTCAGAAATTTTCATTGCAAACACAACAAAGAATTAGTTTATGAAATGTGCTTTAAAATATATGAATCTATTTAAGTTTCCTGCTTAAAACCAGTTTTGAGGTGCTGGTTTCTGCTGTGCTCCTGTCTGCCTCATGCTAGGTTTTAACAAGCAGGAGTCAAACTTAGTCCTCAACAGGAGATGTTGGAATAATGAGCAAAAACTTGGGCAGATATTGGGTAGAACTTATCCCTGCAGTGAGGAGTCTGTAACTTGTAGAAGCTAACTGAAAGTTGTAAAGCATTTTTCTGGGGGTTTCTGTTGGGTATTTTGAGAGGCATTCATCTTTTTGGTGTTTTTGAAAGGCACTCAAAACCAGTTCTTGGCTTCTTTTTTTTTTCACCCAGCATCCAAACAACTTTGTTTTGTAACTAAAAACAAAGGTGTTTTGTTTTTTGGGTTTTTTTTTTTGTCTGCTGCGGGCTACGTAGACCTCAGTCTCCCACTGAGAGAAAGAAATATCTTTCTGATTCACATGAGTTACCAGCAAATTTCACGAGATGCAGTGACATTTTATTTCTCTTCAAAGGCAATCAGTAAAACAGAAAAGGTCACATTTTGTTTTCAGCAGAAAGTGCCTCTGTGTCATAGTTTAAAGTGAACAACAGCTTCTAGCTTCATGCAGGAAGACATGTATATGCTAGATCAAGTTTCAAGGGAAAATGTTAATTTCAAGTTCATTAGAGTTTAGAAAATCGAAGTGCATGTTTCTTAATGATTATTCTTCAACAATTTTTATGTATTTTATTAATACTTTCACTTCCATATGATTTTTTTCTGTCATTGAATCATTCCTACCATATTTTTGACAAAATTAGAATAATTGACTATTGACATGATGAAAAAAATGTAATTTGACTGAAAAAGAAAAAGCAGTATATGACTCAGTTACTGGAGTCATATAACACGACAAACCAAAATGTGGTATTTTTCTGGTTGCAGACTGGAAATTTTGTGTTAAAGAGGACTTTCCAGTTTCACTATTCTGACAGCAGAACCATCAACAGAGTGAGAGACCAGGAAAACAAATGGCAGATTTAGTTAAACTACCTTGCATTATCTTGCAGTATTCACCCTAGCCTTCACTGAACATTTGTTTTGGAGAAACTTTACTGACTACTTCAGAATCTGTAAAATCTTAAGTTATTTACTGATTTTCCCATTTATGGATTTAATTGCTCCTGGTTTTGGCTACGATTTTATAACCACTTGAATATAAAAGTGACTTTAGAAATAGAGAACTGTTACTTTGGATGAAGTTATTCATGTGCAGGGATTAGTATTGCTGGATCAGGAATATCTTCAGTATCTTCAAGACAGCTAATCAGTGCAAAACTGGGAGAGAACTACCAGCGACCTCATTATGTATTTCATTTAAGAAAAGAAATCTTCTACAAACAGAAACTTCATGCTGAATGGTTATTACAAAATGACATGGTTTGCCTAGAGACACATTTTTTTCCCTTTGTTAAGAGGGACACATTTGAGACACATTTGTTTTTTCCCTAGACCCTAATTATATCAAAGTATCTTGTAGATCGGAGAGGTTTTAAGAATGAAATAGGTTTTTTTGGATATTTACTGATGGCTTTGCTTGCAATGGTTAAGGCAGATGAGATGTTCAAGCTGACTCTTGTGAGATTCAGTCTAGGACTGGGCTGAGACCTTAGATGTATGCTCTGAGAATGAGAACAGTGTGTAAATACACCACTTTGAGAGGAACTCCGGTTAAAAACAAGAGTTATGAATGGATTCTATGCGCTCTTGGGGATCAGTCTGCTGGGTACTGTTCACCCTTCCTTTAATAACTCCACTCTGTTGTAGAACGCTCTTCAGATTCAAATCTTTGGAGGATTCAGGTGAGAAACTGCAGAAGGGAAAGGCAAAGAGCATTTGTAAATGAGACTAAGAGAGAAGATAGGAAAATG
The DNA here is from genome assembly GCA_013398015.1 of Oreocharis arfaki. Lineage (NCBI taxonomy): Eukaryota > Metazoa > Chordata > Aves > Passeriformes > Paramythiidae > Oreocharis > Oreocharis arfaki. The sequence goes on along the minus strand of VZRR01005022.1, from coordinate 812,207 downwards.
AGGTAATAAAGTACATTTAGGTTGTGCCAGACGAGAAAATACATGGGATAAATGAGTCCTGCCAGAAGTGAGAGGAACAGCTCATAAGCCTTGTGCAGAGCAACTGGCATTCCTTTTACTGACTTAGTTCTTTTTATGCTGATGCAGTATAGGTGCACTCGACCCTCTAAAGTGCAGAAAAATGGCAAATCTGGTCCACAGTGTGGAAGAAGTTGAGCACCTACAGAAAAAAGGACTTAATTGCCTTATGGTGTGAGAAGGAGCATGAATCTAATAACTTTTTCATTCTCCTGGACCTCCATGTATTGGTAGGACAGGAAAAAACAAGGGAAGAATTATCTTCAGATCTTAATGAAGTATACTTACTCTCCTCCTGCATTTCTGTGCAACTCTCTTCTTATTTTTTTCCTTCTAGGTGTCTGGCTGGTATATTTGGTTACTTCATTATGCACAGGTTGAAAGTTGATGTTGAGTTTCAGGTCTAAGGGTATCTCACTGGTAACTCCTCTAAAATCTCGTATTTTCATGACAGTAATCTCACATTTTCATAAACAGTATTTTTGCAGAGATAAATATATATTTTTGAGCTGCCTCACTTGTTTAAAAATAATAACTTTCAGATGTTGAAGAAGAAAAGAAAATTTAAAGGGTTGTTTCAAAATCTCAGTGAGAAAGGGTTGTGTTATAGAGATGTGTATAGCTGATGTGCGTGATAGTCTTTGTAGTCTGATAGTTTAGTAAATAAAATGCCAGACAAGTTAGCTACTTTGCAAAAAGATCTCACTTTAGAGATGGCTGATTTAGCTCATTTATTCCCCTCTTCTACCTTCATCTTTTTTCCCCAGAGGTTGTATTTTCATTGTTTAATCTCTGTGTTACAGCAATTTGATGTATCATCATTAAGCACCCTTCCTGATTTCCTTATCCCCAGTGTTAAAGGAAAACTTTCCCATTTTAGGGCTAAGTTCGACAAGGTCTAAAATAATAATGAAGAGGATATAAATTAGTGAACCTGAGTCTTTGGTCCTAAACCTGTTTCCCCAATTACAGCAGAAAACCATGAATGGAGGCTGATTGCTTGAGAAGCTCCTCAGCCTGGTTCACCGACTTATTTCCCTGTTAAAGGCAATAATAACAACAACAACAACAAAAATTATTCTTATTCTTATTCTTATTCTTATTCTTATTCTTATTCTTATTCTTATTCTTATTCTTATTCTTACTCTTATTCTTATGCTTATTATTTTCTCGGTTTGTATTTCTATTGCATAGTTCTCCACTTCTTTCTTGTGATCCAACCTATTCTTTTATATTCCCAGTCTAGAGCTTGTTCCCTTTTCTCACAATTAGACTGAGGTTGGGGCATAAAAATGGAAGGGATGTTTGAAGATTTTTAATTCTTTTGTTAAAGAATGAGTGAATGAGTGCAAGAGCTGAAGAATTTACCTAGAATGTGAGTGGTGGATAGATACCTTCTTTACAAGAAGGGATTGAAACCAAATCCTCTTGAGAAGAGCGATTTCCTTTCTATGGCTTCTTGTTCTCTGAATTGCACTGCGTTATACGAAGAGATTTGATGGCTGCAAAATATAGTAATAGGATATAAGGCATCCAGGTTTCCAAGCAAAATATTGAAAGCTGAACAGGAGAAAACTAGGCCTAGGGTTTTATTTTCAGTACATTAGTGCATCCTTTCTCTAAATTCTTCCACAGCATGTTATACGAGCTTACTGACCTATTCTTCAATACACTTAGGAGTATGTTTCTTGTCATCTGCCCCTGCTTTGCTGTGTGGTTTGCAACATTGAGCACTTGATGTTGCACAGACTCATAAGGGAAAACAGCCATTTTCAAGCATTGTTCTGGGAAGATGGCTGAGGGGTTAAGTACTGCAGTATGGCAATGATACAGACATGAAGAGATAAAAAGGGTCTCAAGGGAAACAAGTTTCAAGTTGAAGGAACTCAGTCTGTTTAGGGAAAATGGTATGATCTTGTTGGCTACCATGTTTTGAGCAGGCACTCTCTAGAGCAGCACTGGGCCTCCTACTCTCACACTGGTGGTAGATTGACCCCGGCTGAGTGCCAGACATCCAGCAAAGCCACTCTCTCTCTTCCCTCCTTGACTGGATGGAAGAGAAGGGAAGAGAAAATGTAAAGAAAGGCTCACAAGTTGAGGTAACGACAAGGGAGAGATCACAAACTGTCATGAGCAAATCATACTCGAGGAAATTAACTGAATTTATTACCAATCAAAATCAGAGTGGGAAAATCAGAAGTAAAACAAATCTTAAACCCACCTTTCTCTCATCTCTCCCTCTTTCCAGGCTTAGCTTTATTCCTGATTCTCCATTTCCTTCTCCATCTTCCTCTTCAGTGGTGCAGGGGGATGAGAATGGGGGTTGCAGTCAGTTCATCACATCTTTTTTCTGCTGCTTCTTCCTCCTCAGGGAAAGAAGTCCTTCCCCTGCTCAAAAATGGGATCCATCCCATGAGACACAATCTTCCACAAACTTCTCCAACATGAGTCCTTCCCATGGGCTACACTTCTTCGCAAACTGCTCCAGCATGGGGCTCAACAGGATTTCAAGTCCTGCCAGCAAATGTGCTCTAGTGCAGGCTCCTTTCTCCAAAGGTCGTACCAGGAACTTGTTCCAGTGCGGGCTTTGCACAGTGTCGCAGGCTTCTTTTGGGCATCCATCTGCTTCAGCGTGGGGCTCTTCCACAGGCGGCAGGTGGATCTCTGCACCCTCACAGATCTCCCTGGGTTGCAGTGGGACAGCCTGCCTCTCCAGGGTCTTCACCACAGTCTGCAGGGGAATCGCTGCTCCAGCTCCATCTGCTCCTTCTTCACTGACTTTGGTGTCTGCAGAGCCGTTTCTCTCACATATTCTCTCCTCTGGCCACAATTATTTCAGCACAATAACTTTTTTCCGTCATAAATAAGTTATCTCAGAGGGTTTACTGCCTTTGCTGATGGGCTTGGCCTTGGCCAGTGAAGGACCTGTTTTGGAGCCAGCTGGCATTGTCTGTATTGGACATGGAGGAAGCTTCTAGCAGCTTCTCATGGAAGCCACCCCTGTAGCCTTCACACCCCCCCACCAGAACCTTGCTGTGCAAACCCAATACAGCAGTTTCTTGGACTGAAGTCGTTCATGTGTCAAAAGCCATCCTTAATATTTGTCACTTTTGAATTAGAGTATGAAGGGCTCTTCAACAGGCACTTACAACACAGTCTTAAGATGTGTTGATCATCTGCAGTTCCTATTAAAACAGAAGAATCAGATCCTCAGTATCACTCTGGATTTTGTTCCTAAGCAAAGAAGAATTTGGTGATTTCAGAGGGCGAATACCTGAAACTCCATCCCCTTTTATACTTGAGTCAGTGGTAAAGAGGTCTATTTTGCCACTTTGACCATGATGAAAATCCTTTAACCTTCTAATAGAAGACCAGGCATAAGATTTTTATGTGAGTGCTACCACAGGCACTGGGAAAAGAAAATTATTTTTGTTTATTTTACTTCTTTAGTTTTCAGTCTGACATTTCTCAACTGCACTCAGAGCCAAGATTCATCAGCAATATTAAAACACTTCTTCATATGGTTTATCTTTTTGCAGGAGTGAAGAGACTATATGGAATGACTTGAGGTTTTACAAATTTTTTTTTATATTAAAGCCAAGAAATTATTCAGAAAGGAGGATTTATAATAAGCATTCCCACTAGAGAAAAAATTTATTGGAGTTTAAGTATCTGCTAATTTTGCTCAAGACTTTGGACTGTCTTTTATTTGTCCTGAAATTATTTTTTCCTATAGATGCTGAAAAATCCTCTAGTACCTTATCTGGCACAAGAAAAATCCCTCTATGCAATCCCCCAAACTCATTCTCAAAACTCAAAGCCTTAAGTGGGTCTATGCCATCTGTTCCGCTTCACTTTGGCAGCTCTGACTTGACATCTGGCAGTTACAGAACTAAGTGTGAGCTTGTAATTAGAATTGGACAGAGATCTCAAGTTCCTTGTTTTAATAAAACTTCCCTGTACTGTGTGATGTAGCAGAGATGCTATCTGAATACTGGTATTCAACATGCTTGTATGTTTTTGATGACTCATCAAGAGTATGTAGAAAGAAACAGCTTTATAACGACTTTTGATTTACTTATTTCAGTCCTAATTAGAGCATGTTTTAATGATGACACTGGAGTTTTTTTTGTTGGCATTGTAATCTTCCTCTGGATAAACAGGCAATATGACTTTTCCATGGGGAGAGTTCTCAGCTGAAGGATAGCAGGATTAATCCCTGAGGAGGTACTGTGTTCATTTGTGGTACATAAAATGGTTGAGAGCCCCTAAAGGGTAAACTACAAAGACTTTGGAGACTTCCAGTGTTATGAACTGTGAAATTGAACCCAGTTGCCAATGGAGAAGGGAGGGGAGAGAAAAATAAGGACAGGCAGAAATTGATTCAAAGATGAAATTAGTCAGTAGCAGGGTAAGCAAGGAGAAGGTATACGGAAGAGAGACTTGAGAACCAGTTAAGGAGTTGTTCTTAAATTCTGATTTCTTTTCTATAGCTATCCCTCTCTCTTCACTCAGGATTTCTATTCTGAACACTTTCTGATGGGCTCTTTTCATCCATTTGCCCTTGTTCTTCTTTGCTTCAGTAGTGGAAATCATTTGGGCAATATATCTTTACTTCAGGGAAGACACAGCAATTTGGCTTTTTGATTCAGTTAACAGCTTGAGCTTTGGTTCTGCAGGGAAGCTTGAGAGTGAACCTGAGCAGCTGAATTTGACTGAAAACCTACGTTAATGTGCTTCTGCTGTCATTTAAACCCATGCTGTTTAAGAAGGTTAATAATTTCTAAGAAATTCTCCCCTCTGTCTCATCCCTCATTCCTCATGTCCCTGTACTCCTTTTTAGTCAGTGAAACTGAATTAAAGTGTCCTCTTAAAGGCAAGAAGATGATGTTTATTTTCTTCTGATTTGTCATGCTGTTATTTTTCTGAAAATGGTTCGCTTTCTTTTTGTAACAGCTTTTCGTTTAATACAGACTTGGATTTGGTTATATCTATTAGAGTCTGTTTCCCTGTATGTTTCTTATGCAGCTCTAAATTTGAAAGAGAGCCATCATCTTGACATTTTATTTGGGCTAGATTTTGAATAAATATAATTAGGCTTTGTCACGCTTTTTTTTAGACAGTCAACACAAAGTTATTTCTTTTCTCTTTGATACAAATAGCTCTTTTAGACTGGTTCTCTTTTAATTACTCTTGAAGATGTTCATATTTTAATAAGGCAGTAAATGTCAAGTCTGGATGAGTCAGACCTTAAATATCAGAAAGCAAACTATCTCCTAATGTTCTCACTCTGTCCAAATCCTTGCAGAGTGCCAAGAACTTTCTTTTTAGTGCTGAGGTCTCTTACAACATTGAAGACAGGGAGAGCTGAAATTGCTTAGCACTTTGCAACACAATCCCTTACCAAACAGGCTGCATTAACACCAAATATGCCTGATCTCCATACAAAAGATACTATGACACTTTTAAAAAGAATTAAGTATTGTACTATAATTGATGTTTTCATTTTTGAAACTAGAGCCAAAGCCAGATTGCATTGCATGTGTTCGTCCACAACATTACCTATTTGGAGATAAAAGTTAAATTAGCAAGAGCTACCTGTACAGACAGGTGCCTGCACAGAGAGGGGTCAGTGGGAGGCACATGGAAAGAAAACTACAGAGCAAGGAAAGAGCTACAGAGGTGTACTGTATCTGTACACAGATAAGTGTACCAATACTAGCTCTGTTCAATAACTTTTGCTCCCTTCCATCTCTGCTTTGAGTTGCACTGTGGCGTGTTAATTAGAATTCATTTTTACTGGGAAAACAGGTGTAGCCAACTGTGGTAAGTAGGGAAAAGAAGTGGACTACAGGCCTGATTTTATGAACCTTCTCAGTTTCTAATGCTTCAGTACTTCCAGAACATTACAGTCAGGAGGCAACCTGAACTTTTCACAAAATTTTCGATTCTTCTTCCCTCTGTCATGTTTTTTTTCAAGCACCAAGGATCCTGAGACTGGTCTCCTTTTCTTCCTGTGACCTGACTTTCTTGCTCTGCGTTGGATATCTATAGGGAGAAAACCTGAAGAGCCACTCTTCTTCCCTAAGCATGTGGTGATGAAATCAATACTGAATCTCTCTTAGCTTGAACAGTGATTCTGTTTTTCTATGGGGAAAGGGCTTCAGCCTTATAAATTGCTGGTGCAGTCATTTTTGTTGCTTTTCCTCAAGATTTTCCTTTTGGTTTAGGAGGTAGTGAAAGGTTGGGAAGGTGGAATTAAGCTGGGGTTCCCTGCTCAATAGAGAAAAATAGTATTTCCTTCCATTTGCATCTGCCCTGACATGCGTCCTTGAAATTTTTTCTCAGCTGACCAACAACTTAAGAAGGTTGAGCTCATGCAAACCAGTGCAAAGTGAAGTAGAGAAATCCAGATTGGTCTAAACCAAATTTATTTTGTAGCTACATGGCTATTCATATCAGAGTTTAGATTTCAGCATTAATTTCCTCTCACTTGTTTCTGCTGTGGCCGCTCCTCTTCCATGAGTTTAGCATGCTGAGATGTCTGGCTGGAGTTATCTCTACTCTTTGGACCTGTGCTGATGACCTCATTGGCTTGTCAGCTGTAGTCTTTGCACAGATTTCTGATCAGAAGCCTTGTTAATATCTGTGTACCAGCATCTTTAACTTGCTTGTGTGACAGAAGTTTTTATGTCCCAACCTCTGTGGCAGGGTGCTAAGAAATTGGTCTGTGGGTTTAGTGTGTTGACATTTTTTCTAATGTTCATGTGCCCATATTGAAAGAATAAATTGCTTGCCTTTTCCATGTTTTCCATGCAACTGTACTTGTTTTTTGTTTTACCATTATACAATGCCAGCTCAGGTTTAATATGCTTTTCACGGTAGCTCTTGCCAAACATTATTTTTCAGGTGACAGCCATTCGATAGCTTTGCTTCACGCTATTGCAGTTGTTCTAATATTCTGTCCAAGGTGACTCATGTTATATTGCAAATTGTCTTTCTCACTTTAGTATCCAAAGCATTTGCAGTTATTCTTTCCTTTTAGTAGACCTGGTATTGTGACTTACATTCTAATCCATGTGTTCCTTTTTTTAATATCAACACAGTAAATTATCAGTTTTTCCAGAACCATGGGCTCACACCACTTCAAGTTAAATACTCAGCATCAGTTTACTGCTTCATTTGTTTTTTCAATCCTTCTGACTATATCTATTATGAAGGTAATTTAATTTAGTTTTTTGACTAGGAGATTCAGGACACAGTAAATGTAGTTCAAAATGGTGATGTTTGTCACTTCATATTACTATGCTAGCTTTTAAAAGAAAGAAAGATAACCTGTCTTCAGAGTAACAGGTCTGAACGTGACTGGGAACTGTAGAAAACTTCTAAGAAGTTTGAATGAACATTCTTTATTAAGCCATTAAAAGATGCAATAAAGTGAATGAGGTTGGTGGAAAAATTAGAGCTCACATTGTTAAACTGCTTGGGCACTCTGAGATAGCAGATGAAGATAATCTCCAAGAAATACTGGGATGATGGGCCAGAGATCACTAACATTCAACAGAGCAGAGGTAATACCAGAAAACTTCCGTTCATATTGTTCAGCATTTCCCTATATGCTCCCCATTTTCAGTTGTTTGTGTTTCTAGCACGGAAAAAGCCTTCTGGCTGAAAGTTCAAGATTTTTTTCTTGTCTCAGCTTGAATTTTCAAAATTCAAATCAAAGCTTTTTGCATAGAAAAAAAAATTAAGGTGGCAGAATTAAAAATAGATAGTATTGCTGATGTTGAAAGCTCCTGTTGTCTGTTTTATTTAATGTTTTTTGGTTTAACTACTTTTGTACCTTGCCTTATGCTTATATACATTACATTTCTTTGGGCCTCATGTTTGTTGCTGTAAGGTCTTGGCAGCCAGCCCTCACCTTTCACAGGCTGGTTTATACATTTCATCAGCAAACTTCCTCACATGAGGCTTCATCTTTCTTTCCAGGTTTTTTAATGCATATGTAAGAAAGGAAATGGGCTCAGTAATGATCCCTGTGAAATTTCATTTGTGACTAATGAGAAAAACTTGCAATTTATTTCTGTCTCATTTTCTAATTTCTAAGGAACTTTACGGACCACTATTCTGTGATTTGTGAGACTCTGACATTCCTGTTAGAAACTCCTGGCAAGATGTTCCTGACCCATTATTTGGAAAAATTCATTTTAATATTCTATTTATTCTGAGCATGGTTGCCATTCCTATGAGATTTTTCTGACATAAATGTTTCCTGTACTTGTAAATGCATTTGTTTTGTGACTTCTCCAATAGGAAGGAAGCTTAATGACAATGATGCTATTGTTATTTAGTGGGGAGCAGCCACACTTTCATTACAAGTAGTTGTATATCTACATTTGAATCTTAATCGTTCTTTTGAATAACATCAAGCATGAAAACTAATCCTGAAGAATGCTACTAAAATATTGGGTTATAAGACAAAGGACAAAAGCAGCTGCTTTCTGATATATAGCTATTGAACAGTTCTCAGCTTCTGTCATGTAGAACAGATTGATCTTTTGTAGTGTTAATTCTTAACCAAGATCACTGATAGTTAACGGAGGTTCAAATATCTTTCCAGACAACTGTATCTATCCAGTTATCTTTTTCATTCTTGTAGTCTCATACAAAATTTATTAATTTGTTTGATGAGACCTATATTCTGTAAAATTATTTTCGCTGTCATAAATGATTATTCTGTGTATATTAATTTAATTTCATATCAACATTTCTGTATTTTTTTTCTAGTTTATTGGCAGGCTACCAAGCCTATAATTACCTGCCATTGCTCTTGTTGAGTATCAGCAGAGCACCAGCATCCTTTCAGGCTTCTTGAATATTCCTGCAATTCTGAAACCAGAAATATGCTCATCCAGATGTTTTGAGGTGTAAATTACAAAGGGCTCAATTTTAAAAGTGGCTAAACTTCACAGGGGTGTTTGACATTTCCTATTACTACTGCACTGTAAATCAAACTTTAAATCACTTCACAGAAAGACAGAATATTCTGAGTTGAAAGGGACCCACAAGGATCTTTGAAGTCCGACTCCTGGCCCTGTACAGGACGCCCGAAGAACCATATGTACCTGAGAGCATTGTCCAAATGCTTCTTGAACTCTGTCAGGCTTAGTGCTGTGACCACTTCCCTGGGTTCCATGCCCAGACACCGTCTGGGTGAAGAACCTCTTCCTAATATCCAACCTAAACCTCCTATAACAACTTCAGGCCATTTCTTTGGGTCCTGTCACTAGTCACCCCAGAGAAAAGATCAGTGCCTTCCCCCACGAGGCAGTTGTAGACTGTGATGAGGTCTCCCCTCAGTCTTCTCCAGGCTGAACAGACCAAGTGACCTCAGCTGCTCCTCGTACAGCTTCCCCTCCAGGCCCTTCACCACCATCTTCATTGCCCTGCTTTGGGCATTCCCTAATAGCTTAATGTCCTTTTTACTTTGCAGTGACTGAAACTGCACACCTGACTCGAGGTGAGGCTGCCCGAGTGCAGAGCAGGGCAGGACAATCCCCTCTCTTGCCCAGCTGGCGACACTGTGCCTGATGCCCCACAGGACACTCTGGGCCCTCCTGGCTGCCAGGGCACTGCTGGCTCATGTTCCACTTGTCATTGATCAGGACACCCAGCTCCCTTTTCACAGCACTGCTTTCCAGCATCTCATTCCCCTGTCTGTATGTACATCCAGGATCTTCTCTGGAATACCTCATTCTGCTTTCTTTTAAAGCACGTGTCATAAAGCTTAAGAAACACTTTACTTTTCCACTTTATAGTGAATATCAAAACCTAATGGTGGGACGATACCATTATTAGAATATATTTTGCTCTAAGTATACTTTAAAAAGCTTTCATTCTCATTTGCTTTACCTTTACTAGCTATGAGTTTTCCCAGAGATTAAATTCCCTAAATATTTTGCTCCCTTTTCATTTGATATATTAAAATATATGTAATTTAAAATATTTTTAATCTCCTATCTTCATTGAATATCTCTCTTTAGTAGCTACTTACATGTAGTTATATTTTGCTTGATTATTCTCCTTCAAAATAATGGTTTTCAGATTTAGAAAATTAGCCCTATTGAAGAACCTAGTTTGCATTGGAATGGAAATCTGTCCTCTTTTAAGAAATTTAAAATGTTGTAGTTATTGATTCTTAGATACCCACAAATTTCAGTCCAGCAATTAATTCAGTTTTATGTATTCTGTGATTCTGATAACAATTGCACCATCACTGGTGCAATGCAATTTGCATTAGAAAATTATCATCTGTATTATTTAGCTAAAACAGTTTCAGTTTTGAATTAAATAATGGAATATACCTAAATTAATCATGCAGAAATGTTTTTGCTAGAAAAAACACATGCTGGAGAAATTTGGGGTTTATGCCATAAATCCTTGTCAGATTTTGATGTAAGAAACTGAACATAATTCTTAATTATGCCTAAAAGGTTTTTTATTGTGTTTCGAAAATCTGGTTTATATGTTTTATTGTCCTCAATTAAAATTATGTGAAAGCAGCTATGTATAACTACTCCTGGAGGGTAAAAGAGTCACAAAGGGGAAAACAATATAAATATCACAGGAGGGATTATGTTAAAAGTACATTAAAAGAGTTTTTTAATTTGTGTGTGGTTACCATAACAGCCAGATGCATGTTTGATGCTTTTTAATTCACGTAGATAGCTGAGGTGGATTATGTTCTTTGTTTGTGACCTCTGCCTATGACCTCATCCCAGGTCCCGGTCATCTGCTGCTGTCAGTCTATGAAGCCAAGAAAAGTGAGGGTGACAAGATATTTCTGCCAACTCACTGAGAGATAGAGCTGACATTGTGTATGAACAACAGTTTTTTAAGGCATTGTCTGTACGGGTGGGGTTATTGAAGCATGTGATGTCTCTGAAGAATGGGAATGTTTGACAGTACACCAATGCTTTCATGACCCCAACCACTGTAATGTGTTTAATGTCTTAATTATATATACAAAGTAAACAGTGAAAAAAGCTGCAATTTAATATTAGTTTTTTATGTAATTGAAGCAAAAGTTGTAATGGCAGAGTCTAAAAAATTGTGTAAGTAGAGTGGGTTGCCCATTTCTAATTAACTTTATTGGTTTGGATGGGATATTCCTAAAGAAAACTTATTTATAATAACAAATCCACTAAATTTACTAAACTGAATAGGTCTTGCAAATAATTATAGATTGCATTGATGTGAAATACATAACCTATATCAAATACCTTCAAAACAACTCATTCAATTCTCCTCCTTCGGTGCCTGGTTTTTGTTCTTTTTTTCGCTATGGGATTGTTTTTATTTGTCAGTGGGGTCCTCTGCTTAATACAAAGTGAATACTAGATTGAAATACTTGTATAGTGAAGGAGATATTAAAGACTCTATGAAATATTTAATGATACCTAAGAATTGTTAGGCAACAAACTTGAGTACTTTTTGTCTTCTGAACTATTGTCCAGAGAAGTCACCAGTATAAGGATAATAAACACTGCTGATTTTGTTTAGATCTCTTCCACAGATCTGGTTTAAATAGAAAGACCAAACGCAACAACTGAAAAAGAGCACTGATAGACTTAAAGAAAAGGCAACTTTTCAGCTGAAACCTGGCCAAACTACGAATCTCTCTGGCGTTACTTACATAAACTTCATTTGTAGTAAATGCTTTAGAAAAGGGAACTATACACAGATTTTGTTATAATTCTTATCTCTTATGATTGATTTTAAATTGATATGAAAATAATAAAAATAACTTCTTAGATGGGAGTAAAATTTTTCTTGCCTATCACTTTTTGTGTTCTGGATAGAAAAAACAAAGTTTTGGCAGTATGCACTGCATCCTAGAGACTGATTTAAGAAGAGAACCCAGGAATGGTAAAAGCATGAGGCTTAATTCCTAGGTGAATGAACTCATGGAGAATAGTAAAAATTTCAGTGTCTTTGAAAGACATTCTGTATGATTTGAAAGATATGCTACATGCAGCACCCCAAATTGTGATGGAATTTGGATTACTCCACAAAGCTTTGCTTTCTGTAAAGTCTGCTTCCTCCCCAGATTATAAGGATACAATGAAAATATGTTGTACCTTAAAAATGAGTATGAATAAAAGAGACACTAAAAGGGATGTCATATTTCCTCCTCCTCCTCCAAGGACCCTCCCCCCACTTTAAATCTTCTACATTGAATCCACATTTTCTTTCCCCAAAATGTCACCCATCTGCTGGGTTTGGAAAACCTGCCTGAATTTAATAGCCCTGGATTGCACAAGAAAGCAATGTAATAGACTAAAGCCCCTTCTGATCAGTGTGGGAAAGTTTGTGAAGCCCACCCATATTTCCTTATGAGTCAGAAAATCTTTACTAAATAATAGTCATGAAATATTTTGTTAACATGAATGGGGCGGAATCATAAAGTTAGATAAAATTGCAGGAGCAGAGTATGTACACGTAGCTAACAAGTATAGCAGTTCCTTTTCCAAAAATTTTGTCAGAGATTCACCCACTCCGTTCTCCTCACATGGCAGGCGTACTCCCTCAGGTTCTCATCCTTCTCTGTAGAGGGAATCCTTCTCTCTTGGACCAAAGGGTAGGAGCAGACTGCATACCTCAGTGTCTGCCTGTCACCAGGTCTAAAGGAAATTTTTCCCAGTCTCTTTCGTAAAAAGGGGCAGATATTCGTCATTACAGCTACGGGAAAGTAGGGCTGATACTGAATTTCCATGTAAAGGTATCATTCGATTTCTGAGTGTGTCATATTGTAGCAGACGTACGGGGGCCCTCCGCCTCTCATTCTGTCCTGGCCTTTGGCAGAAGGGGACCACACTGGGCCCTTTGGATCTGTTCTTCCTCCCTGCATGAAGCTGATGCCATTCATTAATCCCAAGAGGGTGGGGCAGACACAAGTCTTTTTGGTGAAGGGAAAATCCACCAAAAACCAAGAAGTAATCTGTTTCTGTAAGCATCTAATCTATTGCAACCACAGGACCAGTGCTTGCAGTGAAGCCTTGCTGTGAAACCTGGTTTTTAATACCTTTCAGTATCCCCCTATAGCATCATAAACTGCCAGGACAGAAGATCATATTCTACTGTCCTGGAAGGTTTGCTTTTGGCACAAATGTCTCTACTTCCTTTGTTAGATCTAGGACGTTTAAGATGGCAGCTGCTTCCACCTATCAACAATTAACATGCAAGTATACTTAGGGAAAGGCTGGGGTTATCCATGCTGCCAAACCCTGGCATGAAAGATGTTGGACTATTGTTCTCATTGTAAAAGAAGATGTCTAAGCTTCTCCAGGCATTTTTTAAAAGCTTTTCAATCAGACTCCTGCTTTAAATTGCCCTCCGGAGGAATCCACCTCTACTATACAGGGAGCTGAAGGAGCTAAATGCAAGGAAATACTGAAACTTATTGCATCCCATTGTTGGGTAATTATCAAATGATTTTCTCTTGTAGTACTGACTTCAAAGAGCCATTCTCATTATACAACTAGTGTCACAGAAATATGGCTTTGTAATCATGCAAACCTTTTCCTCCCAGGTAAATTAATACTTTATGTTATTGAGTTGGGCATTTGAAATCCTTTGAGCTTTTAATTTTTCTTTCTCGATTTGGGCTTTTGAATTCCTTTTATTTGACTGAAATAAGCTGAAAAGGCATACTTTAATTTGAATATTCTGATGCAATTTTCATTAAAGCTGTATTCTTGGAGGCATTACCTTAAAAGGGGTAGTAAACATTGTAAACATGGCTCAGAATTAGCAAAGCTGAAGTGGGAGTAATTTTTCATTTTTATCACTCTCTGCCATGCTTCACTTACCTACTTAGTGCAGTCTGTTCTGTGCAGCCTTGATAGATGAAGCAACATACTTATAAATAACAGATATATTTATATTGCTTGTTCATCAGGAAAGAAACACATCATTGCCACAGCCATGTATCCATAGCAGCTGTAAGACTCTTCCCTTACTCTCAGATCAGTTTTTCAGTTTTATGTATTTACAACAGGATGGAAAATAACAGGGCTACAAAATTACATGAAGGTTAACTTTATTATCAACATTTCTGCTTTTTTAACTGATGTCCATTGAAACTATTTTCATGTTCCTCACAACAAAGTGGGAAGCCTTGGTTAGGACAGAGTTTAAATCCAGCTCTTAACTTTGCCTTTCAGGCTCATCAAGATGCACTATGTCAGTGACCTTTGTCACTTGTCTCAACCCAGTGAGAGAGAAATCTAGAGGTCACTCAGTGAGAAAACCTAGATCCACTCGAAAAGGTCAAGATCTTTGAGGCTGTGTGAATAATTATAGTTTACTAAAATGTAGAATTAACACTCTGAAATATGAGAGCTACCTTTCAGGCATACTAAACTATTCTGTATTTTCATTGGCTGCTAAATAACGCAAAACTGTTGATTGAAACACTGACCTGGTAAACATTTAATAAGTAACTGCAAAATATTATACAAAATTCTAACTTTCTCTAAGTTATAAATTAGGGGGTGAAAAACCGCAAGAGAAATGTTAATATTGAAACATTCATATGTGCAATTTCTTGTTTAACAGATTTCTAACTGAAGAAGCTGACTGAGAGAAGGAAAAGTACAATTTATTTAGTGTGAAAGACTTGTATTCTATTGCTCATTTTTCCAATACACAACTTTTGAGGACTAAGATTACAAAATCAGATTTTTCTTACATGTAGTTCACAGGCAGCAGGTTTTGAAATCTTCAAAATCTTTTGCTGATTTAATGGAATCATCAAGTGAAATTTGTAAGCAAGTTTTTTCTCTGTGTACCTCCGAACAAGTTGCCATTTTTCAGCTTAGAAAATGAAGGAAGAAGAGAACTTTTCTTCTAATGACAGTAAAGCAAGCTCTCTAAACAGAGATGGAGGCTCTGAGTGGGGCAGAAGAATGCTGTCTGGATCAAGGAGTGGACAGCTGTACTTTGCTGCTGAGGGTGAAGACTGGGAGATGCACACCCACAGCTGCCTGTGAATGCCTGGGCTTCCTGCTCTTCACTGGTGACAGACTGTGTCATAATACAGCTGACTGTCCTAAGGAAGTATTCTTCACCCAGCATCAGGCTGTTTTTTGAGCTGAGAACAGGGGATCTACTGCATTCATGTATTTCCTTTAAGACTATGGACCAATGTCTTTCTTTAATACATTCCTTGACAGCTGTAAGGAAACAATGACTCTTACCTGCCTGAGTCTTCTGAACTATGTTGGCAGTCTTGCCAAGAGCATGCAAAGGAAAGGAAACACTGGAAGACGCTTGAAATAAACACATCCCCAAGTTGTCCAAAGACTTTAGGGCATTAGGCCTAGTGAAGAACTATACAGGGGTGTGTATCAAATTTATCAGGGCTGTAACCTTGCTATCTGTAAGAATGAAATATTTCCTAGGCTTTGATATGAGTTCTCTTGGAGGAGCCTAGTTGGCCTCCCACAGGGAAGGAGCAGACAGCTCACAAGAGGCTGTAGATAGAGGTCTCTGTTTCAACTGTGAGGGACAGGCAAAGGAAGAAGGTCTGGTTGTAAGCTGGTAGTGAAACAAATGGAAAGTCTAAGGGCTCTTCTTGTTGGCTGAGTCTGGAGTACTGAGGGAGGAGCTGGACTAAGGCCAAACCTATCTATATCTTTGACCCACTGGGTCAAGTGACCTGGGCACTGCACGGTCTATTTTCTTTGCATTTTCTTGTGCCTTTTCTGTCTTTGTGGTGTTATTTCAGTGCATTTTCTTGGTTCCTTCTTCCAGGCAGTATGACCTATACCTTATCTAAATTCTCCATTGTCAATCATGAAGATCTCTGTTCTCTTAGACTGAATTAGGAAAGACCATCACAGAGACAACTTTTCTTCAGAGGATGGCAGTGATATGCAAGAGGCAATTTCAGTGGATATTTTGTGCTTCCATACTGTTGGAATTTCTGTCTTGAGAGGGAGTCTATTACTACTCCTTGGTTTAAGAACCTGTAAGAGGTTGAGGGGTCTGTCTGTTGGTTTTTTCCCCTTCATTTGAAGTCAACCCTTTTTCTTTTCCAGATTAAACGTTATGGATCAGATTGGTTTGATCATTTGATTCCACAGAGCAGTTGGTGTCCTCAGAGGTTTCAGAGATTTTGGTTTCAGCAGTAACAAGTGTCAAATTTCCATTTTATTATCAGATTTCAACAAAAAGTCTGTGGACAAAATGTCAATTTGTTGATCTCAAGGGTATGTCCAATTTATGTCTGGATCAAGAGCTTGGTTTGAGGCAAATCTGCTCATTCCTGATTCATACTTTGGTTCACATTTTGAAGTAGTTCCAGTTGATCCTTTTAGTATCCTTTTTAGATTTCTTTTGGATGGAACTGATCTGAGACATGTTGTCCAGGAGCAGCTGCAGATGCAAATTGTCGTTCAGTCAGGCCAAGCTTGTTAGCCCAAAGTTTAAAAAGTGACCCCACCACTACTGGAGCGAGTATAGTGTGGGCATTAAATCCTTATCACCAACTATTTGGCTTTATAGGCCTACTCTGGCTTGTCTGCATTATTTTCTAGCTGGACATACCCCTCATGAGACTGTGCTGAATGAACAACGCTTGCACTATTGAAAGTAATATCCTGACAATCCAGTCATCTCTTATTACAAGCAGATTCCAGAGCAATGTGTACTTGCAAAAATTTAATTGCATACTTGTATTAAAATATAATTGTATTTGCACTGTAATATAAAAGCAGTGAAGAATGCATTTGGTTGGTATTTTATTATTTAAATGGAGTATGGTAATATAATCATTAATATATTTTTAAGCATCACTCACTGTAGAAATTTAAATTAGTAGTTCGCTATGATGGGTTTCAAGGTAACATTTCTTATTAAAAATGGAGCATCTGAAAGTTTTAGGTTCATAAAGGGTTTATAATTAAGCCATGAAAATTAATTTAGCCATGTAAAACGGATTGCTAATTAGTTTGCTAATAGGGCTGTCACTTCCAAACTCATTGCAGAAGGTGAATATTAGGTTAGTTCTGTCTCTTGAGATTTCAGAGAAATTTATGACATTCCTTATGAAAGGTATTACTGTCCACATTTTTCTTGTGAAGAGAATTTCTCTTTCCTGCCAAACATTTAAGGAATATTATTGTGAATGCTGATGATTTCTATTCTGCTTTGTCTGCTTTTTGCAATAAATCCTGGGTAATCAATGCCTTTTCTTCTTTTCCTAGGTGGCACTGATACCCACAAATATTAGAGCAAAATGGAAGTGCTGGAATGACCTTACTATATCCCAAGCTTGGAGTGTACCAAATACCTCCTAAAAGAAGATGAATTGAGTCTCTTTGGAAGGAGTCTATTCCAGAAATTAAGTTGTCTTTATCGCAGTGATATTTGTTATAAATACTATGCCAGCACCATTAAATCCTGAAAATTACAATGAGTATTAATTCACGTCCATTCTGCACAGAGGTCACACTGTATACTGCGTACCAGTATTTTTCTATACATCCCATCTACGACTAAGCCCTTCGAAATGACAAAGGCATTGCTGCTTCCCTTTTCCCCTCTTAGTTGTTGAGAGGTCTCTCTGGTGGCATTAATTTGGTGGTGTTACTGCTGTCATCTCTTTGATTGAACAGAGCTGAGGTACCTGAGAGTTTAAAGATTTCTGATTGATCATTCAGGTTTCTTCAGACACATTCTGTCATTATGCTACTTTTAGGTGCATTTGAATTGATTAATTCTGCCACTGTAGCCTCTAGAAACTTTAAAAGAACTATAATTAGAACATAAGCTCTACGAACTCTAGTTATAGACCAAGAGGTTTTTTTTTCTGTAGTTGACTTCATCTTGTTACATCATGCAAATTGGCTTAGTCCAAGCCTGGGCTATGAGATAAACTCATGGTCTGTGTTGTTCCAATATGTTGAGAAGCAATATACTTGGAAGCAAAATACATCTAAAAGATGTATTTACTTTTTAAATACCAATGGAAATTTTGTCTCATAATGATGTCAGTTTTGTTATATATATAATCTATGGCCAGTCATGTCATACCTGGAGTTTTCATAAAGGGGTTTAACCTCATCTTAAGTTGGTGCAATATCAAAAAATGAGGCATAAATATACACTGTATGAAGGATGTTAGTGGAATGAAATAGGAGACTCTCCAAAGCAGGGAGCCATTCTATATAAGAACTGTATCAAGGAAACAAAAAAAAAGAAGGTATGGACTGCTATTGGAATTGTTTTGTGGATTGACTTTAACAACAGAATTTCAAATGATGGCACAGATGAGAACTTTTCTAACCAAACACATGCAACTTCACCTTATTCACCCCTTCATAGTTAATCTTCTGATGTCCATGAACCACTGTTTGTGTCATAAGCAGGCCTGGTGGCAGAGTGAGAAAATAATCAATGTCAGTTCTCTTGTTTCTGTACTTACTGTCAGTGGCAGCATATTCATGGTGTTTTTACTTTATTTTTGTCACAGCTGTTTTAAACTGGGGAGAAGAAATTCCTTAAGCAATAAAAGGAGAAATTTTTAATGGATTAATTTTCAACAAATACCATACATTTATTCAACATAAATCAAACACTTCACGTTCTGTTGAAGTCTCAGTACAAATGCATTAACTTCATAGGGATTAATAAATGCAAGGAGTGAAAAGTCTGAAAGTATTTTTAACCTACTTTCTGAGGCTACACCAGCTTACTAATTTTGGATTCTTTCCATAAGGGAAATATTACCATTTTAGAAATTGATTTTCCCGTTCTGCCTTTATCTTAAAAATATTATTGCTTTTAAAATTGCTTTCCTAAAGATTTCTGTAGTCCTCGCAAAAGGTCTTCGAATTCTTTATTGGTTTCTAAAGAAAAAGCCTGAGAAGTAGAAATTTCCTTCAGTCTTTCTGTTAATAATTAATACAATTAAACACAATGACATGCAGAGTTGTAGAGTCATGAATTCAGGGAACAAAAATTACCATAAATTCACTTACAAATGAAAATAAATGTAGGTCTCAAATACTCAGGTTTTCAAGGATGATCCTGGAAACAGCCAGAGAAAAGAAATGTATTAATAATTCCAGTATGAGTTGCAACAGAACGAAGCTTGTGGTAGTTTTTTTTGGAATGGAAAATTTTTGATGGAAGCTTATTAAAATGCATAGAATAGAATTGCTTATTTTGTAATTTAACTAAAATTATTGGAAAAAAGATGGGAGAAAAATATGTTAATGAAAGATTTAATGTCCCTTCATCTCACTTTGAATAAGATATCTGCAGTATGCAGACTCAGGCTATTCAGTGACAATAAGACAGCTGGGTTTTTAAATTACTGATATTCAAGGTGGAACCTTAATCCCTTTTATTTTTCTGGTCTACTAAATAAATGATATAGAATACTAAGGCAAACAAATTCAGGTTTGCTAAAATTCTTAAAAAGCTTCAATTAGCTGTAAGCATAGATCTGCTTTTAACTTATCCATTTAGAAAACTTTACAAGTGTTGTTAAATAAACTTAACAGATTAGTAAAAATAGAGCAACAGCTGGTTAAGCTGATGTATCAAGAAAGAAAATTGTTACAAAAATGAATGAGAATTCTAAAACATGGAAATTATTATCAGTAATCTGATACAGTTTATATTCTTTCTGTAGTATTTATTTTTAGTCGATATCTGCTAATCATGTACTTTTGTGATAAGAAGACTTAAAACAAAATATTGTTTACCCACCAGAATGAGTATTGCATATTAAACATACAGCACAACTTATGTATATGAAACGTAATTCATATGTATGCTTTTTTCAATTACACCTTTTTGCCTTGCCACAGTTGGAAAAGTGACTTCCACAATGCTTTTTGCAACATTCCCAGTTTTTAAATTAAAGCACACTATATTTGTGAGAAAGTAAACATATTTATGTTCTGGGAGAGGGACTTTCTGCATGCTCTGTATTTGATACATATGGTTCTTATTTCTAATCTCACATTCCAAAAACTGTATTTTAATAACTAAAGTAGCTTCCCACATAAAGTGAGGGAAATACGTGATTAGAAAGGGGTAAGAAATGGAAAAACTATGGGTGTGGAAAGCAGAGAGGTTTCCTCTTTGTTTCGTACTTTGATTGTTTCTTGTACCTGCTTTTATTTCCATCATTGCTTTGCTTGCAGGTGCTGAATGTTCATAATCTTTTTGCACATCCTTGCTTCAAATTCTGTATGTCCTTACATCTAAGAGAAATCAGCAGCCATGTGGAGTCCTGAGTGGTTTTTCTTCTTCTTTTACACAGAAATAATTAGTCATCAGCAGGTTCTCCTACTCCGAGGTAATTGCCCTCATAATGCCTGTGATTTCCTTGGTCAAGCATGAATACACCTCTAGTTAGCTCTTTTACTTCCCACTCTAAGCCTTTAATCATTTAGCAGAGTGGCCAAAAACCTCTGATGGCTTTCTTCACAGTCACATTTTCAGTGATTCTCTTGCCACAGACACAAACAAACAGCCGTGTACCAGCATTTGTAATCTGCATCACAGATACCTGTGCTTCCAAACAACCTGTGTGGTGTTTGTGTTGCAGTTCCTACTAACCTCCAGTAAGGAGTTTAACTTTTGCTGACATCTAGAAAAAGAAAACCTAATATGAAAAATACTGAATTATTAGGCATTATATGGAAATTAAGTATGCCATACTGAGAATTCAATGTTTATATCCCACAGCAAGTTAAAATGCTTTCTATTTTAAGGCCTTGGATGAAGAGCCTTGCTGAAGACCCAGAGGCTGAACATAGCTCCGCAGCAATCCTTTCTGTATAAAGTCAGCAGAAGGGAAACCCTCAAATCCTGATATGATTTTTTCCTGAGCTTTCACAGTGCAATGTGGTTTTTTCATAGTCACTTATTTTTTGTTGCATTAAAATGATCAAATTTAAATATTAAATTATGCTTTTCTGTCATGTCATTTATTGTCCAATTTCTGTAGGAAAGGAACAGGACACTGCATTGTCTAAAAGAATCTTAGTAAGTAGGTTACTATTAGGAGAGAAAGTAGCTGTTTTCATTTTAGACTAAATACATAGTTCCGTAATGTTTTAGGCTGTTAAAATGGAGAAAACTGCATCTGTCACTGAAAAGGTTGCGGAAAGGTATCATATAACTTAAATCTATATGAATATCAGGCATGGATTTAAGAGAAAGAATAAAGTAGTGCTTAGTCCAGAGACCAAACCGTCTTGGAGTTTGGGAAGGGATCACAAAGTTATGAAACAAGGCACTAATGAGAATATGTGGTTTATATTATCTTACATTCAATCATTCATTCCTTCCTCTCTGCCACACCACTTCTATACCAGCCATCCAATCACTCTCTGATATTTTCAGAACTCTGTTGCAAGGTCAAAACCCCATTTGTTTCTGAATTATTCCTAGGCTATCTTTTACGAGCTGGTGCATAAACAAGGTTTTTCTACTTACCCAGGCCCAGTCTCTTTTCAAATTCTCTTTAGTAAGTCTAGTACATTTTCCTTATTCACATGCAATTTGACAGAAGGATGCTTTCAGCCCATTTTGAATCTTTCTACAACTTGATCTACCGTGTTTCTCCCGTGTAGATGCTCTGACTTTGTCCTTTGTATTTGTCCCAGATATTTTAATCTTTTACAGAAAAGACTGGCAAGGGTTTTTGAACTCTCCACACGGTCTCTGTACTTAAATCCTTTAAATACCTTATCTTTTTCCTGAGGCACTTATTTTGGGACACATTTTAGATATGCCTGCACTATCCTAGGCTAAAAATCTTATTTCCTGTGGTAAAGATTAGTTTTCACACTATCGTAACAGTAAATGACATGGGCAATATTGCTCAGTAACCTAAACAACACAATCTCTACAATTTTCCCACTAAACCACCTCTCCTCACTTTGTTAGTTGTGCCTGCAGATGATGGGATGTGCTTACCTTGGGTTCTGCTCCTTTCATGCACCACCCAGTGAAACTGGCAGTGCACAGAAAGGGGAGGAAGCTGCTCTCAATATAGCTTTTGCTGGACTGAGTTTAAGTGGAATGAACAAGCATTTATGAAAGATTTCTTCTCTTTCTCTGAATTATTAATTTCAGAACTCATTGAATTGTTTAACATTTCTATTTTCTAACAAAGGAAACAATAGCTAGAGGCATGTAAGAAGGTTATTTACAGTAATCCATCTGTAAATACAACACGTGTATGGTATAATCCATTTGAATGTAGAAGCAAGAATGGATTATCTTCATGCTTCTTTTACACCTGTGTTTATATTCAGCCATATTATTTTTGTTTGCCACTGGCAATACAGACATAAGGTCCTTTTATACAAACACTTGCTAGTAAGCCTTCTGTCCTGTAAGTTGAGATACTCCTCTGAGCAAGGGCAGGTCATAGACTCCAATTTGAAACATTGGCTTTGTCTGAGTTATTTTACTGTAAGAAGATGAATGCTGAAAGAAGAATATAGAGCTTGGTGAGACAAGGAGGCCAGTGTCTGATATTAGCTTACCACAGCTCTACTGCAAAGTCAGTTAGAGTGGAAAAAAAAAGTAGAAAAATGTCAGTGACCAGTCATTCCAAATACAGTCTACTTTGAGTTGAGGTCTTCAGATAACAATGGAAATTCCTGTAGCTAAAACTTTTCAGTTGGTGAAAATGCAATTTGATTTCTTTGACTGCAAAAGAAATTCTGTCCTTTAAAACTTTACTGACAAAAAAGAAGACAGTGTTCTGCTCATATTTTGCCTTGTCCTTTAGAAACTTTTAAGCTGTCTTTGCACCTACTCTAAAATTCTAGTAATGTTACTACAGGCAAAAAGTATGGCAACATTCTCCTTAAATAGCACAGAAATAGTGATTTAAGATTATAATGGGCCATTTCCATAGGGATCTAATTTTGGTCCAGATGGCAGATGCCATTTAAGCTGTTTCATGAATTAAACAGAAGAGGCTGCTTTAAGTTGTTACAAACAAGATGTCTCTCAGCACAACAAGAAAGTCAAATGTAGTTGTGTTTTTTTTAATGACCACTCTGAAGAGTTTATTAGTAAGTTCCTAACATTTCTTAGAGGAAATGTGTTTTTTTCCTGTCCTCTGAGATATAATAAAACTTCTCTATCCGTAGAGAGAAAATACTTATTATACTCCCTATTGTGATTTACCCTGAAATAAGGCCACAACCAGGGCTGCCATAGGAGTTCTAGTTTACTAGCATGCCTTTGTTTCCCAAACCTAAAAGAGGCTTGGTAGATATGCCTTTAGCCTGGCTGATGTCTAGCCTCTGATGAAAGGCAGGAAAGCCTCTCTTTTTCTTACAGCTTTCTCCTAGAAGTTGATTTGCCTATGCAGGGTTGACGTAAGTGTGTCTAACTCCTTCCTTAAACCTCACTTTCCCCTTGTGAACACAGTCCCTGCTCTATATGGATTTTTATTGCCAAACACCAACCAGTCCGAGTATGAGAGGGTTCATTAAAATTTATGTATGTAGCAAAGTCTGCAGCCTCTTTGGGATATACTTACTTTGAAGAGCAGTCATGAGAATAACAGCTTGTCTGAGCTTATACAGCTCTTTATAATTCTTTCAAGTATGTGGAAGCAGGAACTCTTTGACCTACTGGATCGATACTGCTAATAATTATAAACATATTTCCACCATTAACAAAAAACTGTATCTAGTAAAGAGCCCTGAAACAGCAATAATGAAAGCTAATCAGATAAATGAGAAACAGTCACATTCTCTAAAATATCTTATGCTATTTTTCCAGAACCAAAAGTATACTGTAAAGGTCATCAGAATTGTGTGCACTAGAATCCATTTATTTTGCTCTTGACATCCTCTTTTTCAACAATAAAATAACATTAAATAATAATTGTTCTATTTTGTGCTAAATCATTGTCTTTCTTAGTTCTTGGTCCAAGGGCAGTTACCATAAAAAAGGAAAAATATTTTAAGCATAAAACTCTTGTTGTACTCATATGTACAATACAAATGCTTTCAATAGGTCTATAGTCAATTTCTGTTTAAAGAAAGGAAAACAAGCAATAATATTCATTCATCCATTAAAATATAATTTGTATTTTTAAAATGTCCTTTTCCTGCTATTCTAAGGTGGTTTTACAGGAAGGTTAGTGACCTTGTGGAGGTTTGCGTTTACTCTTTTTAAAATTGGACTTTCAACTGTTTGATAAACTCTGGCTAGACCAAGTCTGTAGCCTTTAGGTAGTAAAATCTCCTGCAGAAAGGCATCAGGCCAGAGGAAGAAAGGTGTGTTCTGTCTTTCGTAATCAATAGATGCAGAATTGGCTGCTATGATACACTCATTCACTAGCTGGTGTCTGTTTCATCCTAGTAGTTGAAAAGAGAGCTAGAGAAGACCATACAACTAGCTGCTCTTCCTTTTAAAGCTCAGGTCTGAAAACGTCTCCTCCCTCGACTGCACCCTTAAGGATGAGACCATTTGGATTTTGAGATCTGAGCTCAGATCATGCTCTCTAGAAATATTCCTGAAGGTGAACCCTGGCCTTTCAGACTTGAGCATCTCTTTAAGCTTTCTCAAGTGTTACATTGTCTATCCATGTTTGCAGTGAAATGTGCATGCTGTTACTCTGGCCTTGCTACATTAACTGTTTTATGAGTTATTCATGTGTGTTCCTGCAAGCTGTCACTTCAGAAAAAAGTAATACAATTCCTGACGATGACTCACAGGTTTTCTATTTATTTTCCCTCTGTTGCTACAGTCCAAGACAGATGACCATCAGATTAGTTTTTTCATACAGTTGCAAAATCCACAATGCTTTTCAAATTTATCACCCCTGTCTCAGAGAAATATATCTCAAATTTTCTTAAGTTACACTCAGATGACCCTTCTCTGTCACTGCTCTTGATGAAAAACTTCCAGTTTTTAAGTATGTTTGGAAATCTAGGTTTGTAATCCTGACTATGTCTACTGTAGTCTTTGACTATATCTAAATTCCTCATTTATAAACTCCTTTTGCATTAGTATCTCTTAGTATGTGATGGTGCTTCTACATGTTCTTGGCTTGTGAACTCATATTGATTTGGGTGTTCTCTTTAGAGCTTACCTTCTCATCTTTTTTATGCTTTTTTTTTTTTCTCTCAGAAGTTCCTGTATTTCACATGCTTTCGCTTTCAAAACGTAGTGCAAGAGTCAGTCCTCAGAATGGACTGACAGGATTTCTTTTAGGATTTTAAAATACCTGCACATAGGTGGTCTTTTGGGGCAGTGGAGGTTTGTTGTGAAACACAATCTACAATCAAGCTGTCATCATCTTGTAGCTTTCACTGTGTACGGTTTGTTCCTGCAAAGCAAAATTTCTGCTGTAAGAATCACGATTTTCAAAGTCTAGAAAAAAATTTCAGGAAATGGAAAGTCTATTAGCATTGCTTATTCGTAGTAAATGGCGTAATAAAAAGGTGATGAGCTGCATTTCTAGCAACTACGAATTGAACCTGATTTCTCAAACTGAAAAGATACCACAATCTTTTCTATTAAGGGTGTAATTTTCATTTAATTAGCCAAATTGTGACAGGTTGGTTTTTTTTTTTTGTGAAACTCACTCATCAGGGTTTACTGATTCAGACTAGATATAAGGAAGAATTTTTTTATTTCTTGACGACAATGAAGGTCGTCAAACACTGGTACAGGTTGCCCAAGAGAGGTGGTGGATGCCCCATTCCTGGAAACAATCAAGTGAGGTTGGATGGGGCTCTGAGCCTGATCTAGCTGAACATGTCCCTGCTCATTGAAGGGGGTTGGACTAGATGGCCTTCAAAGGCCCATTCCAACTCAAGTCTTTTTATGATTCTATACCTCAAAGGTAAAGGGACAAAGAATCGAGTAAATGATTTCTGTATGTATAGACGTAGAGCTGGATTACCTTTTGGTTTGTAGTTTTCAATTTTTGTTGCTTCCTGCCATGTTGCTTTTCAGACTAGAGGCCCCTTTTGATATTTCTCAAGATTGTAGTATGATGGTCAGTAGAAGAAAAAAGAGGAACAGGAGATTTGCATGAGGTATTAAACTACCAGCATGTCACTCTGACCTATGCAATGGGAAGTCAATGGCCCAGAAAATCATTTAGCGTATTCCATAAAAAAGTCGATAGTAGGAAAGACAATGCTGCTGTACAAAGAAATAAAGCAGAAAAATCATTCTAATTAGTTCTGATTTTGCTTCTGGGATATAACAGCTGGGCTTGTGAGTGCAACAGCTGCTAAAAAAAATTAGCAGGGAGAGACCAGGAGGGACTTTTACAATTAATTGATAGGCTGTTTCTGTGAAGCATATTTTGGTATTTCTCCTAGTAATTCCAGCATTCAACTCACAGTCCTCTCACTTGTCTATACCATGTCTTCTGGAAGCATAGCTTGCTTTGGTTTTGGTTGCTGAACCCAGTGTATCAAGTTACAACCTGAATGTCATATTGTGCAAGTAGCCTCTCATAATTTAGGTGATTCAATGCATAGTACATTTGGAGAAGCAAATGAGGAAACGGAGAAGGAAATGAGTGGCAAAGATCTCAAATGTAGGGCTTTTTTTGAGGAAGAAGGAAGAAGTTGTTGGACAGAGAACAGCTCAAATTTTTGAGATCTACCAAGCCAATTAATGGACTATGCATTTGCCTGCCTTTTTACTTCTGGCTTAAAAAGATTATACTGGACGGACTTTAGAAAAAACTTGCTTTTCTAGAAGTATCTCCTTATTGAGAACAAACTGTGTTTTCACATCTGTTAAACTTATGTATAAGTGTCACCTCAGGAAAAAACCAGAAATCTTACTTCCTCTCACTAATACATGTTGCTGAATTTCCCAAAATGGTCTTTTCTTGCTGTAATCCTTAAACAATTGGAGAAGCACACACACGTTTAATCCATGAACTACCAGAAAGACACACGTGGTTTCATATCTCCCAGTGATGTGAAAACACTTATAAAACTAAGCTGTCAGGAGATGGTTGTTCAGCTCACATACCCTCCTGGTCATGTGCTTCATTTTCCCCTCGGCATCCATCAGTGTTTACCTTTACTGATGGAGCAGCTGCAATTCTTTTTGGAAATGAGACTGGTTTTTTTAAGACTCTGTACAAGCGTGTAACTGAAGATGGTCCACACAACCAACGGTAGCAGACCCCACATAGTACAGGAATAGGTTTTCATTCTTTTAAAAGACTTAAACTATAGAGATTGCAGAGTTTCCCCTAAGCAACCTATTCTAGCATTTTTTTTCCTATTCTTAGCTCTACAAAGATTATCCTAATAATTAAATTTGCTGAAACTTTTTTCTTCATTGCTAATTTAGAGCGTATAAATAGGTTTCTCTCCCTTAATTTGAAAAGTTATCTACATGCATATTTTACATACCTGAATATATCACATTGTCTTTTAGCTTTTCTTTTTCTCATCTAAAAAGGTTATCCTATAATTTCTTTCCTAACAGTTTAAGTCTCCTAATCTGATCATTATCTCCTTGAAATCTTCTGGGCTCTGTCTAGTCTTTTACATCTTTCTTGGGGGCAGTGGTAGCAATTAAACAGAATTCTCCTTCTGGAGCCTGAAGACTGGAAAGATTTTTTGCAACATACTGACAGAATACTTGTTTGTGCATCCCAACATGAAGTCATAACCCAAATCTTGTTCTGCAGAATACTGAACCATATGTTGCTTTTCCCTACATTTCTTTAGTTTTTAAAAATTGTTCTTAACTGGAGCCCTTGACTTTTCCAGATGCATAGAATATCCTTTTGGATGTCATCTTCTGAATATATACTCTATTTCATCCAACTACTTAATAACAAATTGCTTTACTTTTTCTAAACCCAGAAAAGACAGGTACCCTTGAGTCTTTCTGGTTTGAGAGTCGATAACTATTGCTTTGCATGTGTCTCCTAGTAATTCCATCTATACCCTGCTGCCTTATATGATGCAAAACCATGTCAAAGATCCCCTTAAAGTCGGGGTATGTGGTATCTATAGACCTGTGCATCTGTCATTTTATAGAAAGGAATATTGCATTGAAAGCTAAAGAATAGGAAATCATCTAAGCAGTTTCCTACTCTCTCCTTCCTTTCAGTCCTTTGAAGTGAGAGATATAATACAAACAAATATATTTTGAAATATTTGTTGCTTCATCATCGTTCCCCCTACTTAATTGGCAGTTGGCTGGTCCTTTCATATACTGCCATATCTCTTCACCTAATAATATTGGGCCATTTCTTGTTTTGTATAGAGAAAAATACAGTAGAAATAAGTGAAAAAATATGACTATGAAAAATAATTTCTTTTTTTAAATTAATTTTTTCGTTAAAAACATTGCTTTTAAAGGAACAAACAACATAAAATATGCATAAATGAACTACAGTGAGCTGCATTGTTACTTCTACTTCAGTTACTGTGGTTGATAAGTTTGAAAAGGCACTACAGTTGATTAGCATTTTCTTGGAAAATACTTCACTTTAGCAGGAAAAAATTAAGATGTATTTTATTATAAAGAGTTCTCTCATCATTTGTAGTAATTTATAGAAGTAGACAATTTTTTTGGGTACTGTAAAAATCACTTATAAAAAGTAACTTCTATTGTAAAAAATTAATAATTCACACAGGAACTATAATTACTTTCTTTAAGCATGGACACAATTTCTGCAGCAGCGAACAGGCATGTCATTTCTTGAGGTTTTAAAATTCTCTGAAAAGCAAGAACATGCTCCTCTTCACTAGCTGTCTATTTTTATCCTGAATATTTTTGTCAGTCATGAAAATTTTTGCTTTTCTTAGCTCCCTGTCTTCAGCTCTGAAAGCCCCTTCTCCCTCCATGTTATCCACAGCCATAGCAATGAAGAACATTGCTCAGGACTTTGAAACAGTCCAAGTTCCGGTGACCTTAATTTTCAGGTGTTACAATTATTTGAACTGAATTATGAAATGTCTTCTCTCTTCTCTCCGATCATATCAATCGAGTGCCTACCACTGTCAGTAGAGATCTTCATTTGGCTTCAAAATACACTGAATGAGCTTCAACAAGTAAATTATATCAAATCAGTAACTACATGTTACTTCCTCCAGCGAGGACAAAGGCTGTGGGCTGGATGTGCAGTATTTCTTGAGGACATAGACTAAAGAACAAATAAGTATTAGTGGGAGATATAAGAGAAAGCAAAGTTATATTTGCTGGAACTTTTTCTTACATTCCTTAGCACGGTGCTTCCACTTAGAAAACTTGTCCAGATTTTTCCCTGTCCTTCCTTCATGCCAACGATGCATTTTAAAATGGTAGAAAATCAACTTTGACAAGAAATTACACTGTAATTTACACAGGTCCAGGGTGTGACTTGCTCTTTCTTTCTAGAGCAAAAATAGAAAACAATTTTCAGTGGAAGGACTTTGAGCCTGAGAACCTAAGAATAAAAGGGATTATTTAGTTCTGAGAATATGTGAGATATCTTGCCCTAGTTTATCATACAACGAAGTGCATGAAAATTTTAGTTTTGGACATGTTGAAAATGTCTGCCTGCTCTGTTGTAAAGTTATGGTCTACTTCAGAGACTTTTATAGCTATAAATGCCCTTCTTTGGCTATTATAGAAAGAATATCCCCTGCATCCTCTGAAGCCTGTGAGCTGTATATCATAATTCCTATGGTTTTGTGCACAGCGATGGAGACAAGCACTGCATTACTTGAAATAGGAATGAACTCCACCCTAGCTGGGTATTAGAACAGGAGAAAAAATGAAAGCCTTTAGCAGATGAAAGTGAAAACGTGTGTGGTATTTCTTTATCAAATCTTGAGTCTAAAGAATTAAACTTCAGAGAGGATGTTCTATTACAGTACTATAATGAAAGTTAAGTTGTCAAAAAAAAAAAAAGATGTTTAGGTTTCTTTACCAAAACCTGGATTATTTTAGCCTGAATCATGGTACTTAAATTAGATCCTTGCCTGAAAATGATATTTTTTTGGGAGTAAAGAGTAGAATTTCAGATCAGAAGCTCAGAAGCATCTGGGAATATGATCAAAGTCTCAGCATGAATCCACAGTTAAAGTATTTTAAAATATATGAACTACACAATTGTCAAACTCTATAACCATTAGAAAAATAAAAAATTGCCAGCAATCTTATAGTTCAGTTCTCTTCTCCCTGTAATTCCTAACAATTGACAGGATCAGCCCTTAAGAAATTCAATTGATCTGGTAGAATACATTACCTTACCTACAAAGCTTGCCTAGGTTGTATTCTTTGAATATAAGTGCTGCAACCCAACCACTGTTTCCTTGTTATTTCAGTTCCTGGGATATGAATGGGCATTTAATTTGTGGCCTGACTCCTCCAGCCCTGCTTTTATGAGTTTTCTTTTCAAAGACTCTGGATGTGAAACAAGCGAACTGATAAAAATATTCTACTTCATGTGTCCTGTATCAAAACAACTTCCTTACTGTGGTTACTGAAAAAAAATTTAGGAAATATTCAAGTTTAGGCTATCATATCTTATGAAAGTCTCATGAATACCACAAAAGACTACTAAAGGAATAAAACAGAAACCATGGCTGCAGCAATTGAATGTATTTTGGAAAGAGAGTATTTGAAAATGTGAGGATTTTCACCTTTTATCAGAAACAACGTAATAATACTGGAAAATTGAATGAAACTATATCACGAAATTTGAATTAAAAGGTAAATAACTGTATTGTTGATGTCAGAAAGACTTTCAGTCTATTTCTCTGGACTTTGAGTGGCTTATACTCTGCATGCATTCTAAATTCATTCCTTGTCACTCAGACAGCATTATAATACCTTATGAAAATGTCTTACAAACATTCCTGCTTGATTTATGTTAATATTTCGCTATACTAATTTGAAGGACAAATGTTCTCCCTCCACCCTGGCGTATGCGTGGTACATGATTGTTAATCTTTCATCAGGATGTGTGCAGAATATGAAAACAAATTAATTGCATAATGAGTCAATGAACAAAATACCTTAATTTATTTGGAATTACTATTTCGATAAAAAATAGGGTAATGAGGGTTTAAATCTTCATTGAAAATACAAAATGTTCTTCAATTAAATTGTTCATGAAAAAAATTTGCATACTAAGAACGAGGCAAACAAGAAAATTACAGAATCCCGTCTAAATGAGAGATGTTCAACACTAGAAAGGAATAAGCATAGAAAACCAGCAATAATTTAGAACCATGTAGTATCATTTCACAGACAAGAATACTTATTTTGTTGTGGGATTCATATGAAATCTAGAGATAGTGTAGGATATGAAGAACACAAGAAAAAGTTATCTTCATTTTAGATTGTTTTGTATGTGTGTATATCTCTATCAAAATGGAAGGACAAATTTTAGATTCCTCACCACAGATTTCAACACAGCATTAAGCTTAAGATTCTACAGGTTCAGCAAGATATTTCCAAACGGTGAGGTTCTGGGTAAGTGTCCCCTTCCCTTGTTCAGGCAGATACCCCTGTTGCATCTTGATTCTGAGCTGGGGTGAGACGTATGTATGCATCATCCTCTCCTTCTGCCCTGGTTTCTAAGGAAGAAAATCCAAGGCCAGGGCGTGGAGAAGATTTACTGCTGACCTTGGCTGGTCCTGCTGACCTTGGCTGGGTCTGTCCTTTGGATGACTGAAGGACTTGGTCTTGCATATGCTTCATGGACTGTATTTTTCCTGTCATCCATTGAAAAAATAAGCTATAATTTTACTTATATACATGATGCAGCACAGTATCCATGCATAACTTGTTCCTGTCTTGAACACCTTAGAAAGTATAGCTCTGTAGAGTGTGTGGAAGACAGGTACCACAGTGAGATGAGACAGGGTTCTAGCATCATCTCAGAGCCCTAGAGGTACACTTCATAATCTACTGGCATTTCTGGATCTGAGCCACCGTGGGTCAAGCATTTGGTTTAAAATAAATGCATGTGATATTTAAAACAATATGCTCATTTTAAAAAAAATGTTTTGCTGCTGTTGTTTGAGCTTTTTAAAAATGCTTATTTTCACGCTTTGATCTTCAACTACAAAACATATGTATTTTTCTTTCACTTGAGCCTCCCACACTATCACAAATCCCTGTGGATTTAGACTGTCTGGACAAGTACCAGGTCTCTGAAGCTTGTGATAAGACAGCAAGAACTAGCAACTGTACCTGTGTAGGGTAGGTCAGGTGTGCAGTATGACAGATGGCTAGGAATATGTGCTGCTTTACAAATAATATGTATACTCTGTTATATTTTAGTGACAGTGTTTGTTGCTATTGACTCTCCCATTTTGTATCTGTCACTTGAACATGCAAGATATGCATGTATAAGCTTTGAGGCTTTCTAATGATAAAATAACTTGAAAACTTTCCCCTTCACTCTAACTTTAATTTGATATTGTCCATCTAATAACACAGGTCAGGTATGCTTGAGCTGTTGCTCATTGCTTATCTGTGAAGGAAGCAAATGCAAACCTGAGTATATGTATTACCCTGTCTAGCCATTTTATAAGGCTCAGTGATTGGATCATAGATGTTAGAATCTATTTTCTGTTTAAAAGGAGGCAGATGTTTCTTCTCCCTATATCCTGTAAATTACCAGTTCTTTTTTTATCTGGTATCTTGATATACCGAGATATTGCAACATCTGTCATGATCTCAAGATGTCCAATTGTCTTTCACATGTCTGTTAAGTTACACCAAGCTAAATGATGTAGTGGCATATTGCATTGCTAAGCTAGGTTTAAAAACTAATTAGGATGCAAACAAGAATGAATGTATAATGGTTCCTTTATGGAGTTGAGTAGAAATTTGACTGCAGTACAGTTAAGCAAATAATTTCCAATGAATAATTGATATCAATGTCACCTTTTCTGTTTATGAATTATCCACTAGCCTATTACAAATTTCACTAGTTTGTTAATTTTATCCAATCTGTGAATATTTAAATGATTGGTCATTTCTTGAACACTGTAAGTGAACACAGACAGATAATGTATGCATGTTTTTTTATCTGATGACTTAGGAAACATAACAGTTCTGTGAAAGGTGGAAATTCTGCAAATAAAAAGTGCAAAATATATTTTTAGCAGGTATTTCTGGATTTTAGTTTTGAAGCCAAGAAAATTTGAATGGCAAAGTACTGGTAATACTCAGCTGCTCTTCAGAAACTGTTCACAAGAGAATCACAAACAGAAATAAAAAGGAATTTTGCTTTTGTTTAGGTTTGACTGAGAGTGTCTTTCTACTTTTTGCTCTATGCTGATTCATAACTCAATCTACCAAAACATTTCCTAGTGTTTTCTGTTAAAGACTGGGACAAGCGAAATGTGTCGCATGAGAAGAGAATATTATAATCATTACTTAATATACAAAACATTTTCATCAAGGCACTCCTCGAAAATTCCAAAACAGGATTGCAGCTGGCTTTTTGAATGGATATACAGAATAAGCAAGGCTATGTAAAAAGACTTGCTATTTTGTGCATCTCCAGCATCAGAGACTGATTCTCCTCTAATCCTTGCTATATATCAGGTCTCTCTGTTTGCTTAAGGGATGCATATGAAAGGACAATTTCTCTTATCAGGAAGGAATGGGACACACTACCCCCATAAGTTTTGACCTTTTTGCTGTATGCATGGCCAAAATCAGACAGCTTTTCAGTGCTCATCAAGACTACTCAGGGGGTATAATGACCCTTAATTAACATGGCAGCTGGTGAAGAGTGCTGCTCTTGTCCTATTTCCCTTCACAAAGCCAAATCCATAAGTTGGTGCAGACCTTTTATTCTACTCCTCCTTTGACTTCTCAGTTATGTGTATGGAGCAAGGTGCTGGCACTCTTTTTTCCTTCAGTAAAATACTTGAAAATATGGTTTGTGCAACTGCATTCTTCATCAATTGCCTGCTTTTAAATATAACTGATCTTGGTTTTAAACCAATGCAGCTTCACTCATTTCAGGGAGTAACTCACCTTCAAGTGAGTGGAAAGAAACAGTCCTTTATATCTTCCAGAAAACTGAACGAGAGCTAAGATATTTTATTCAAAGGAAATTCTGTGGGTGGAGTAATATTTGCTAAGGAAAGATCTGAATTTGGAACAGAGATACATCATTACTCCTTTTTAAATTCGTCATACTGAAGTTTTAAGACACTCAGAATAATGGAGATTTTTGGGCCATGAAACGTAGAGCCAGTTGCCAAATTTCCAGATGCACATGCTAAATACAAATAATTGATGTGGCTTCTAAAGACAGTTAGTTAGGTGCTATGGTAGTTTGACTTTTCCCTGTACTGTTTTACAGGCAGTATTTTTGTTATATTTACCTCTTAGTTGAGAAGGAATATTGATTGGCAGACAGCATCTCTATTTCTTTTCTCAGTGCTAATGGCTTTAGCAAAACGAAAAATGGCCTTGTATTGGCTAACACCTACTCTTTCTAATTCTAAAGCAAACAGGGACAAGATACATTAGCACGTTAATAGAACTTTGCACCCTAAGGTTCTGGTTTATCAGATATTAAGAATGCATTAGTGATTCACAAGCAGTGATGGACAGGACTCGTTAGCATGCTAATGCTACCTGAAAATATATGGTTATTGTGGGATCTAGAATCACACACACTGTCAGTGAACGAATAATTTAAATATGAGCTTCTCATTTTAGTAGGCTTTCCCTGTAACCTTGTTGGATGAAACACAATGCAATGTTTTCAAAGATGATTGCTGATTTTAAGCATCTTAAAATTGAGATATTATCTTAAGATTCTTTGAAAAGGCCAGATTTTCAGATACTCATGTTTAGATTATGTATCACATCGAATCTAGTGATTAGATCTCTGTATGTAATGTAGATACCCAGTGATTGTTATCATGTAACCGTAGTGAAGACAGCCAAAAGCACTAGCAATTTTTGTTTGCACAAAAAACAAAATTTAAACTGGTTAGACCAGTTTAACCTCATGGTCCACTTACACAGACAGGATTTGTTTTATAATGGTTTCCAGCTCACTGACAACATTTCCCAGCCTACAATCATATATTGTAGTTTTG
This sequence comes from Oreocharis arfaki, assembly GCA_013398015.1. Taxonomy (NCBI): domain Eukaryota; kingdom Metazoa; phylum Chordata; class Aves; order Passeriformes; family Paramythiidae; genus Oreocharis; species Oreocharis arfaki. The sequence goes on along the minus strand of VZRR01005022.1, from coordinate 777,006 downwards.
ATGCATAAACATGTGGATCAAGCTAGAGAAAGTGAGTCAAGATAGGTGAATTTGAGTTATGTTTGGAATTCAAAGCTCATTGAAAACACTATTTTCACCAGACTTGACCTTATTTGAGGCTGAGTTTCACTAAGCTTTTTAGTTTGTCTAATTTATTGAGGGAACTGAAATACAAATACATAAAAAAATACAGCACATTTCCATGAAATTGGCTGGTCTAAAAGCTCTGAGTTTCCCAGCACTGTAATGAATGATAGCTCTATTAGATTCATCTTAGTGCTTGAAGTGAAATTAATATCTATCTTACACACAACCAGATAAATTTATCACTGTGCCTGTGGTGTTTGCTCTTCTTTATCTTTTTTCTTTTCTATACACTTTTGATTCATAGTGCCCCTCAAGCTAGAAGCTGGTAGACTATCACTCGCACAGATAGATGCTATTCTGAAATACTTTTAATAGGTTTGTGTTAAGGTGACAGGGAAAAGGGACAATATAAAATATAAGCCCTAGAATAATTGTTGGTAAAAAACAAAATTTTGGATGTGAAAGCTTACCAAGAGAAGCTGCAAGAACACTTCTGGAGCTCTAGTTGATTGAACAAATTCTATTTTTTTTTTTTTCTTCCCCCTAAGAATAATAACATAGCTTTCACATTGTTTATGTAGATTAAAAAATTCAGTTGGGACCTCTCCCATATAGTCAACAAAATTCCCAGTCTTCAAGTGCAGTAATGCAAAAATCAAGACATAGACAATGAACCAGACATCTTAGATCACAGTTTAGCCAGTTCTGGATACCTTATAACAAGTCTCCACTTTTCAGCCACCATCTTAATATTTTCAAGTATAGGCTTAACTTCATCTTCATACTGAATTCCCCTCTACCCCACGTTATTTCTCCCCTCCAAGTAAAGGCACCTGGTGTTTTCTGAAGGTGTAGCTTGCTATATAATATATCATATGTCTATAGATTTGGGATGATATTTAATTTCGTTCATCTGGGTGCAGGTTTTGGGTAGGCATCAGACACACTTCCACACCTCAGATTGTGCTGACCTGATATGGTTGGGTTAATGGGTTTCATATGAGGACAATGTGTCCACATCTCAAGCAGAGCCCACCTCGCTATGTAGCTTCTTCCAGCATGTACTGACTCCATCAAGTAGTCATTAGAGAGAGCTGATCTAGATCCAGGAGTACTACAGCTGCATTGTGAAGGAACAATGACAAAACTTTATAGGATCTGTGGATATTTAGGATCTATTTTCACTTCTCTTTAGGCTAAATTGTTCCATCTCTTTTAGCTCAGCTACCTGTAATCTGAGTGCTAAATTGAGTGGTATAGCACACCTGTAATTGAAGGGGGTTTTGTGCTGCCCTCCTTGACTTTTCTGTGAGTGAACTCAAGGATCTGTATTACTTATCTTCCCCCAGTGAACTAAGCGCAAGTTAGAGTGGTGGGAGAGGTGAATGTGCACATTATATGACACATGAGGATGGCTCATCTTTGGTGGATAAGCAGCATCTCCGGATCTTAACCAGCACAAAGTACTTCTACTGGAGCTCAGAAATCCAACATGTTTGTTGCTACGTCTACATCACCTGGGCTAGCATTGAAAAATATTAGGAAGGATACAGGTAAACACTTTATATTATATATACAGCTTGGAGAAAAAAATTATTAGTGCTATCTCAAGATATTATTTAATGGTGTACCTGTATCCGAAATCCCTGTTCTCTACAGGGAAGGGTACTTTATATAGTCCTCCTCAGCAAACTCTGACCAAATCATATATCAGTGAAATCACTACCCTTTTGTTTTATGACAACTGAGCTATCGGTACTCTGCCTATACTTGGGAATCTCTTCTTGTTATCACTAAGTATTTTCTTAAGAAGTTCTTAGACATAAATTAATGTGGAAGTAGTAGGAAATTAGGACTTGGAGAAGGAATGCTATATTCATATTAACATTTTTTTTCATTTAGCACTCTTATGTTGAAATGCCCAGAATTTATAGCCTGAATATACGCCCAGTCATTCCACTTACCATAAAAAAATCCTGATAAATGACACTTCTTCCATCAGGAGGCAGTAATAATCATACCTCACTCTTACTCGGGATATTTCATCCACAGATCTCAAAACACTGTGCAAAGAATTTTAAAAGTAATTAAAAACATTGATTGAAAACAGGTTCCTGTTTTATGTGATTTAATTTTTCCTTCTTTCAGTTGAAACTTTTGACATTTCTCCCGTAAAAAAACCCGACTGGAGATACACAACCCTGAATATTGGGTGAGTCAGTGGTTCAGACACTTGCTTAAGATGTAGTTCAGGACTTGTTCAACTTCCTTCAGACTTGAAGGAGCAGAGATTTGTGCATTTATAGTAAGGTCTTTTCAAATAATTCAGTGCTAAACGTAGTGAAATTCCTACCTACAAATAATTAATATGATCAGTTTCAGTCTTTTCATTTGTGCTTTGTAATCAGACCTTGGATCTCATTAATTTGTTTGCTATTCATTATTGATTAGATATATTGCATGATATAATTTCAGTTTGTGTGAACAGTGTTGATTGGCTGCATCTTCTGTTAAGTATTATTGCTCTCACTGATATGTGGGATTGGTCACTCTAGCCCTACAGATTAATTTTTCTCCCTTGACTGGTCTAGTGATCAAAACATGAGGTCAATTGCTGCCTTGGGGTAGGGATGGTAGTGATTGTGGTGCTATTGTCCTAGAATCAAGGAACTCTTAAGTAGTGTAAATTAATAGATGATCTGTCAATACAAAGCTGGATTGAGACTCTCCAGACCACTGGGAGCAAAGATAAAATGTGGAGTGGGCTGTTCACATTTTCATTTTCTCCTTTTGACACAGATGGACACTAAGTGGTTGGCTGAAGCAAAATAGAATAAGCTTGCAAACAGAGCATGAAATCACTGTTGAGAGAGAGGAAGGGAGGAGAAAGGATAGAAAGAGTAAAGGAAGCAGGAAAAATCAGAAGAGGAAAACTATAATTTAGATGAAAAAAGAATTAGCAGTTTCACTTCTCAACACTCTCCTCTGAAACTGCTTTCTTTTCTTTCCTCCATTATCCTACAGACCTGTGGCAACACTTTTAAGCTGCTCAAGTATGTAAGTTTTAGCTGTTCAGGACTTCCAGACTGACTCTCTTAACACTTAAATAAGCAGCACCCATTGCATTTAGGGGCATCATCATAAATTATATCCTGTCTCTAATGTCTCTTATAAATGAGATAGGGAATAAAATGGAAGAGGAATTGACTGACTTTGTCTTTGTTGAACAAACATAACTAGTGCTATCCAGATTACTTTTCAGTTTAATTTGAAGACATTTTTGTTCTTCATGTATGCCAAGACTATGATTGCACTAGGCCTGTTCATCTTTAAAAGAAGCAAACTGTTAACTATGCTTCTTTACCCTAGGTATCCTGTAGCAAAATCTCAGTCTTATCAGTCTTAATTACAATAAGATAATTTATTTGGGTGACACAGCGGTAGGAACAGCTCAAGCCATGTGACTCTGAAGAGGGATCCCTGAGCAATTATACCCTTACAACCTAAATTTCCTGCCGCTCATGGAAAATTAGTCCAATTACAATATTAGTGTATGGGTGTTGATCTCCATTGTTGTCTCTGCTTGGGCTGTTTCTTCTGTTATCCCTAAGGCCGCAACTTCTGTTAACGGGGGAAGTAGCCTTTCTTGACTCTTTATCCTTCAGAATCAATTGGCTCTGAGGCCTTCTTTTACCTGAGCAGATAAAAAGCACTGGGTACCTAGGTGAAATTTCACAAGTTGCTGCCTCAGTTTAGTTCTCCCACCGAGACTCCAAACCACACTGCTGCTTGCTCGCCCCCCTTTCTCCACCTCCATTCTGCTCCTCTCTCCACCCTGTGAGGGTGGCCAGAAAGGAAAATTGGAGGCACAAAAGGCAAAGATCAGGGGTTGAGAAAAGAACAATTTACCGGAAACAGCAATGAGATAAGAAAACAGACAACAATACTAATAACAAAAGTGTACAAAAGAGAGGGTGATTTACATGTGAAATGCTCACTGAGGACTCCAAGATGGTGAACAGTGGCGGACAATTCTGGCATTCAGTTTTTTCAACCAGAAGCCAGACCCTTCTTCTCAGAAGCCAGAGTCACTTTCCCATGCCCCTGGCAATGACTTGAGGTGGTACTGAATGACACTAAAGTCCTGGCTGAAACTAGGACAGTATGTGACACTGAGTAATTAATTTCCTTTATTTCTTTACGCAAACCAAACTAGATAATATCCATTCTCTCTGTTTCATGGCACTGCAAAACTGCATTAAATACTTCAGATTGGAAATTATGCTGACACGTTTCTGGGAACGGTTGATTAGGTCTACCTTGGCAGATTTACTGTTAACATTGTTGCATTGTTACATGAATATTCAGACCAGCTTAAGTACTGTTGAACTTACTAGTGCTAACTATTTTCCTCTCACTATTAAAAATAATGAATTTACAGAAATAAGGCTTGCAGAGTACCTGAGAAATAAAGTTGATAAACTCTGAAAACAACCATCTTCCAAGAACAATTAATTTTGCAGCTGATCTTTCAGTGTTTCACACTTGCCTGGAGATGGCCAACTATGTTAGGATTTCTGCCGTTGAAGGAAGAATGATTATTTGCTTACGTCATAGTTCTACACCTGGTGTCTAATTGCCTCTTAAAAGAGATGAGAAAAGACTGGTAATTCTGCCCCAGCTTCAATGATACGGCTACTGTACTGTCTTCGGTACCTTGCCTTCTGTTTAGGTAAGCATGTGTCAGTGGGAGTGCATGAGCTAGCCCAAATAACATAGTTATTGATCATACATGATTTGCTATGATTTTTTTTTTCCTACTATGTTTTCTGGCAGCAGGTAACTTCCTTCTTTAAGAGGAAACAACTTTTAGGTTAATGATGATGTGCTGGCTCATCTACTGTTGTGCCAAGCATTAAATAACTAAAATAAGGGTAAGGTTGTTCATTTAAGCAGAAAGCAGTTGCTTGTAGCTTTGATGGAAGCCTGTCTTCCAGTACCGCCTCCATGTGATACTTCTGGCTCAATTTTCTTTGCTACTCTGAGTCATCAGCGACAATCTTTAACTACTTTGAGTCACAAAAGAAAGCTTGACTGTGGAAATCAACAGAATGTCAGGGAAAGAAATAATGAGTTATCATGATATACTTGGAAAATATCAGTCATTTGGCAGTGTATTTTCTAAAGTCTTCAAAGATTAAGCCCTCAGCCTCCATGAAGTAAGGTTAACTGTTAGTTTAAGGTAACTCTTCATTTTAGTTGGGGTAACTGCATTCATTTACCCTGGTGAGAGGTGGCATGTGTTTTAGAAAGACAGCATGCTCTCAATAGATAGTACTTCAGCAAGCACTTTAATTTGACTAACTAAGCCCTTCGCTGCTTAGAAATCTTGGGTCATGCTAAAGTGATGTTAGGTTGGCTGTGTCCTGGAGATAAGGGAAAAAAATAAATTTAAAGAATGAGAATTTTCAATGCTCACAAGTTTTTTTTCAACTCCAGCAGATGAATCTAAGTCACTCAGATTTTCAGCAAAAGGGCTAATATACTAGAAGGACCAGGAGACTACCATAAAGGTATATGATATCATAGTTATTTTACTTATTAAAATGCACCTTGGCAGCAAGACTGTGGTATCTGGCAGCATTTAGAAAAAAACCTTAAACTGATATGAAGTGGCATGCTTACTGCTGCTTTTCCATATTGAACAGAAAATTCTGTTTTTGAAAGCTGACTGTCATGGTTTAACCCCAGTCAGCAAATAAGCCCGATACAGCTACTTGCTCACTTCCCCCCTGGTGAGATGAGAGAGCAAATCAGAAGTGCAAGAACTCATGGGTTGAGATAAAGACAATTTAATAGGTAAAGCAAAAGCCACACACACAAGCATAGAAAAACAAGGAATTCATTCACCACTGGCAGATGTTCAGCCATCCCCAGGAAAGCAGGGTTTCATTGTATGTAGTGGTTACTTGGGAAGACAGACTCCATAACTCTGAACACTCCTTCTTCCTCCTTCTTCTCTTCCCAGTTTTATATGGTGAGTATGACACCATACCTTATGGAATACCCCTTTGGTCAGCTGGGGTCAGCTGCTCCATCTGGATTCCCTCCAACTTCTTGTATACCCTGAGCCTGCTCATTGGTAGGGTGGTGTGAGAAGGAGAAAAGGGCTTGATTCTGAGTAAGCACTGCTCAGGAATAGCTAAAAATCTCTTTATTGTCAACGCTTCTTTCAGTACATATCCAGAATGTAGCTGTATAATAGCTACTATGAAAAAAATTATTTCTTTCCCAGCCCAAACCAGGACACTGACTCAATAAAATGTGCTACAGTCTTTGATTCAGAGTGTGAAGGTCCAAAGACCAGGTGACTTGTTCTAATGTATTCAGAAATTGTTACAGTTTTTGTGAAAAATGTGCTTTGTGGTAAATTTTATGAGTTTCATTTTTTTTTTTTTGGAAGTGCATTGCCTGTTTTTTCTGTCTCACTTATTTGTTTTGGGTTACTGTGCTAGGTTTTCTTCTCCACTCTTTTCTTTGCTAGGGATTACACTGAACCTTTGTCCATTTAGTTATTCTTGACTAATATTCCAGCTGCCTATTTCTTATTGAGAAGTCACCTGTCCCACTTTATGCTTTATTTATCTGTAGTTACTGCTATGGTAGTTAAGTCTGTGTTAATTATGTACCAGTGTCTTCACTGCAAATAATCTTGTTCATTTAAAGGAATAAGGTTCTGAATGAATGTAGTACATTAACATGTTTATGCACAGCCCTTCAATAATCATCATGTTATAACCACCCAAATATGTAGCCAACATTACATTTCCATCCAACAAAGGCATAGTATTAAAAAGATGGAATTTTTTTACTTTATCTTAATAGGAACTCCTGAGTATGTAATAGGTGTTCAATAATTTAAAGAATGAGCATTTGTGAACCATCCAAGGCTTGGTCTCTTTTGAGCTGTAAAGGGAATGAAATTCCTCAAAGGGTGCTTGAAAGTAGCCTGAAGTGCTCGAATATAAATGATTCTAGTCAGTGTTCTATTTGAAACAACTCTTCTTTTTGTGTTTTGATGAGACTATCTGTTCACCCATAGTGAGGTCTCAACCAAGAGACCATGCCATTATTTGGATGTACTCCTATTAATGACATAAGGGTCTCCTCATGAAATAGAAGCCTAATGTCCAAGAAATCAGTTTGGTTTTAAAGCAAGACAAGAATTTAAAAAGACATATTAAATCAGCAAGAATTTGATGTAACATAAAGGGTGAGATCGAATTCATTCCATAATTTGACCAACTCATTGACACCTTGGTCTGTTCCTCATTAGTACAGGGTTTGAAAAAATAATTAGTTTCTTCCACTCATTTATATATGGTGATGTTATTACAGCATGTCAAAATAAGGGAAAAATACCTTGCTTTATATTTCTTGACACTTGTGGGGTCTTTGCCAATAGAAATATGAATCTAATGTGTAAATTCATTATTGTCTTTGAGAGTTCTGTCAGATTTTGGGTTTGCCCTATTCAATTTCCTTCCTTTCCCCCCACCCTCCTTTGCTGCTATGACCTTTGGAACAAGAATGGGAACTGACAGACTGACTAGATACAGAAGAGAAAATAATTAAGCTGACCACCTGCAGCACTGTCAAATGTAGAGATAGCAAACTGAAGGAAAAAAAATAAAAGGACAACACACTTGCTTTTCCTCTGATCTTTTTCCATCATACTTCTTCTGGGCTATATATCACTGGTTAAAGATTCTCTATTTTATCCATTAAAAAGGGCATGTTATATAATATATTCTCAAAATAGAATGAATATATAATAGATCTCTGACTTGTTTTAATGCATTTCCAAAAAGAATCTGCAGTGCCTCCTAACATACTCAGTTTAGAGAGAGTGTTGATAAATATTCAGTGTGTTATACTGTCCTGCCATGCATTTTAAATATCTGCAAAACCTCTTTATTTAAATAATCAGGTACCTGTGCAATTAACAATAGCTGCTACATTATGTATGATTCTTGGCTACTAATAGTGAAGATCAACTGCAGTGTTCCATTAGTGATTTTCAATTTGTTGCTAGGTTTTCTGTAATTGATTGATGCTACTTGAGACAGTCCTCAAAGCTGAAAAACCAAAAATAGTGTGCCTCCTATCTCAAAGAAAACCCTTTCCCAAGGATTCCCTTTCCTTTGCAACTAGAATGAGAGTGGGCTTGAGAGACTGAGCAGACATAATCTCACATTCCCCGTCATGAGTCATGATGAAAAGCTTTTCCTGGCTGCCCAGCAGGCAGTGAAACTTAGTTATTCCTGCCAGTTCTGTTTGCAGCACAGGAACTTGCTATGTGGGCCATAAAATGGTCAGGTTTTTGTCTGTGATTCCATGACTGTATTTATGAAAGTGACTGTACTTACCCCATCATCCTGATGGGAGCAGCTTCAATCTGGACCACAGAGTTCTATTGCATAACCTGAGAAACATTTCACACCACATGCACAGTGTAACTAACACACCGAAGTGTGAAGACCTAGGCTGTGAGGAAATGGCAGACGAAGCTGGAAATTTAACTCATTGTCAAGGGCACTTGGACCAGTTGTATGAATAATGCAACAGGAGTTTTACGGATAGCAGGTGGGAGTGTGCTCATGGCTGGCTTTATAGCTGGTAACTGAGGGGATCTGGGGAGCTTTCCTGTACCTTGCTCTGTCAGACTGTGTCCTGCATACCTCTACAAAACATGACTAAATCCAGCTGTACTCTGACCAAAGTGCTGATGTAACTTTGGGAAGCATGAGGTAACAACTTCTCCATGTCAGAGTTCTGCCAACTCTGAAGATGTGCCTAGACACCACGCTGGCCTGGGCTGTGGCACCTGCCACCTGCATGTCTTCTTAGCATAAAAAACTGGGGGGACACATGGGAAAATATGTTCATAAATCCTCTTCAAGAAACCCTAAATGTCACCTGCACAAGGCTTAAAATTGTGATTTTGCTGCCATATTTATTCCTGATATTTGTAGAAACTGCAGTGTCCTTCCAGACAGGTCCCAATAACAAGGCAGCTAGAGATTCCTGTGTGGGTCTGCTTGCAGAGCTGAGCTGTTCCCCAGGTACAGCATGCTGCCAGATACATGAAGTGGGAGAACAGAGTAAAAAAATCACAATGAGGGAGGAGGAGCCCTGGAACTAATGGGTGTCAAAGTGTTATCTGGAGCAGGGCCTTTTCAAAATGGACATTGCACAAGGCTCTTTCCCCTTGGGAAACTGGCTTATTATTGACTGTTTCTGAATCAGTACCTCCATCAGAATTTGACTATCTCTTGAGTCCACCCTTGGGAGAAAGGACTTTTGTCTGTCTCTAAGAAGCTTGGCATTATTCAGCAGATACGATAATGAGAAATTTAGCATGCTGGTGATATATGATCTTTCCCTAACAGTTACAGCTAATGGAATTTCTACTGAATCATGGACGTCTTGAGTCAGATTTTAATCCTGTGGGTGTGCTGGTTTTAAGATCAGCAGGGAATTAAACCCCAAATATGCCACTTCCCTTTCCCTGACACTTTCAGTAAGTGAGGGACAAAATAAAAAAAAGGCCGATACTAGAGCTTGAAATAACAATTTATTGAAAGCACAAAGTAATGGAAAAAGACACACACAGTAACAACAGTAACACTAATAGTAAAGTATACAAAAAATGAGAAGGTGCTGTATCCACAAAAAGATGTTCACCACTGAGAACAAAAACAAGATGGCGGATGCTCCCTGTAGGATGCATCTGTGTAGTTTCCCCAGACAAAGGCAATATGGCCACCATTCCCATGCCCTGTGCCGTGTGGTGTTTGGGGAAAAAAAGGCAATATGGTGACTGTTCCCTTGCACTGCCCATATGGTAGTCATGAAACAAAGGCAACATGGTGGGGGAGCTCCCACAGCTAACGTTTCCCCCCTTCCCATCATGAAAACAATGAAAAACATGGACAAAGAAACCCTTGTAAGTGAGGTGGTCTCAGCAGGCCTCGTGCAACCACTTTGCTGAGCTCAGACCCATGCAGTTGCTTGATCTACTACTTCTTATTCTGAAATCTTGGTGCTCCAGTGCTGACTCCGTATCACCCCACCTCTCTGGGTTCAGCCATGTCTGAGAGCTGTCCCTTCAGCACCATGCCTGGGAGTTGGCGCCGCTGTTCCTTTCAGCGCCAAAGGCCTGTAGTCACCCTGGAGAAAAAGTGAGGGGGCAACTGGTGGGTGGCAGAGGAACCGGATCTGCAGGGATTGATGGTGACAGTCCCTCTGCTGGACAGAGTGAGGCATGATGACTCACTTATGGTCTGGCACTCTGTCTCCTGCTGCTGAAACCCACAGCCCCAGTGATGATGTGCTTGGTATAGAATGAACAACTCAGTCACACACAGAGCACTAAACTCTACCCCTTTCTCTGTAACCAGGACTGTAGACAAATTATTTTGCATGGCCAGTTTTTTATCTGATGTCTACTCTGTGTTGATAAAGCATTTTCAAACATGGAACCAATACATCCCTTAACTTTGAATGCTTAGCATAACAAAGCAATCCCTGCATAGAAAATGTGTGTTGGTATGCCGAGTACAGAATCCCTCAAACCTGAAACCCTGTAAGCATGGATCAAAAGTTACAGCTACATGTAAGCCCCCAGGAATGAGAATCTGATTTCTTGGGAGCAAGACTCAGCCTGAGATCAGTAAGTGGAGAGGTGTTAAAGCCATTAGGCAGTAAGGTTGACTGCTGACAAAGTAGTCTGGCACCACTCCTGTATGATTACAGAAATGTTACCAATATATTGCTTTAATCTACAAACAGACCTACAACATCTGGTTCAGTTATTTCACTTATTTTATAGTGTAATAGAGCATTAAGGTGTATGGTAATAAAATAGCCAGTTGTTCTATGCATTTTGCTTCTTTTGCTGGTCATGCAGTGTAATTTGCAATATATTCTGTAGGTCCATAGAAGCAATGTGTTTTCCTTTGTGTTTTCTGAGTTGGCTGAATTTATGCGTTTTTTTTGTTGTTGCTATTTGTTTTGTTTTGTTTGTTTATTTTTTTCAGGACTGTGCTTTTACATATCAGACTTTAAACCCTGTAAAAAGTGGTTGCAACAGCAGAGTTTAATTTGGCAGGGTGGCCAAGTTGTGCTGTTCCGCTGCGAGACATTGCATAGCAGCCCTCTGGCTGAAGTTGTTCTCGTGGGGATTGTGCTGAGAGAAGGGGCTGTTACAGTATCGTTGTCCAGGACACAGATACTAGGAAGAAGAAGGGTATTTTCACACCCCAGAGCTGCAGAACACATGCAGTGTTTTGGGTAGCACAGACTACTGCTGGGAACAACAGAAGAACCTGACAGCTTAGAGCTACTGCATCTGGAAGGTCCTAAATCTTGGTAGAGCAAACCCTGCTCTACCTATTTCTTGAAACTTGATGGTCCTGAAATTCCAAGACACTGATTGGCACAAAATGTTGAGATACCTGACATACCTGAATTTGCTTCTATCAAGATGAGACAAGAATACACAAGAGATACATATGGCTTGCAGAATGGACACATATGGATCCAACCGAGGGTCAACTTCACATTGCACATCCTTGGATCATGAAAAGCAAGGTTTACCTATAGAGAGACACCCTCATAGTGCAATAGAAGGGCCCCAAGGAGAAGCCATAGCATGATATCACTTACATTATGGTGTTACACTGTCTTTAATCTCAGGTAAAAAATACAGTTAGTTCTGGTTTCAATATATGTGGTGTTCTTACAGATGATGGCTGTAAGTATCCAAAAGCAAGAAATAAAAATATTTATTTAAATGCGCATTATCTCAGTAAAAGGGATGAGATATTGATAGTAACCTATATAAATGTATATGCACACATAAATATATGTTTGAAGCACTTCTTATACAGCCAAAGGTTCTCCAGAAAAAAAGACAGGCAAGTGGCTTCTGTCCCTGCAGGAACCTATTGCACATAAAACCACAGCACAGGCACAGCAAGTAGACATAAGCCATGTAATCAGAACAAGGACAATGGTTCTGTTCAATGTTTCTAATGCCAGGAATATATCTGGCAGCTGCTGCTCACCTGCAGAACAAAAGTGTATAGAGTCCATGCTGTGCATCTGGAATAGGATGAACTTACGAGATGGACTGACTGATGATGACCTGCCCTCACAGTAAGTTCTTTGTGTTCAGTAAGCAGTGGCAGTCTATTCTGAGCACATTGCTTGTCAGCTTGCCATGTGAGCAAGCCTGTATAGAATGGTCCAGATCCACAGCACGTGCATCACAAGGTGTGCACACCTCTTTGTATGCAGGACTGCCTGGAACTGAGATGATGAAATCCAGCTCCTTTTGTTCCTTTCTACACTAATCTAGTAAAAGTACCCCAGGCTGCAAATCTGATTTTCCTTATGCAAATTATTTTAGGAATTTTAATTTTCTAAAAGCTATGCACTTCAGTAAAGCAAACATACTTTAACCCTTGGGAAATAATTGGCATAGGTTACCGAGCTTGGCAAGGTAGTTTTTTTGTTTGGGATGAACAGATTCTTCATGTGCTGATATGTCTTAGAGTCCTCACAACTTCTGCGTGAAATCAACCAAAATGTACAAAGTGCTGTGTTAGTGAAAGTGCTTGGTTAATTTGAAAATATTTACTTGTTATCCATCATTCCTTTTACAAAAAAAAAAAGGAGTTGTTCAATAGAATGAAGAATTCATTGTAAAATACATAATTTTAAGGGAAGATAATGAAAGATTTTACTATGAAAAGATAAGCAGAAGACAGTTTTAAAAGCAAATTGTATAAGAGAGAGGCTTATAAGAGAGAGCATCCAAATTATATCTGATAATTTTTTTCTAAAGCAAAACCACAAAACCATCTAGCAACCTCCAAAGTCTGAAAAATTCTGGTCTATTTTTCAGGAAAGCATTTATAGATTAGATGATAAATGATTATAAAGCCAGGCAGTTCTTCATACCACGTCCTGGCTGCGGGGTAGTGATGTTGCTTAGCAACACTTGAACAGGAAGAATCTTGGATTAGATTGTGTGGAGTGTCAGTGCAGGTTATATTATGCGTTCAGAGAAGACACATACTGGATTCATGAGACATCTTTTAGGTCTTTCCTTGAAACATAATTTTTTTTGTAAATAGGTATTTTGATTTCTTTATTTAGCTACTTGTCCATGCTAGACATTTGTGTATTTCATATACACAAGGAACTCTTTGACTGGGCAGAACACACAAAGTGAAGTTTTGGAGCTATGGAGGTAATGATCTATATTTTCTGAAGGTTTACTACCTCTTTCTATGATATTTGCAAATATATCCACTCAGTAATGCAAAATCTCGCATTTCCATTCACTGCTATCCCACCCACACCACACGTATATTGTCTGGTTTAGAGGGATAAACCTTTAAAGTACTTACTGGTTAAACAGACATTTGCTTTTCCCTCTCTCTTCTACCCCTCCTCATCCTCTCACCTCATCCCCTCCCTGGCTCACTCCCTGGCCTGCCTGTTAGTTGTTTGTGACCCTTCTTATTCACATGTAATACTTATCTAAAAGTAAGAAATGTTTTTGGACACTGCCTTTCTTTTCATAACCTATTACAGCAGTACAGGTGAACAGGAAAGTGCTTATTGTTGTATATAAGTAGTTCTTGGTTCAATTCAGTAGCAGATTGCATTTGTAATTTGCACCTCTGCAAAATGGATATAGAAAGCTACTGTTCTGATTTCATGGCATTTTCTACATGTTTTTATAATTTATACCTTGTAAAGTGTTTGCCAAAATCCACAGTTTATGTCCATTTTGCAGAGGTCAAAATTTCAATAAAAATTGCAGGTCAGGGCTGGATTTGACCTGAAGTATCTTTATGGAAACATACAAAACAAAGATACAAACTCTCAGGTCTTTAATCAGATAAAACTCCTACCAAATTTATGGTTACATAAGGATCATAGGGTATGGCTTCCATTACCTGTGAAATGCGTTCCAAGTTTTAGTGCCAGTCTCTGTATGGAATATTTGCACAGATCTACCACTCAACTCCGCACTTACTCAATGTAATCCAAATTAAACAGAAGACTCACTGCTTGTGAGACAGAGGTCTCTTGTAGATGTCTAGCCATAAACACAGAATATCTAAACCAGAACTTTTAAATGTCTTCCTTAAACCCTCTCGACTTCCTGCTTTCTCACTCACTATTGTTAATAATAACAGTCTACTTGTCATGAAGATGCATTATTTGAGAGTGTCTTCTTTCATGGTCCGTTTGCCCATCTGAAATATAAGCCTTTTACTTATGAAATACAAAGGTATTTCAACTTTTGTACTCTCCATCCTAAAATCCTTGGCCAAAATATTTATGTTCTGAGTATTGCTCTCTTGTGAGGCTTGACAAATGTGGACTAGTCCTCTCCCATCCACTCAGAAAGTTATTGCAAAGATCATCTCTTCACAATCATTCACTGACTGTGCCTCTCTCCTATCAAACATAAGATCCCTCTCTCCACATGGACTCTTAGGTCATGTTCACTCTGGCATTGTTGGTTTCCTGCTCCAATTGCCTGTCACTTAATGAATTCCTCTGAGAAGTATTTTAGTTCAGGGCAGGAGCCGTAGTAGCTGTGAAGTTTCTAAATTTGTCAGACTGGTTCATTCATATTAAGGCCACTTAAAAAAGCTTCTAATCCTGTGGTTGCTCTCTGTTTGTTGTCTTCAAAGCTGACACTGAGGAACAAAACAAAGCTGTTGAGCTATGTGATGTGGGTGGTAGTATTACAGGGATCCCTGCTCTTATTTCTCTTTTACTCTCAATTCAGAAACTTGTGTCAGCTGCTTCTGTTTTGATTATTTCTGACCTGATGACTAAGAGATTGGAGCATCTGACATTTGAGAGGAGGCTGACATATGAGGAGAGAGCTGGGACTGTTTAGTCTAGAGAACTCAGAAGGGATCTTTTAAATTTATATAAATACCTGTTGGAGGAAAATAAAGCAAACAGAGCCAGAGTCTCCTCAGTGGCATCCAGATAAAGGACAAGAGGTAAAGAGGAAAAAATAATTGAAGAAATTCACATTAAACAGAAGAAACAACAATTTTTACTGTAAAGGTAATTAATGCTTGCACAGGACACCCAGAGAGGCTCTGGAACCAACATTCCTGGAGAGCAACTTGTTCTAGATGACCTGCTTTGATCATGGAATTGAATCAGATAATCTCCAGAGGTCAATTCTAAACTCAGTAATTCTGTGTTCTTCTGAATTTCTGCTCAGAAGTGCAGCCTGTAGCAATTTTAAAAAGTGAAAGCAAAACCAAAATCCCCCAAAACCTGTGTGGTTTTTTGTTTCCATGTTGAATGTGTATTTTTGAGGGTTTTTTTTGGAGTCATTTGGCTTTTGCCATTCTTTTTTGACTGCAGAAGCCTATGAATCTTGGGCTCTCCCTTCTCTGTAGGAGTTGGATGCAAAATTTTTACTGGCTTTTTCTTGAGAAATGTTGAAGTGTTTGCCCATACTCTGTCTCTGTAAGCAGAGATGAATGCAGAGACCATGGTTCATTGATGGGAGTAGTAAGGGATCTTCCAGAAGGGATCACAAAACTGTTGCCGTGTTCAGTTGCACAGTTGAAAAACCCCACAAGAAGACATATGGCAGGAGAAACCTTTTGGGGCAAGGCAGCCACTTTGTTATCAATAGATCCCTTGGATGTCTAAACTCTCAGATGAATACTGGCCTAGCTGCTGATCTTCTCTGGGACCTGGGAGCAGAAGGGAGGCAGGATCCTAGTATGAGTCTGTGAGGAAAGGGTCATCAGACTCCTAGTGATGTGCGTGTTACAAGAGGAGTGAAAGGCAGGTTGGCCTTATTTGCTGTGGGGCTTTGACCCTGTATATTTCTCACAGTGTCTGGATGTGCTGGCAATGCTGTAACTGCTAATTTTAGCCAGCCAAATTTATCCTACTGAAAGAGGCAGTAATATAGATTCAGTTTTGTAATAACCACTTTTTTGGAAAGACTTTGTTCAAGTGCCTGCTTCTGTAGGTTGTTTTTAGAACATAACTGTAAGCACAAATTCTCCCACATTTTCTTCAGAGTTGCTGCTTTTATAATTTATTTCTTGAACTGTATTCACTGCAGACAGCTAGCAAGCCTTTTTCCATCCAGAGTAGCAAACTTCATGCAGATTTGCTCTCATGGACCAGTCTAATTTTCTCTAGTTTTCTGTGTCTAATACCTCATACAGATTCACTGAATTATGCAAGAAATACTTGATTTTTTTCTGAAGGTTCTAAACGTTTTTCCTTGAAAAAACCCCCAGAAAATTCAGTGATATTTTGGCCTTTGGATTCTTTCAAAAAAACCAGTTCAATGTTTTCAGCTAGACCTTGACGTTTAAAAAGGAATGCCAGAGATGCATTTTCTTGTATCTTAAAATCTTTAAGGGTTGTAACACTGTTGAGGAGCAAATAGTATTATAATCTCCAAGATCACAAATTCTGCTGCAAAGACTTCTACTGTGTTTATGAGCTCACTTATAATAGAGTTGGATACAACTTCAGCTGTAAAATTTTCTTTGCCTACATAGCACAGGCACAGAAAACCACACTGTGCTACGTTAATGGAATAGAGACATGTCTTTCAAAAATGTTGGCCTGAAGGTACATGGAGCACTTACTTTCTTAACTCTCTTTACAGAAGCAACTGATAGCCATCCCAAATTTACACTTTCTCAGAAGACTGGAATCTTCATACCTTGGGTGTACATTGGACATGGATGAAATAGAACATGTGAAACAATTGAACACAGCAAAAAATAGGTTATTTTATAGGTTTAGATTCTTCTGGGGATGTTTGAGTACTCACAGTTTCATAGTTGCTCATTATACCCACTGTCATCATTACTGTAGACTCACATTAAAAAAGCCACAAAGGCTGAAGGTGAATTTTGCTGAGACTGAGAATACTAAAACTTTTCTGTTCCTCCTTTAGATAATTTAAAAGTGGGTTTTTTTTTCCCCTCTAAACAAATAATGTGATGTAGCTATTAAATCACTGCACAGAACGAAGTGAAACTATAAATAACAGGGAATTTGCATAGGGAATTTTAGGAAGCATTGCTAAACATCTGGTTAATAGTCAGTATCTCTGGCACCAGGTTATCTTTTATAGCACTGCAAAATACACCAAATGTATTCAAAATCTTGAGATTTTCAGTGCTGTATGTCTTGTGTTTGTACACCACAATGTGTGAGACACTGTTTCTAAGCCTAAAAAATTCGTTTTTCAAAGCCTAAGGTAAAGTTCAGTTTTCCCAAGAAGCCTTCCCGAGAAAAGATGCAGTGTGATTCAGTTTCAGAAGTTCAGTTATCAAAAAAAGTTGACTAATGTGTTTTATACATACGTATAGATTTCACTAATACATTATTTGATAAGGAATGTGCAAATGCATTCAAAACTTTTGAAAAGGAGAATGTATTTTCTCTCATGCAACATCTTGAAAGCAATTCTTCAACAATATTGTTGTCTGAAAGCTTAGGCATCTTCAAAAATTTTTTGATTCATTTGCTTATTCTTCTTACACAATGAAATCTTTCATCTGTATTTTCCAAATTGACAATGATACATGTTTACACTTTTTTATATAATACATATGACTACCAAAACTTCTGGTTCCTCAAAAGGAAATCTCTGTTTGCACTTACAGGAACTAAGATAAGCAATCATATAAAGTATGTTCTTTACTAGTCCTATATTTCTCAGTTTCAGCAACATTACTTGCCAAATGACATTACAAAGGTATTCTAATATGACTGCTGAATACTGGGATAAAAATAAGCTCTCTGTTAAACTGTCCAAGTGAAAATGGGCTAGGCTAATGGGCCTTCCACAAATGTGTTCGGAAGAAGCAGTTGGTATACTTGTTTACTAATTTTTAGATAGTAAAAAAAGGAATAAAAAAAGGAAATAAATTACTGTCCATGACTTTTTAGCTCTTTTTCCTATGGTATTTCCAAAATTCGATTTTTATTTTTTACTGAGACACATACTAAATAGAAAATCTCCCCCCCCTCAAAAAAAAGTCAATAAAATCAAAAGCAAAAAACCAAAACTCAAGAGAGATAGAGATGTTAAAATAAATAAGGTATAACAGCCGAGTAGATATTGATCACATCATTTAATGACATTTGTACCTAATGGACAAACATGGCACAATTTATTGTCTGTGTAGGGAGTTTTATGTTGTGCCATTTAGCACAATATGAATGTTTCAGAATTTATTTCTTTTTCGTTCCCTTCTAGGTACTCTTTTGAGTCCTGCCACTTCCAAAGAATAATTGTAGCAATCTGATGCAGTAAGACAAATCCATGGAATGAATAAATTCAATTTTTCAAGGAAATAAGACACATCAAATGTTGGTTCTGCCTGCTGGCTTGTAAAACAAACAAACAAACAAAAACCCTCAAGAAAACTCCAGACCCTGATTTCAAAAACGATCCTACAAATACCCTCAGTCATAGGCTTTGCCTATGTGTGTAAAGTCAAATAGGCTTGTAAGCGTTTAGCACAATAAGTCTTTAGTTTATAAATCTAACTTGCCATTCAGAGGATTTAGGGCTTCAAATTCACATAGTATTATCATTTTTGATTCATTCTTGAATATAAAATAAGGTGAAAAATGGCTCAGACTGGCACTCATTCAACAGATGTGCACTGTGTATTGTGCACAGGAAGGAAGAATTTATGAAAGCCCTTAGCAGTGGCCTCTCTTTACTCCACCTGAAGCGAGTGGGTGCTTTGCCATTCATTTTGATAGAACATCTGGATAAATACTACGCATTTCTGAAACTCTAATACTGATGTATAAAAAGAATCAGATTTCTTAAGCTTCTCTTACCATATGCTATTGTATTCAAAAACGAGGCAATTCTAATAATGGACAGGAGATAGTCAAAATGTCAGTGAGCATCCTTGTAGATTTGGATTCAAATAATAGTTCTGCTAGAGAAATATCACCTCCAAGGCCTCATGCTAAAATATGCTATATAATTAAAAGCAAAAAAAAGGAAATCCAGATAAAATCCATGTTGTTAAAGTTGGAATGAGAGTAGAATGCAGAGTTACAGTGGTCAGCAATATAAGCAGGCAAACACTGATCGCAATTAAAAATATTTTATACTTTGTATTCATGTTACTAATCTTTCCATCATCTGACCTTCGAGAATGCTAAAATGATCACATCAGGAGAAATTTATTTCCTCACCTTATAATGGTTTACTCTTCCTTTGGCCCTGAGAAATGCACACAGTGTTCTGGGACCTTTGCCATACCTATGCTGAATAGGGTGTGTAAATCATGAAGTGCGACTCTGTTCTACATTTCTTTTGCTTTCAGCAGTTCCTACTGGATGCTTTGATTCATTTTTTAAAATTGGACACAAACAGGGGTGAAAAAAACCAATACTTGTTTCCTTAGCAAGCCTGACAATTCAATTCTGATAATGCAGTGGAGATTTATCAACATTTTCTCATCAAATAGATCTTGGCTACAATCTGTTAGATATTTTAAAAGAGGAAGTAATAATGACCTAATATGAAATTAGGTAATTGGAGCAGCTTTCATTTATACATTGTGCCTGGCAGGGGGAATTTGCCTGTTATCTAATAGTATATAATCTATGGATAAAAATGCAATTTGCAGGTTATAAAATGTGAAAAGGTCATACTTCAATAACTTACTAGCTATTAAAAGATCTTTCAGAGGACACTGTAAATCAGTGCTGTTGACAACCAAAGAGACAGAACTGTTTAAAAGAGGAATGCTCTTTGTCCTCCTAAAACTGGAGCTGCTTTCTTTGATTTTGCATTATACCCATCCAGAAGTGTTGAACTCCTGTACATCCTTCTTAGAAATGAAGCTGCTGATGCACTGCATTTTTAATTTTTGTTTGTTTTTAAAATCTAAAATTATTTTATTAAGTTCAGAAATGTTTTTTTTCAATTTCTTACTGATTTCTTTAAATGTAAAGCCTATAGCAGCAAAGGCAGATTTTGAAATTAGAAATAACCATCTAGGTTTATTTACCCAAGTAACTTCCTTTAAATCATATTGATATTTCTGAAGAAGGCAGTTTAATTTCTTGGCTAGCAAAATGAAATGAAAATATTAGATAGAATATGAACTGTTTTAAGGGAAGTCATCAGAAACGACTTTGAAAGCCAAGGACACGTTATATTCCATACCTATTACAATTACTGCATTCATTTTCTTAGAGCAAATATTGTGAGGCATTAGATAAGAATATTTTACGATAATGGTCTCTGAAGTGCAGAGAAGATGTACACGTATTCTAGGGTTTGTTTTAGGATTTGATAAACTGTTGCTTTGGTATTTTGCCTGTAACTGACCTAGAATGTGAAAATGCTCCCTACCGGCCATATTCAGATCAGTAAACTAATGTAGAGGGTTGAAAGAGGAACCCAGATGTCACAGCTGGCCTAATTCTTTCCAGTCAAGAAAAGTCATGAAATGGCTGCCCTTTTCTGCTTAAGGGATCACTCAGCAGGAGGCCATGGTGGGGACTGTGTCCGTGTTTGCACAGACAACGTACAAAGTTCTACAATGACAGGCCATTTTTGAGCATCTAGCCTGTGTGCCCAAATTGCACTGGCTCAAAGACATTTGTCAAGTGATTTTCTAGTGGTAACTGGTGCTGTGCTTAGCTGGCATGTGCAGTACTTGATTTAGCTGAGATCAGTGGCACTATTGCTGCTTTGAGTAATTAATCTGAGATTAATTTGAGATAGTAATCTGTTTCATGAGCTCTATTTGTGCAAAAGCATGGAGACCTTGAAACCTTCTTATTCTCATTGGCTAATGACAGAAGGCAATTCTTAGGTGAGGAACCTTGGAGCGATATTGCCAAATCCCACTGCCAAATCTCAGCAGGTAGTTTTCTTCCTACTGGCCACTTGTCTTCAAAGAATTGAAGTTCTAGAAAACTTACTGAATGAATGCCTTTAAGGCATGGGCTATGAAATCCCTCATCAGAAGAAATAACTAACTATGGAGTATAGCTATAGTCCCTCTGAGACAAAAAACCCCAGCAGAAGGCTTAGTAAATAAGGGATTAGCTATGCCCAGAGAAAGCAAAGCTGTGAAACTGCATAACAAGAGAGGAGTTGCCACATCATTAATTTCAGGTATCTACAGACAGGCTGTAAGTAATCAGATTGTCCCAGAGAAAGTCATGGTCTTAATCACTGAGATTTTTTGTAATGAGAATTAGTACAGAGGTTCGTAAGCTGGGTATTTGGACAGGCAAAAGAGAAGGTAGAAGGTGCTTGTGGGGAGCTCTAGTCGAGGTCACTCTAGCGCTGTTTGCAATTGCAGTCATCGTGGCAGTAGATGAACTTAGGATGTGTTTTGTCTGGGAGTGATAAGGCTTGCCCAGCATGGAAGGGTTGTGATCAGTCTAACTTTTTCCAGCAGTGTGGAGATGACGACAATTTGCAGAAGAGAAAATGTTGCATCTTTTATGTTTCTGCTTTCTTTCTCTCCCTTTTGATATGCTTATGCATTGTTTTAAAGGAAGACAGAAACAACAGTAAGAGGTACTTCAATATTTTTTTCACCCGAAAGGAGAGATACTGGTTTTTACCAATTAAAGGCACCTAAAATAGAATCATTATCAATGCATATTTCCATGCAATCAAAGTGAAAGGAGAATATTGTTACAATGAGATAATAATATTTTACAGTTCACAGATTTCTATATTTTAAAAGGTTAAGATATTCAAAAAGATATTACAGTTGAATCTAAATCAGAAATAATTTGAAACAGTTTTCTAATGTATTTAACTATTTGATGTGGTAACAGAATTCTTCTTCAATTCTAATTCTTTTTCTTATGGGACATCTAAAGACAAACAACAGGTTAGTCAATTTCTCTGTGTTTTGAGAGTTTGAAGCTCTAATATATGTTGTAGTCATGCCTGTATGGGCTTTAATTTTAGTGGCCCAGTGCTGCAGTTCTTAGACAAGAAGAAGTTTCCAGTGAGGACTCTATGTTCAGCAGGCATCGGAGTCAGGCTGTGGTCTTGGCTGAAGCCTCAAACTGTTGTGTAAAGTGGAAACTATGTCTTAAGCAGTGTTTAGACAAGGGTGGCTTATTATTAGTAGTAGATTCATTGAGATCTCCCGAGGTCACCTAGTTCAGCCTCCTTTGACAACGCCTATGGTAAAATAACCCAGTAAACAACAAAGCTGTTTCCTTTATTCAAATTGGAATTTCCCATCACATTTCATGTCTGTTGCTTCTCCTCCTTCCAAAATGTATCTCTGAGAAGAGTTTACCTCCATCCTCTCTATTACCTTCCCACTAGGTAGCTGTAGACAGACATATGATCTCCCTCTAGCCTTCTTATTTTTAAGGATGAATAAACACAGCTCCCTCAGCCTCTCCTCACTAGTCACATGCTCCTGGACTTGATGCACTGTGTGAAAATCTTTGGAGAACTGGTCTCATAAATGCCATAGGGAAGGGAATAATCACTTCCTTGACTTGTTCTCAGAGCCCAGGATACAACTATCTTAATGGCTGTGAGGCCGCAGTGCTGACTTTTGTTTAGTTTTTGTTTTCCAGGACATCGAGGTCATTTCAGCTAAGAGGTCCCACAGCCTGTACTGTTGCACAGGACTATTATATTCCAGATGCAATATTTTGCCTTTGTTGAGCTTCGTGAGGTTCCTGTCAGTCTGTTTCTCCAGTCTGCCCAGGTCGCTCTGAATAGTGCCCTGTCCTACAGCATATTGACTGCTCCCTCTCAATTTGGTGTCATCAGCAACACTTCTGAGAGGGCACTCTCTTCCATTGTCAGGGCCTAAGGCTATGTTTCACAACAACTTGGCACAATCAGGTGGTCACACCTACGTGCTTGTGCTGTACAAATAACTGTATGCTGATGATGACAGGATGCTACAAACTGTGACACAGAAATACGTAAATAATTCTTTCTGTTGCCAACCTGTTTTTCAGTGAAATAAAGCATTCTAGAGTCTACAACATAGCAAGTCTTCTTCATATTAAAGGCAAATCACAAATAACAAGGAATTTTATGTGGAGATATTAGAATATTATAAAAGAGACAATTGAGAAGTAATCTTCTCCAGCGATACAGGGGAAACTTCTAAACATTTATGCTCTCGCAAAGCTGTTGACAACTTTAATCCTTTTAGAGTGAATTTGCTCTTCCTATGTATGTGAGCAATTGACCTCAATGATAACACTTGCTAACTACAGTGCTCCATCTGAGCTATTGAATGATACATAACTGTAATGGTATTTGGGTGAATCAACACATGCAGGTAACCAGGGTGACCTCCAAACCACAGCTGAAATGCAAAGAGTAGATTTATTTCATTACCTTGCTAACAACGCTGGGTGGCAAAGACACACAGGCACACAGGCTCAGTTAGGCTTAGGTCACCCTAGTGAAATGAGACATATGGGACCCAGGCTCCGTTAGGTTTAGGTCAGCCTAGTGGGCAGTGGCAGAGGGGGCACTGCCTGCCCCAATATATGAAAGGGCTTTGCCACCTGCAGTCTGTCATAAGGCCGTGCTTTTATGGCCTCTCTCTCTCCCAGCAGGAGGCTCAAACCTGCCTGATAGAGTGTGTTATCTCTACACAGGAATTCTGCTTCTCAAAATAGGCAGAGGATGAACAACACTGCGCATAATAAATGGGGGTTTCCCACACCAACATTCTCAGCATTTCCTGCTGCAAGGTCACTTTGAGCTTGATTGAAAACTATTCCCTCCTCACTAAATCTTTGAGTTTTAACCCTTTCCTCCCAACATTTTATCTTAAAAGGACTTTCAGTTCTATGTGTTAATAAGATTTGATTGCTAATGCCATTAGGCATTTAATGTATATTTTCAGCATCTCTGTTTTATTCAACATGTGAAATGTTTAATGTGCCTTGATCTGGTTGGATCCTGACCTAGCTGTACAGGCTAGGTAATGTGACTGTGTTCGTCAGAGTCACAGCATACATCACCTTAAATACAGTCATATACAAGGTTGTATGGTTTCTTTTCAGCTAGGACAGAGATTCATTCGTTGTATCTCATCCTGTGTACCAATAGCCCCCGGTACACAGCAATAATGACAGAAACACTGTCCACTGCCCCAAACCATGAAGTAAATGATTTTGGTGAGAAATCCTTAGGAGAAATGAACCAGTTCCCTTCTAGGGGGCTCTTCACCTACTTTCCTCACTGGTTAGGACATTTCTTCTTAGGCAAGTATGACAGATTTATTCTACAGAAGCCCACATACTCTAATGGAGAATTAGCCCTCATTCATATAGATCTTATTTTTATTGAATTTTTCTAAGTCTCAATGATGTTTGTTCACAGGAGGATTCATCTAGGAGTATGATTTCATTTTATTATTTCTAGTTGTGCTATTATGTATTTTAACTACAGTAGGGTTTTTTGTACAGTAAGAAAAAGGTTAAAGCCTTCTTGAACAATACAGTACTTTGTGAGCTCCCTCTGGGGAGCCACTGCACTGAAGGAATTCGTTGTACTTCTGTGATTTGTCACAATACAAAAACCATAAAGCTTCTTGACAATGCTTGTAAATTATCAAAGCAAAAATGTCTGATCCATTCTGTGTATGAGGGCTGCGCTAGTCCCATGGGCGTTGTACTCAATGTCAAAGGAAGAGACTGGAATATTGACTATGTCCTAGAAGGTATTGAAAACATTACACATGTAAGGCCAGCTCTCTAATGACTACCAGCTTTAATGGTTGGCGTATCAATCTCTTGGTTTAGTCAAGTCGGGGCTTAAAAGACAACTTCAAAGAGAAGAGTAGTTAACAATCATAAGGCAACTCCAGGGAAGCAACTTTTGCTTCAAGTGGGAGCAGTGAACATCCAGAAAGATTTCATATAAGCCAGAAAAACCCGATGTTTTATTGAAAAGATGAAAGACTTCTTTTTTCCTAATCTAAAATAGTGGCACGACCCCCATCTCTCTGAATTTCCAGCCAACATTTGATATGATGCCCTTCAGGAATTACTCTTATCAGGGAGATTGCGCCCAGAGCTGTGAGGTTGGAAAGAATTGTTTCTAGGGAATTACTGCCTGGAGGGAAGTTATCATTAAAGCTCCGTAAGAATAGACTTTTTTTTCTTTTTTTAACTCCTTGAAATCTTTAAAAAATATACTCATATTCTGCATACTAACCTTTAGTATGGTCCTTTCTCAAGGGAGAAAGTAAGTATTGCAGATTTAACCCATTTATTGCAGAGTAGGGAAGCACAGGATATCAAAATTGTATTTTGTAGATTTTTGTCTCTTATCCAAAACATAACTCCAGATAGTGCCTGAACATTGGTCCCATATTACTTCAGGCTCTGCTTGTGACTAAAACCAAAGCTGTTATACTGAGTGACTGTTCCATGCAGTAGAAGAAAGGAAGACTTGTATTTGGATTAAACTCTCAGGGTTATGAGCTCTAACTTTCCTGGTTCATATTTATATGTAATATGAATTATATTCATACTGCACACATACATACATATGTACATACGTGTAATGCATATATGCATTCAATCACATTTGTAAGTGATAAGAATTATGTAATAACAGTTTAACTCTGCACAACAGAGTCCTCCTCTGTAACTGGAACTACTCTAGTACAAGCACAGACTACTGGGAGGTCTCCAGGGGTTTTTTTTCTTTTTCAAGATCCGATTACCACTTAGTTGTCCATTCTTGGCAATAACTTCTGCTGGTTTTGCCCAACTCAAGGCAAACTCTGGATAAGGCAGGCCTTGGTGTTAAGGTTCTAGTTAGAGTTCTTGAACGATGATCTACCCTAGGGCAAGAGGTTGTTCTGTGGACCAAGGGGCACAATAGGGCTTAGGAAAGCAAGAAACAATAGTTCTTGTCATCATGTTTCAATTCTGTGTTGCTACTTTAGGACCTCTGAATCTTAGCCCATGTTCACACGTATTTAATTATTTCCAACCCAACATTAATCTTTAATTCTTGAATTCCTGATTTTTCTTCTAAATTTCTGAAATGTCCATAGTCTATCTGTAAAGACTGTCCTTCTTTAATAATGATCATGATACCTGAGTGCCAAAATTGATTAGAGAATATATGCTCTTAGAACTTTAGGATTGGGTTGAAATATTTGGATGTAACATATGTTGAAATTCCAAACTCAAAAGTAGCTGTAGCTTTCAGTCAGACGTGAGGAATACAGCATATGCCTTTACATGAATCTCCAGGCACTGGCTTTAAAACAATTTTGCAGTTAAAACAAAACAAGCAACAAAAATAAGAGAGGAAAACTTGTGTTCCTTTATGTGAAAGACAAACACAAGGTTGCAAAGTGATTGTTGTCAGTTTGGCCAGGGTACATATTTTAGGAAGTAGAACACTTCTGAAAGAGCAAGAATTCAAGCTTTGCTACAGAGACAGCTAATCATATGGGTAAACATGCATGTGCTGTCTGCCTCATGAGATAAACTGTCTCTTCAGCTTTCTCTCAGCTGTACTCATTTGCTGTCAGTAGAGAGCTGGTGTTGCTGTAGAAAAAGATGGTAGAACCTTACATAATAATATATATGTGTTTTATAGCATCAGAATGCTTTGATGCACTGTAACATCTGGCACAAGTATAAAGGGATTTCTGTTACTACGAATCTAATCAAATCCTCTTGGAATGATAACATTAGGTATGTACATACTGGTACATCAAAGGCCTCATCTATCATTTATCAGGAAATAGAAAGGAAAACCCAATTTTTATGTAAATGCAGAAAAAATGTTAATAAAAAGTGCTTAGTGAAACTCTCAGTATTGCTATGGGGTATAATAACTAGCTTGACTTTTTTTTATTTCACCGTTTGCGATGTATTATTTGGGATATTCTAACAAGTATTAGGTGTTAAGATCTGATTAACACTAGCTGGACAAACAGAATTTTTGTTCTGGTATGAAATGAAAATCAGAGTTGTCACTGGCATACAGTAAACCAGAAGAGAACATATGGGGATTTTTAAGTGTATAAAGCAGAACTGCTGAAGAATAACCATGTATTTCAATTTTCAAGTCAGGATGGAGCAAGGACAAGAGATATTCAGAACAGTAGTTTTTTGAAGCCAAATCACAGAAGACTTGTGCTATCTATCAGGCAAAATTGGAATGTGATCTTGAATCTCTAATCATTGTGTTATTGGCTATTATGACATATTTTTTTCCTCAAATTTTAAATGGTTTCGTTTTCATTTCAGAACAGAGCAAATTTTTGTTTTCTAACTAGTCTGCATATTTCTAGCAATTTTTGTTCTACTGATGACTTCAACAGTGCAATAAGACTCACTGTGTCAGGTAGTACAAATTCTAATTGTGCTCAGAAAGCGAGCACTTAGCTGCTGGTTCAAACAACTCATCAAGGAACAGTGACAACTTCTAATATGGGGACACAGAATCTAATGCTATTCAGGCAGATGAAAAGCAAGCTATTATACTCCCTCTGTTTCAAAATGGATGCTAAAAGCGCCTGATTTTCCAGTCACTGCTCCAGAAAAGGGATGAAGAGCTGAACTCATAAAACGGATACTATTTATGATAATATAACGGAAATTCCTAAACTGCGAAAAAGCCAGGCAGTGGAATCTTCCCTCACTAGACACAGCACTCAACTGCTGTGAAAGAAAGCTGTCAGTACTGTCTCTGATTATTCTAATTTTACTTTCAAATTTTTTATATACCACCTTTATCCCCTTTGGCACAGAAGATGGCATTCAAATAAAATCCTTTTCTTTATCATATTCAAAGATGATATTTATGGTCTAACACTCTGACTCTGAAGCTCCAAGTACCTTTTGTCTGGTGGTTACTAAGAGAGCCTGGAGTAATTCTGGCGGCATTTGCAGCTAGAGCTCAGCGAAGGACAGAATGGTTACTTCTCAGGAAGTTGCTGTTGCTGTCTGTCCCTGTCTAGAGAGAAAATAAAAGGGTTTTAAACTTCTCATGAAAAAATCAACAAAATATGATTTCTGAAAACATTTTAGGAAAAAATACTTTAAATAAAAATTTTTGAAAATGTGTGCCTTTTTAAAAACCATTTTACTAAAGATGCAGTCATCCTGTAGGGCACACTGACACTGTTAGTAGTTGCATTGTGTAGTAGTATTCTTCCTGTTGTTTATAGTTTCATTCAAGTCCTGCTAGAACAATTGTGCACAGTATAACATGAAATATAAAAATGCTGATATCAGACAAATATTTATTTTGGAAAAAAGGTATCGTCTCAGAATCTTCATAAAACAAGAGCACTTAATAAACCCCCTAATATAGTTGTCTCAAAATAACAGTTCCAAAACTTCTTTGATGATCTCTTATTCAACATTTTATTTGACTGCACCTTGATTCATCAAATAGACCCAATGCAAAAATCTTTGTTTCTAATAAATAGTATCTAATGGTTTCAAAGAACCTGTGGTGTTTTGTATCATCCATTTTCAATAAGTTTTCCATTGGAACCCAAAGCTCTATTAAAGGATTTTACACCAGATTAAAATTTTGTAAAGAGCATACTTCAAATTTATGCATTTTTGATTTATCCAATGGAAACAATAAGCTTTTTTGTCAGACTCTTTGGAATAAGGAGATACTGACCCTGAAAAATCATCTGGTGCTTTCACTGAACCGCCACTGAAAGCTCTGTGTACATTTTTCCTGCAGCTATCTAAAGCACTCTTATTTAAAACCCCTTACGTAAAAGACTTGGAATGAAAAGGCCTAGTAGAAAACAGACTTTCATGTAGAATAAAGAGACCACAAAGCCAAGCAGTGTTCAGGAAGTGTTCAGTAACTGGAAACCTTCACCTATTTACTGCATTTCTTCTTTGTTCTATAGACAAAGAATTTGGTTTGAACAGCTGGCCCATGAAGACAAAAAACCAAAGACTTGAACTAAAATTCCTGTTAAAGATTTTAGCTAATAGTTACTAAAAAAGACCATCAAGGCTGGATTCCAGTTACATTTGATTTACTTGTATTCTAGTGCAGGTGCTTCAGTTTAGGAAAAAACATGCATCCTATCCTCATGCATCCTATTCAGAACCTGTGCGTAATCAGACTAGGAGCCAGTGTTGCTCCTGTGGGGTTCTCTGTTTTGGCATTTAGCACATGCAAAGAGACTGCAAGTAGGCACTATGCAGTTTAAAGATATTACCTGTCATTTGTTGTCTAACAATGGGTCGTTTCTCAATCTGATGAATATGTAAATGCCCTTGCAATATCTTTGCAAGCTTTCACTTTGTAGACTTTCATGTCATTCTTGAGATTTCCTAACATCCACACTACTGCAACATTACCACTGAAGAGCTATAACTCTCGGCTGGTCTGGAGATAAATTTGTCTCCTTGTGGCATTCATTCCTACTGTCATCAGTCTTATGCTTACTTTGGGAAGTGTTACCTTCGCTGACTCTTTTTTTAGGGAGGAAAGCAATGCATTGCTGTGGCAAGCTGATAGATATGGCTTGGCACAATCTGGATTCTGTCAGCTATTCCATTCCCTGTCACAAGGGAAATGTTAATAGAGTTAACACACGATGTCACAAGGGTTGCTGTCTTCTGTGTTCTGCATCCTTACTTATACTGCATCATTTTTTCCCCCACTGAATTGTCTTCTAGAGTACTGGATGACCTGATTCACAGCATGGTCTAGCTTTCATCATTAGTTTTGGAGTTGATCCCATCTCTTTCATCTGCTGACCTAACTCCTTGGTTAAAATCTCGAAGACTCTAAGTTTTCTTGCTATTCGTCATGTTTTGTCTGAACTCACTTCATCAGAGAGACCGACCACTGGGGATCTTCAAAGGAACTCCATTGTAAAGGGGAGGGGAACTATGTTAATGATTTCAGGAAATTGATTATTATATGTACGTTTATTCTGGGACAATCAATGAATATGTATCTACAACACAGTACATAAACAGGAACTGTCCTGTACTCAGCATGCACAGTATTTTGGAGGAGATATCCCCTCACACATCTGGCCAAATAAAGAATGCCTGCTTCTTAATCTGACATTGGTGTTACTGAGTTTCTTTGATTTTTAACAAAGTTTTGGTTACGTGCAGGTTCTCTTCTCTGGAGGCACACTGTTCAGCATTACACATCTTCTTCCATCTTAGCAGAATGCTTGCACTTTTTTCGCCCTTAACTATGTACAAAGTTTTGCCTCTCTTCAGAATCCTGTCTGTGCTTTCACACCCATTTTCTGTTCTTGCTCTTTTGTTGTTTTTTTCCTCTCCAACTTCTCCTTTCACTCTTTTAAATAGAACAGGAAAAATAGCCACAACCCTTCACAAAGCTCATGGCAGAGAAGCTCTCATCTTTGTCATTGGTTGAAGCTCACAGCACAACAGATCTATCTTTTGTCTTTTGTTTATTCAGTCTTGATGTAGGGCTAGCCTTAATCGTATCAGTTGCTCAGGAGGTAGAATCTGGTCAGGCTTTGCCCTTTTCCCATTCCAACTTGGAAATAGCACTGGGTAACCAATATCTTGGAAGAAAAATGTCACAGAGCTACAGTCTCTCTGCTGAACTTTGAAAAGTGCAAAATATAATTGTCGGCTCCAAGGACTTGTTGGGCATTTTAGGAAAAGACAATATATTTCTGAGATGCTTGGAGATTTTTGATGTTTTATACTCCTACAGTATTTAAATTATAGAACCATTTCAAAAGATTCACCTGATTTATGTTTTCAAAGCATTTTGTTCCTTCTAAAATCATATGAAACTCCAAAAATTTTGGAATTTTTTATACCGTTTGTGGACATGTTGTAGGAAACTTTATTGCTTTTCTCTTAAATGGGCACAGAAGGCAAATGTAAAAATCTGGCAAATAATAAGTTCAGAAAAACTTTGGCTCACAAAGACATAATTGATTCATATGAGATTGTAATATTTCTTCATTGGAACTTCTCAGTTCACATGGGAAAAGATCAGTCCAAAAATGTGTCTACCTAGGCTGTGATGATGTCCTGCAAACAGTATAATTTAAAAGATAATAATTTTTTCTTCCAGACTGAATTATAAAGTTTTAGCCATGAAATATTGTACTTTTACACTTTGAATAATATATTAAGCAGTGCCATCTTTCTTCATACTATTTAAACAATGCTGTTTTGCCAGTATGCAAGGTCCTTTTCAAATGACCTTTTTAATAGAACATGTTGAATTCTCTGAAAAGTCCAATTTAATTTGAAAGCTTGTCTCTGCACATTGAACATATTGCCATTTTTTCCTGGAGGAAAAGTACCTTGTCTTTTGTTAATTTATGCCCTATGCGGCAAGGAGATACAGACCTTTTTAATAAATCCATCTATGATATTAAGAATATGCACAAGTCTTTATAAGATCATGTTTCAAATCAAGGCTAAATCTATCTCTACAATCCTTACTGAAAGTGAATAGCTCTGAAAGAAGCAGGCTCAGGAAAGGTAGCAGTATTTATTATGTAAGAGGGAGAAGTCAATTAATACTTGATAATACTGAACAATTAAGCTGAAAAATTTATGCTTTTTACAAGAAAGTAATTGTAAGATAGAGATATGCAGTGTGACAAATGTGATATTATGATTTATTTTATGTATTCTAAAACAGTTATAAACTTTGTATTGGAAAAAAATATTTAATATATTAGGATTAGTCTATAAGACTTACTCAAAAAACAAACCCGAATACAATCAATACAGTGCATTTTATGTGTAAGTGCTCCTCACTGGCATTCTGAATAAACCATAATTAGATGCACTTTCATGACTGTATAGCATGTTAGGTTTTTTTCTGTGCAAATTTGTGGAAGAAAGGTTACTATGGTGACAGAATACTCATTTGAATGATTTTATCTCAATTGCTGAGCATTTTTATTCCTGGCTTCTCCAGTATACCTTTTAATTCCAAACTAAAATTTTGAAGCTATGAGAGATGTTTTAAATCCTGCTGCAAGGAAATGATGACCAAAATGTAAGAAAGTCCCTCAAATAAATAAGCAAAAAGAGATGAAGGAAAAATGTGGTTACACTTTGTGCAATAGCTAACTCACTCTGTAGAATCTGTTTTCTCCAAGTAAAGTAACAATAACTGGTAGTAATTTAAGAGTTTTAGTATTTCCCTCTTCAAATTAGTTTTGCAAAAGTAGACAATATATGATCTGCTTATAAGAAATTTGGCATTCCTTACAGTTGTTGAGCCATGAAGTTTCCTCAGCAATTTCACAAGACTGTTGCTATAAAGCTGCAAGAATCCCAGCTCAAAGCAAAAAGAGCATGGCATACATTTACCAGCTGTTCATGGCACAGGAGTATTATAACACTTGTGACTAGAATCAATCTGAATTCTCAAAACCCAATCTCATTATGTTTCTGAAGAAAGACTTTGTCTTTCAGTTTCGGTAACTGGTTCTGAAAGAAGCAAGGTCAAGTGTCCACCTTAGTGCTCAGAGCCTGGCTTTCCAGGTTCTGGAACGAAATCTGCTGTGTGGATTAGATTACAGTGATTTTCAGGTTCTGCACCCTAGAATTTCAAGCCTATGAGAAAATTCTCAAGACATTGTGTATATACTCTCCAGTTGCATGGTACTAAACCGTGTAATACTCTACTGGTGCCAGAACCTGAGATAAATAACCCAAGGCTAGTCTGCAACTGTGTACATGAGCTTCAGGCACTGCAGTGTTTCTAATATGGACAGAACCTTGGTTTGAACCAAATTCTGAAGAACTGATGCTTTAAAAAATCCTATTGATCTAGATGTTCTCCTAGAGAGAGAGCTATTTCTAGCCTCTGTGGGCTGGAGATGCTCAGACCAGCTTGGGATATTACTGTCACCAGATGGATCATTTATAGTTCAATTCCACATGCTGCAGTTCCATCCTGTTTGGTTATAAGTCCTCCTCACCTTCCCCCTTACTCTGAGAAGGACAAATTTTGGCTGTCTTGGGCCAGTGCTTAGATGTCAGTGGCTGACAGAAACTGGTCCATCCTCTCTGTTAAGTAGAGGAAGGAAAGGGTTAAAAAATGAACTAGAGCTTCTGCATTTGCTCGAGGCAGGATCTATGTACTTGGATCCCATGCCTAGCCTTCTTGGAAGGGTGTGAGATATAAAGGAATAGGAGTGAGTAGAGTTGCTACTCTCGTGTTAGCTGGAGCACCTGGAACTGGGTTAGAAGTTACAGTTCTTGCAAAATTGCTGAATGAGCTGGTCATAAAGATGGTACCACACCTTTTTTTTTTTTGTCTGTGATGTGCATTAGCTTGGCAAGTTTGAATTGAAGGGGCTTCTTCTTTTTGTTTCAAATGGAAGTATTTAAAATTGGAATTCTATTTAAAAGAAGTAAACGTTGGTTCATTTTGAAGTAAATAATATAACACTTTCATAAGCAGATCTGATGGGGGAAAGTAGCAGCCATAGGGAGGTATGCAACTAACCTCTTCTATCTCACAGCTATTCACGGAGTGCACATCTGTCTACACCCTCAGAACTGTCCTCATGATCTGCAGTTGCAGTCTAGGCCAGGGCTCCTAATCTCTTTGTATTTTCTAGAATTACTCATGAATAATTTGAAGTTGCAGGGCTGGGTACACTATGTCTGAACTTAGGATATCTCCTGGAGGTCTCAAATGCCACACTTTCAAAATCCTAGGAAGGTCTAATCAGCATTTCATTATCATGTCTAGAGCAACAGAAGAGTGAAGCTCCAGCCTGCAATTTGGTAAGTCTTAATTTTAGAGACACCTCCCCAAGAATAAAGCATCTTGGCTGATAAGCCTTTCCACATGACTCACAAAGCTAAATATGCTTTTTATAATCATGGAGCTGAAAAACTGTGAACAGCTGAGTGCTTAAAACTGTACATTCAGCAGAGAGCTACAGACTAGGAATGTCAGAGAAGCTGCTCTAAAAAATATTGGTGACTAAAGGAGAAAAGTGGGAGATAGAAAAAATTATTTGCCTGAGCTATTCCATTTTTTTATGACCTAACATACTTTATTTCTATCTGTAGAAGAGCAGAAATAGAAATATTGCTTATGCAAGGAGAAGGTGAAAATTGCTGCACCAAAAACTAATTTGGCAGAGTTGCCTGTTACTGAATGATGTACATGGCATAGCATCACAATGTGCCCAGGAGGTCAAGGAAGGTGATTATTCCTGTCTATGCTGCACTGGTTGTACCCTACCTGGAGTGCTGGGATAAGTTCTGGTCCTTCCAGTACTCAAGGAACATGGACAAACTGGAGTCAGTTCAGGGAAGGGACATCAGGATGAGTAAAACAGCATGTATCATATAAGCTCTTATGTGTAAAGGTATGTTTCCATAACTAGAATCAAACCTGTTTGTCTGTGGGTTTTTTTCTGTAGTTGTAAAATAAGATTATTATTTGGAATAATCCTTCCTCTTGCCTGTTCTGAACTTTACTATTTTTGGCAATTATGGCACTAAGATGCATTTCGTCATGCATGAATGGTCAGCTGGGAGACCAGGGTAGGAAAATTAGGTTTGCAGTAGCATTTTAAGAGACCTGATTCCCTGTAACTTCAACAAAGCAGAAGTGTCCAGCGTCATCGGGTTTGGTCTTTGATGTCAAACAGGGCTGGGAAAAGACTGTGGTCTCTTGTCAACACATTGTTTTCAAGTGATTTTTCTAGTGAAAAATGTGTGGCATTTTCTGCATCTGTTTTCACTACACCAGGTCGGTCAGGCAATATGTACTAGAAAATTAGTGGAAAGGCAGAGCTTGGTGCCAAGTGCTGTCCCAGTCTCATCCACACTATTAAACTCTTAGCACAATTCCTGGTGAGGTTTAAGTTCAGGTGATACTCAGGTATCACAGCATGATCCCCATCTCTGTTTATTTAGAAGAGATGTACATGTCACAAAACTGCAAGGTTCCGCCTGGACTGGAATGTTTCTGAGTTTGGCTGGAGCTGGCTAGGTTTTGTAAGTCTTTAAACTTACATAATAAACCCTTCCCCTTTCCCCCCCCAACTTAAATCTCTTTACCAGGAAGCACAGTCATAAATATTTTCTAACTAACTGCAAAAAAATCTGGGGGCTGGTTGGGTGCAGTTTCTGCTGGATGCACATTTTGTTTCTCAATTATTTATTGTTCTGCTATTAATACCATGTTGGTTATATGAATCACATGGCTGAGTCCTAAAACTCTTTTGCTCCAGGCTATCTTAACAGTTAAAAAGGATGTAAATTTTATGGTGTAGATTTATAGCATACCATGTAATTTGACCAGAGCTTGATTAAACAGTTTTGTTTAATTTAGATTTAGTATTATCTGTATGTTTATTTTTCTTTCAGAATGTATCAGCCAGACATTCCTGTCATTTCAGGACAGGCAGTGCAAACCTTTCTGTCGCTCACTGGACCAAAACTACATTGACTGTGATTAGGATGCAAATTGGTGCAGATACTCTATGTAAAAAAAATAAATTATTTACTAGGTGGAATAGAGTAACTTTACTGTTGCCTGTTTATTTTAGTCTGTGTCTCTAGAGCAGGGATTGCAACCCAGAACATTGCTGAATTTGTGGTGAGTTACTTGGCTGACCCACAGTCAGTTCTTTCTTCTTAGTATTGAGTGTCCACAATCCAGACACTAGCTTGGGTAGACGAACTTGAGCTTTTATTTAGTGGAAATAAAATAGCCCTTTATTTGGATTTGCCATTCTAGGATATAACCAAGGTTCACATTTCAGATTTTTACAGGCCTAGCTTAGTTAAAGCACAAAACTGGAAACTGTAGCCCCTTAATTTGCTCTGTTCTAGATCCTCTCCCATTTCATCAACTGGACTCGTGCAACTGCTTTAGGGATTTCACTGACACAATTAATTTTAGAGTCTTAGTCACTTTTGGCAAATTCTTCAGGTTTTGGAATCAGAATATTCCAAATGCTTAAAGTCATCAAACTGCAGATAATTTTCTGGAGGTGCCATTGCTTGTCACTGGTACTAGAGGATACCTAGGATAATGGGTTCAAGTGCTCAGGTTACTCAGCCTAGTGCCAGTTCTGTTCAAGGCTCCTCTGATCAAGATTTCCTAGTTCTCTCTTGGCAGCCAAGCAGTCTGGCTCTCCATTACCCTGGTCTGTCTTCTTCCTTGCTGTTACATAGGTTTTGCTCAAAGATTCCTAGTGCACAGGTGGAAAATATTGAGTCACTTTAGAAGTCTATCTGGGGAGAAAAATGAAAAATTGAATCATTTTAATTCAGATGCCAACCCTATCTATTTAAACAGTTGTCAACACAAATCAGTGTTACTCGTTAAAATTTTAAGATCAATTTGTGTTGTCAAACACTTCTAGGTGATTACTGCTGGTAAATTTTGGCTTTGCAACGCCAGTCATTATGTGATATTGTCATAATGGTTTGACATGTATTTGCCACTGTGGTTTATTGATGCTTTTTTATTAGAGGAAAGTTTTGGCAAGTGAAGGGAGGGTTATTGATGATATTTTTTGTGTTTCTTCTAAGTAGTTCCTAGGGCAGAAATCATGAACTTGCCGAGAAAGTAATAATAAACAAAGCCTTTTAATGAGGCTATGGATACGTATAACCTCCTCAAACATTCACATGTACAAAAAAGGAAGCCCAGCTTGTCATAGATTTAGTTCTGCAGAACAAACATGTCTCAATATCTGATTTGGAACAGCTAAACAACTTAAGTATTGGTTTGTAAAGGCTCAGGAATCTCAAAGATGTGCACATTTCAGTTTGTATGAGGAGCAGTTCCTGAATCAAAACAGAAGGAATAAGTAGCCAGCTGCATAGAAGGGAGGTCAATGGTGAAAATTCTGTTCTCACTTGGCCAAAATGTTTGGAGCTTGTGATGGGTATGGTAGTTGACTGAAAAAATATCTAGTTCATGCTACCGCAGTATTTTGTTCTTAGACTTTTCTTCTGAGGGAACAAATGGATTACTTTTAGGACATAAATCTATGTTTGATGGCCATCACTTTTTAAACTCCATTGAATTTCACTTTATTGATTGTTTACATATCTTAGAAATACAATAAATCCCCCAGATGATATTAGGAGGATAGTTCTCTCTCACAGCTAAAGCACACAGTATATTTTAGAATATGTATTTATCTCTGTTTAGTGACACAATAAAATATTTGTTTTATAGAAGCCGTATTTTTATGTTAAAATCTTTGCAATTGTGCAAAATTGGAATTGGCTTGCTACTGGCTCATAAAACTACAGATTAATGGTTCCATGCCCTATTTACTACTTCCTCTATCCATGTCATTCTTTAGAACAGAAAACATTCTCTCTGATTGTTAAATACCAGTTAAAGCATTTTTCATTTGAAATTAAATTTTGTTCTGTCCACCACTATTATCTGAATAATTCTAATTTTCTTACTGAATGTAAAATGATTTTTTTCTTCTCTTTCTAATCATAAAATAGTGGTTAAATTAAAAAAAAAATCAGACTTCTCTTTCTACTGTTATTGCCTTCTGGAAAATCAGCACTTTTAAAATTACAAATTTAATCCTATTTCTATAAAAAGTATTTGGATGGATTTCAAGAAAACATTGTCTATTTTGTGGTGAGGGCTGAATGTCTGTAGTGGCAGTATAAGCTTTTTGATTTATAACTTTTTTTTTTTAATGAGCTTATGTTTTAGTGTTTCCCAATTTATCCATTACATACAACCAAATTATTTGATGATTAGGTCATTTACCTTTGATGTCTGATACTTCCATCAAGAAAAAATGCATAGGTTTTTTCCAGAAATTTAATTAGTTATTTGCAATCTCTTTTTATATCTCTTCTCTTTACACATACATGCACACATGCACAAATGTACATAAACAGCAAAAAAAAAAGCTGCTATAAAAGCCATGCATTAAAAATTTATTCCACAAAATTTCCATTAATTTAAGATGAACCAGTATCTTACCATTTATCAGAAAAAAGTTAGCGTAACAGCAATACTAAAGATCAGAGCTTTAATGACTTTCTCATTCTATACAAATGGCATTAAAAGACAATATAAACTATTATGCAGAGAATTTATCTCGGCATTTTCACAGCATTACTGCCATTTCAGTTTTACCTACTGCTTATGTGACAGTAGTCTTCAACGAGTTTCTACTCACCTTAAATTAGAGGAAAAGAATCTGGCACTGGGAGCAGGGTTTCTGTCATACGAGGAAATTCAAAAGCACCTCCTAGAAATAGTGCAGCTTATGACATAGCTTTTGCAGAATAATGTTTTAAATGTTCACATATTATCACTGTGATTCATTTTATAGTGGACACTTTTCTCTATAACAGTACAACACAACATTGCCCACGGATGGATATCTGCATATATTGATAGGTTCACTAATGTTTAATAAAAAATATCTCAATCTTAGCTCAAAGAGGAATTCTGACATGACTGAAACTAAAACCAAGTATTGTATTTAGATTGGTAGAGCCAATAAACAATATCAAATATTATTTAAGATTTTAATTCCATAATTTCTTGGGAAAAAAAAATCACCTGGACCGTCTCTTGTTTTTATAGTTATTCAGTCTTGTAATTCACCTTTAATTATGTAAAACAGTATTGAAAAAATAGCCATACAGTACTAGAAATGGGAGTCCCTTTATCTGTGTAATCTATTCTTAGAATTGATCAGGAACTTGCATAAAAGTTAGAGGAGCAGATATATCCAAACTGTTCGACAACAAGAGGTTAGAAGTTCATCAAAATGCATCAGATGTCATTGAAAAA
Source organism: Oreocharis arfaki (assembly GCA_013398015.1). Taxonomy (NCBI): domain Eukaryota; kingdom Metazoa; phylum Chordata; class Aves; order Passeriformes; family Paramythiidae; genus Oreocharis; species Oreocharis arfaki. Next base: position 738,014 of record VZRR01005022.1, on the reverse strand, counting down.
AAATGCTAATAAGGAGCAATGGCCTTAGGCCCTCCCTTATTTTGGGCTGCTTAGTACATCACAGCAGTCAGTTCTACCTTGCATTAAAGCTGGAAGGTGAAAGAATATTGACTCTTAGAGTCTTCCTGATTTTGCTTGTGACCAAAATTCTGTTTAAAAATGCAAAATATTGTGTTAGCTTTATTACTGAATTTATACTTTCTGCACTAAAAAATTATTTATGTGGGAGAATACAATGTTGTTTTAACTTCTCTATAATTAGTAAACCAATTATTTTCATCAGTTTTGCTATGTTGAAGCCTCGGCAGAAATTCATGACTGTAGAGAGGTAATTCTTCAGTCTTCTTCACTTTAAGTGTCTGTAAGGTAATAATAGTCCTGAAAACCCAGAAATATCAATGCCTACTCACCTCATCCTTCAACCCCCAATCACCTAATATCCTGAAATCTGAAATTAATGATGAATGTGTTCACAAATAAAATAATTCGAAGAAAGATGCAAGTTTGAGCATCTGATTCTTAGCCAGCAGCTATAAAGTCTACGCAGGAAAGAAGATATTTTAGTCTGGGTTTAAAACCCATGTAGTGAAATATTAGTTGTACTAAAGGGCTAGATGAAAAAGTGAGTACTTACTCCATCCAAGCGGACAAGGTTGTGACCACAGACAAAAAGAAAGTAGGTACTTCCAACATGAGGAGTATGTTAAATGAAACTGCTCAGGAGATTATTTAAAATTCTGGATCCTCAGTTTTCAACCTCTTGCTAGTTCTCTTTTTGCTTCATATATAGCTTCTCCTTTTGGTCCTTATATAGAGACTTGACAAAGACGTGATTATATTGCCTCAAAAAAGGCATGCCCCACAGCAGTAGTTTAGGCTGGGAAATTGCTCCATGTCGGAGATGCAGGAAGAGTCAAAGGAAGGTGAGAAGGAAGCACATTTAGCCACAAGCAGAACTTTGCAAAAACATTAGCAAAAAGCTCTTTTTTCCTCTCATGATCCAGTTTCTCCCATGCTGTGCAAGTTACATCTGCAGAGAATGTTCCACCTAATCTCTATCTTGCTTTCTCACAGAGATCTGCCCCATCTCTCTGCACTGGACAAGTATTTCCAGTCCTCACTGATTCCTTTTTGCTCTGGTCATTAGTTCTGCATTGTTTGATGATCCAGCTTCCCCAAGCTATCTTCCTGTGAAAAAACTATTATTTTTTTTCCTTAAGAAAGAAAAAAGTAAAAATAAGAAAATGTTTTCCTTCAGTTCTTGAATTCCTCTACTTTGAGGCTGTGATTTCCAATGCTACTACCAAGACTCTTCACCAAATGCTGTCAAAATACTTTCAGATGATGTGCTGCTAAGTTGTGATTATTTTGGACAAAATCTGAATCTCATTTCCTGAGGTGAAAGGTTCCATGTCCTATCTTTTGTATAGAAAATTATCTAATTCTTTTAAACTTCAATGTTTTGTGTTACCACTGCTTCATTGTCACAATATCCTGTGGAGCCTGGTGAAAGCTGCACTTGACAAAGAGAGTTAACACTTCACATGATTTTTTTTCTTCACTCCATAGACAGAATATTTACGATGCAGGATTTATATGAAATCTTTTTGTCATTTACTTTACTTAAGAAGATGGGGCAAGGATAATTAAAAACCCCAACAACCAATCAACCAACCAACCAACCGAAAATCCCCCAAACTCACACCCTATCAAAAAACAGCCTGTGTGGATTTTAGGAGGGAAAATCTAAATTACCAATATTGTACAACAGGATTGACATCTGATTTATTGCTCAATAGTTTTTTAGCTAAGGGCTTGAATAGACACAGAACTCTTGCTATACAACACTAGAATTGAACTCACAAATCTTCTCAGAAAGAGTAGAGAAAGTGATTGCACTTCCAAAAAAATCAATACCATGTTAAGTCCCATATCTTTTGAGAAAAGCATCCTTCTACATGTACCTAACTTTAGTCTGTAACTTCATAACAGGCACAATTCTAGGATTACTAACAATTGTACTTAAATCTGAATCTTCAATATTTTTTCTTTTACCTTTTTCTTGTCCTATTGGATTTAGATTAAGGGCTGACACAATTAGTATCATATCTTATTATTGGAAGTTTACATCCTATTTTAATACATGAAAGTTGAAACGGGTGTTCTTTTGCTTAGACTGAGTAATGCATGAATTATTTGACTTTTCAGACCTTTCAAGACCATTTTCCCTAAACACGTTGTCCTCTTAATTTTTATAGTATAGTAGTAGAGACAAAGTAAACATTGTTGGTTTAACCTGATGAATTTACTTTGATCCTTTCCTGACAGTTCATAAGACTTCCACACTACATTAATTTTAAAAAAATAGCAATTTGATGGCAGTGATCAATTTGCTACTATGTGGTTACAGTCAAGGTCAGTGAATCTTGCTGAAAACGTAGATAGCAACTGCAGGGAACTACCTCCTTTGGAGACAAAGTGATTTTGTTGTATGTACCTGGAAAGTTTGGTATAACATACATTATTACTCATATCCAGCTGAAGTGAAACTGAATGTTAAACCAGGCAGAAGAAAGAATCAAAACATACACGTTGGCTTTGAACCAGGTGGGAGTCTCTAGAGCCTTCTTTTACTTTGTATCCCTTGGTGATGGCTTGATAGGTTCTCTCTTAACGCCACTGTCAGCAGTGTTTTTCTGTCCTTATTGGTCCTATCTCACCTATTTAGTGACAGGAATTATCGTGTTCTTCAGCTCAATGGAAGAAAAGAACAAAATGGATGGATTAGCAGGTGTGCAGAGATGAGATTGGGAGGGAACAAAATGCCTTCTTGTCTTAAAAATCCCAGCAGATGGGAAGGTGTTTATTATTATTCACTATAGTGGCCAGTCTGTTATTAAAACGAGTAATTAAAGTGGTCATCCAAATGCAGCATGTCACAAAGTGTTTGCACCTCACAGTGAGGATGATAGGGCACACAAAGTGTTCTCTGTGTGAGCATTGTAACAGTTACTAGGTAGAAAAGCCTAACTATTTCAGACTTTAAAAAACTTGGCTTGAGGGGTCTTTCCATAGAAAAACTTTTTTCATGTTTGCTACTCTTTCAAAACTGGGGAGGTGGGTTTTTAACTTTATGCATGTTAGAAACAAGAAATTGAATATTTTGAAAAATATCATCCTTTACATTCAAGGTTAATAGCAAGAGTTTTCAAAGCTTCATCCATATTTCTGTGTTCTGACCCTGCATAGAACCTCCACTTTCATCTTTTCGTAGGCAGTTCTTCGCAGGGACAGGTAATGACAAAAAATTGTACCCATAGTACAATGCAGACTTTATCTCACTGCCTATAATACTGATTGATGTAGGTGATGAGCAGTTCCATGACCTCTAAAGAAATAAAACTTGAGTTTTCACAGTTTGGGATAAAGAAAAATGGGCAGTAGCAGCCTCGGAGATTGCTTGAATCATGCACAAAGAGGGAGCAGTTGCACACACTGATGGACAAATGGATGTGTAAGAAGCTTTGGCAGAACTCATTTAGGGTGATGTACAAAACTGAGCTGTTAAGTGACAGAAAGTGAAGCCAACTCTCTGACTCCCTGGCTTTGAGTGATGACTGTTTCAGAAATAAACTGTGAAAACATTGTGGACGAAGAAAGGAGAAGTCAAAAATTTCAAAATGCAATGGACAAAAGAAGACAACTCACACTAACTTTAGCAGTTCCAAGTATTGTTGCTAATGGAAAAGGTGTCCATGGGCAGGATATTTTTGTTAACAGTGAATCCTAAAGTGTGTAATTATTCTTGATTATTTCTTCTGAGAGTTTACTGCAATTTACGGCTCTAGATACGTCAATATGCTTCCCTTCTAAATTTCAATGATTATTAGGAAAGGGACATAATCAATTGTGTGATGAAAGGACTGTAGAATTGTTACTGTCTCTACCTATACTTTTTAAATTACAAAGGCACCTACAACATCCGTCTATTGATGAGATTTTGCTCAATAACCCCAAATCGATGGGGCAATCGTGGCAACTGCTAAGATTAGCCATCAAAGCCTGTCCAGATGCTTAATTTCTCTTTTAAATGCCTAGATAAAATGGCTTTATCTAACTCAGGTAAGATAAGGAAAACATAAAATTCCTCCAGTTTACATATCTGGTAGTTTTTTCAAGATCAGTTTTTACTCAGTCATAACAAGTGGCCATTTCCAAGAAAAACTTAATTTCATTTTATAAAGTATCTCTGCTGTTTAGGATTCATGAACTTCAAGCTAACTAACTTCTTACTATACGAGGGACATGCTTTGTGGAGAAGGAAGCTAATTTCACACCTAACTTGCCTTTCAACAGGATTTGTTTCTCTTGCACAGCATTTTCATAACTGAGATACAGAAAGGTTAGGGAACTGGTGTGGAATGTGTAAGCAAGTGGCTGAAAATTCATATTGAGAGTAGCTATCTGTTGTTCACAAACTGAAAAGAGGAGCAAAGCAAAGTTTCTGAAGTTAAGTATTATTTGTTGTTTTCATTAAGGGTTTGGACAGCACAATAGAGAATGCCCTTATTAAATTTTCAGACAAAAAAAAAAGAAAAAAAAGCAAGGGCAGGAAAACTATAAGCACTTGGGAAGATTAGAATGTGAAATGTTGATTGATTGGAGCAATAGGGTGAGTCAGACACAATGTAAATCAATCAGAGGAGGAGAAAATTCCCACACATGACTATAATAAGCTGTGGGCATGCAAGACAGGAAATGCTAGAAAAGTTAAAGTTCTAAAGAAGAGGATCTGCAGCTTCTAGAAGATCAACAGCTGAGCAAGAGACAACAGTGACTTGGTGCCCTACTTTGTGATAAAAGGTAAAAGTTTTATAAAACTGAACCAGGGGAAGTGCTTGCTAAACTGTAGAAAATGGTTCTGGAAACACGAAGGGTAGTCGAGCCCCCAAACAGGATGATTACCACTGTAGATCTTTTGGTATACAAGGACAAACAAAGTACAGCAGTAGTTTAAATGTTCATTAACCATTCATATTTCTAGTGGTTCTCATTCAAGGTGCTATTTCTTTTTAAATGCTGTTCATATATTGAACATATATTCTCCTGGGCTGTACACAATGAAAAAAGGACAGATTATATATCTGTATATAAGGCAACATACCTGGAACAAACATTTTGTCATAATTTCAAAGATAACTGATAAAATACTTGGATTTGATATTTCAGATATTTCTGAAATTTCTTCATATAAGGATGAAAAATTGGGAAAGGTAAAAATGGCTCATAATGCCTCTAGGTGCTTAGCCCCATTGTTGTTGCACCTGTGGGTGCCCTATACCATTGCCTAGTGTATCTGTATGGACAATAAAACAGGTCGTTGAGCTATAAGGATGGCTCCAATTAGATACACAAATAGTTTCAATGGAGTCAGAAGAGCTGGCTCACAAGCAAAGCCATTAGCAGAGCTTTGCTCTGAATTCTGGTATTCTAAGTCTCAGAAAAGCCCTTAAAACATAAATTCTTTCTGTTCCTATTATTAGAGTGAAAGGTTGTCTTCTGGCATTGTTAGACAATGCTTAAGAATTAAGAACAAAAGCACCGTGGGAAAAAATCTTGGGTAGCTGGGTTGCAGCTGCTGACAAGAATTTCCGATATTTACAGGGATGTTTATAGTCTTACTCTTCAATGATTAATTTAGGTTAAAGGTTTTGGGGTTTTTTTGGCTGTTGAAGTTTGCAGAAATCCTATACATAAGTTTATTTTTTGACACATGGAGCACAATGCCAATAGAGGTGAAGGAATTTGCTCATTGTTTTCAAGAGGATTCAGTTGGACTTTAGGAGTGGTTCCACTGTCTTTCTGGATATATGTGTGTAAAGCTAAGTGTGCAGGCAAATCATGGCCAAAATTGCCTCCCATATTCACTGTTGTGAATGGAAGATGGAGAATGTTCTCATAGTCCTTTTAAGATTATACTTTAAGGGTTTAAACAGTTATGAAAAAGATGCTTTATTGAGACAATAACACAAGTGTAACAAAAAATCACATATAACATTGTCAGTATAATTTTCTTTCAAAAGAAACCCTGTCTTTCTTGCTAATCTCCTCTGCCCTGCCTCTGTTTGCTTCAGATGCAAATGACCTCATTACCAGTGTAGATGGAAAGGCATTCAGAGTCATTTTACATAATGGCTCAATGCACGAATCAAGTGGACTTACCTAACAGGATTCTGGAAAACAGAACGTGAGTGTGAGATATGTTCTACCCTCGGCCAAGATAAGAAGAGGTCAATTAGCTGCCCTGGGAATAGGAAGGAGGACCAGCCTTTTCCAGTAAACACTGCCCAGCGCTCATTTTCTAAAGGGAAGGCATTATTGCGTTGGCTAATCAGAAACAGGAAGCAAAAGAAGGAAGCCAGTTAAATTTGTGTTTGCACAGGAATGGGCAGAAAAAGCTCTGTAACTAATTATGGAAGAAATAAATACTGCTCTCTTTAGCGGCAAAATTTAAGTTTGTCAAGAGCTGTAATTTGGACATAAAGAGGAATAAACTGGAAAAAATTAAAAAAGAACACGTAATTGGGTCTTAGAGAAAGTTCATTTGACCCTGGAGTAAAGACCTGAGGCTGACTGAGAGGATTTTTTAGTACTGTTCTCGTTTCTTTCTTGTCAAACTATATTAGTATGCCAGGAGTACAACCACTTTTCTTCTCTGCCTGTAACTCTAAAGGTTGGAGCACAGAGTGTTCTTCACTGAACATGGAAACATTGTGAATGCTGGCATGTGATTTAATGCAGAAATATATGAGGGATTTATGAACTTTCTGGGAAGCTGCAGACAGGTATTTGAATGGGCACATACTTATATATGCAGAAATCCTTGTGCCAGCCCTTTTTACTATGCTTCATTTAATAAAGGCTCTAAGATACATGTTCCAGTCTTAGTACTTTGAATAATAAGAAGCAGCAATATTAAATTTCTCTTTCCCTGACCACTCCCAGGTCATGTTACAGTCTGGTGACACCTTGTTGAGTTTCTAGAGTGGTTTTTATTTTGGTGACTTCATGATCTACCTTTCTAATATGTCCAGAAGTTTCCTATTCCTCAAAGGTGATGGAGTGCTTCCTATTAAAAATCACCTAACTAGCCATATTTTAATGCTTCAGGTGGCACTGTAGAGGAGAGGTACAGAAACCAATGCCTTATTAAAAGACTAATGGTTCTTTCAGTGCACTGTAGTCAGAACATGCCTCTTCTGCAGAACTGTTTTATTTTCATGGTCCACACTGACAGGCTATTAAAACACCTGTGGTCTGTTTGTCATCTACAAGTTACATTCCACACACTGTGCATAGCCTTTGCAAATACTCTCCTTTTGACTGCAATAGACAATGTGAAAGTAAAGGAATTGAATCAGCAACATGTTTTAGAACACGGCTGTTGCCATCTAAAGTGTTAGCAGAGGAGCTTTTCTTGTCTCTTCTGACAGCTGAGGATGGAAGGCTGGTTACATAGAACTCAACACACTAGCAGCTCCCTCACAGACTCACAGAGCTTTTCTTTCTGTGAACAGTGTCAGACTTTTTCTGAGAATTCTTTTCCTGTTGCTAATTATTTTTTTCTGTATAATGCTGATGAAACATCCTAAGTGTGTAGGATAGGAAAAATAAATTAAGACTTCTACATGTTTACGAATAGGCGAAGTCAGACCTAGTGATGGGAAAAGTGTGGTTCTGCTCATTACCAGTCCTACTTCCATTCTTTCAACTGGCCTGTTTCTTCAAGTTGTCATAGCTGAGATGAGGTTCTTGACAAAATTTTCTCCTCCAAATCTGTTTAGGAGAAGTTTTTGTCTTAAGGTTGCACTTAACACAGATGATACAAAAAGGAGATAGCTCACTGAGAGGTAGTGGCTTAAGATCCATAGCTTATAAACCAAAACTAATCCTGGCTGACACAATGTGCAAAGTATCCAGTTGCTGAATGAATGATTCAGTTAATGGGGCAGTTTAGCATTTGTGGCTGCATTCTAGGAAAGTATTAACATGGCAATCGGTACAGAACTAGCAGATGGCAGCTTTGGAGTAGGATTGCCGAGAAAATAAAACAGGTTTTTTTTTTTTCAATGGTGAGGTTTTGACACTTCTTTGGTACATTGAAATGAAAATGATACCTTCAAAATGTGAGCACTGAATGTCTGAGGGACTGTGTGAAAATCTGTTTGTAGTTTACGCTGGGGAATAATTATGTGGAGAACTATGGTGGCAAGTGTCTCTTAATTGCAGCCAAATGTTGTCCACTTTGCACAAACTAACTATTAATTTTCTCACACCGACATAACATGTTTTAATGAGAAAGTTGGAAGATGAGAGTCTGGGTCTCTTGGGCTATGGGGAATTGTCCCAGATAGCAAATTTACCAGCTGAGGTGAACAAGTCTCTTATTTTTAAATAGAGCTCAAATCAGGGAGCTAACAAAATTTTAGCTACAACTGGTAATGCATTTTGAAATTCTGGATTATTTTGTCTGTAGGGATGGCAAACAACACTGCAAACAGGTATTTTAAAAAGCATTGACTGTAAAATTGAAGACACAAATTATAAATATATATGTAATTGTGAGGTGTTAGTCTTCCAATTGTCTCCTCTGTTCTTTACAAATGCTTTGCTTTTATTTATGATTCTTCAAAGAAGGATTACCTTCCCCCTCTAAAGAGAATCAGAGCGAACCAATCTTGGCAGTCTGAGAAGCTGGATCTGCAAGGACCACCAAGCGCTCTGTAGATTTACTTTTTGGCACAGAACTAGGTAATTTCATGGAATCGTATGTTTTATATCTCTTTTTGGATGTAAAAAGGATCTCCACCCCAACAGCTTTCCAGAGCTCTCCAGAGCTTTACCGTTAGCTTCAGTGGTGCCAGGTTTCAATTGTTGTGTGTTTTTGTTGTCTTGCCAGATGCTGGATGAATGACTTTGGGCCTTTACCATCAATTCCATTAACTTTTGAGCTAAAGATTTTATTCGGTTAGTTAGTAGGTTGTAGCAGACTAATGCACCACTTCTAGTGTCTTCTGGCCTTTAACGGGCATGATGACACTTCCAAATGCAGTCTCATTACTGTCAGGCTTATTACCACCAAACATGAGCAATTTAACCTCTGCTTGAATTGCAAACACTTACGGCTGTTGTGAGCTGCTGTTTATAAAATGTTACTTTCTGTCTTCTGTGAGAAATGAATACCTATTCAGCAAAGATTTAAAGGTACTCAGTGTTCAAATTCTGAGGGGAATGCTTGTGTTTATACCTTTATGTCGTGATCCTGCCAGCTTTCTGGTTCAAGGTCTTCAAATGAGTGAATTTTCCAATAGTAGCCCAAGACTGAATGCTCATCTGTGTGAACCATTCATTAGAATAATTACGAAAAAGCAGTTCAGTGTGGATCTAGCACAGAACAAGCTAGATTAAAATCTCTTATGTTTTGTATGTGTTATTCAGTATCCACTTAGCACTAATTCTGATCAGTGTTTCAAAAACATGGCTTACGAATCACTCCATAGACATGTGTGGTTGTTTGGTTGTTTGGTTGGTCGGTTGGTTGGAAACCTGCCTATTTATTCTATTTTTGTTTTGATTTCTAGTCCCAAAGTGAGCCCACACTGCATGTTGATTAGAACCGTACAGCACTTTTAATAGAATATCCTGTTCCCCTGTCACAAACAGGAGCTGCTACACATTCACATGGTTCTAACAGTAAACATTGTTCTTAGCTGTACTGTTCGGGATTGAGCCTGGTGCAGGAAAATTAGATACAGACCTAAAGTTTGTTACAGGTTTTCACTGTCAATTTACCCATCTGTTGTGCCTTTTCACAGGGGAAATCTCCAAGGATCGGTTTGGCAATGCAAATTGGTATAGAATCTGTTTTTGCAGTTTTCAGTTGCTATTTTAAATGTCATTTTCCATCACAAAACAACTAAAAATAATATTAAAGTAGTATAGTGAAATGTCAATTGCTGGAGTATAAATAGACATTTAGATATTGTACTTCTTGATAAGTGGAGGCTATTGAATATGATTTGTTTTCTTGAATTCTTTCATATATATTTAATTTTTCTTCATTATTTAACATCCCAAGTAATATATTCTATTTTCCCAGACTTTCAAAGCTTTTCTGTGGTAATTGTACTAGACTGGACTAGACTACCAGGTGACTCTGATTGTGACCTTTGGAAAATGTTTATGGAGGGAGAGAGTTTTGAATGGTATGCATAGAAAATGGTATATGTTGAAAAACCCTGCTTTGACTACACCATGCCATTGAATCTTGAATTTGCAGCTTGTATGAAAACAAAATTTCTGACTTATAAAAGAGTTTATTTATTAAATGCATTTTGCAATGTGCTGTACGTATAGTATATCAACAACCATTCAGGGTTAAAGTAAACCTTTTTGATGTAAGAATATAAAAAGGCACAAGATACAAAACACCTAATACATGCTGCAATTCGGTAGCTTTTCAATGCATTCTTACCACAGAAGAAAAGAAAACAACTGAGTGCAAATCAAGGGCTGTTTATTTCGCCAGTATACTTGGGGTTACCTGTTGCATTTTGGAGTTACCTATATATTCCACCATTCAAATGGCTGAAACGGCAGCTACAGTCTGACAAGTAATTTTAGAGCAGAAGGAAGGACGTCTGGTAGGATACCTTGCATAAGGACCTTGTACAGAGATGTAGAGCTGACATGTCGACCCCAGCTGAATCCAGAATGGCAGAGGACCCATGAGGAGTCAGCCTGGAGGTCAATCCATACAGCCCAGCATTCTGTCTCTGGCAATGACCAAAAGCAGATGCAGAGGGGAAAGTGTAAGAACAAGGTAAATATGGGTCCCAAAATTATTCCTCTAGCATCCAGTTATTTGCAGCTCAAGGGCTTGTGGAGACAGCTGTAGTTTCTCTTTATTTTATAGCAGAGGGGGTATATCTTCTGTGAGCTTTGCTAATCTCTTCTGGAAGTCCTGTAAATGTTTACACTCTACAGCACCTTGTGGCCAGCAGTACTGCAGCTAAAGCGACTGTATGAAGAACAACTCTCTTTGCTCTGGACTGCCTTCTTCATAGTTTAATTTCACATTACCATTTCTTTTCTTGGGAGAATTAACGGCAAATAAATTCTTATATAAGCTCTCCATGACACTTCTGATCTTAAAAAGCTCTGTCTTATTCCCCTCGGGCTTTTCTTTTACCCTCCAAAGAGTCCTATTCTACTTAATTCTTTTTGATGCAGAAGCTGGTACTTGACTTTGTCCTTATGGTCTTTACTGAAAATTTTCAGCTGTACTATAACCTGTTTGATATGGGTAGTTCAGGAAAATCTGCCTCTTCATTGTCTGCTCCTTTCCCAGGCTACTTACTAGTGTGTTGAAAAACACAGATGCCAGCACATATCCTTGAACTCCATTGTGAGGNGTCAACAAGATTTCTTTTATACAAGTCCTTAGCAAAGCCTTTCAAGAACCCGAAGGAATTTGTAAATCAGGCTTTCATTTCAAAAAACCTTTTTCAGTCTAGCAATGTGAATTGGTTTGATTTCTTAAGTCAGTCAAACATACCCTGCAAATTCATCTGGACAGGACCACTGGGTCATTCTTAGGGAAAACTACACTAGCAAAATTTAGAGCAGTTCAAATCTTCACACTCTGGAGAAATACAAAGGAAAAAAAACAAAAAAAACCCCAAAAAAACAAACAAAAAACCCCCCCAAAAACCCCAAACCAGCAGTCTATAAGGATGCCACATGGCATGTTTTATTGTGTTATTTGTGCTGTGTTGATTGGCCTTGTGCTCCAACACCTCCATGGTCTTGGAGACAGTAGTCAAGTAAAATCTTACATGTGGGTCTAATTCAAGTAGCCTGTTTCAAGGTACAGGTCTCAAAAGAGGATGTAATTATTACAGCGTATATTCAAATCCATCATGGCATGACACTACGTCACACTTGCTGTCAAAAGGACACACAGTCATGAGAAAAAAAGCAAAATATAATCCTACGTGAAGAGACAATATTTGTACTGACATTAAATGACAAGTGTTTGACTTATTAGCACTCACTGCCCACTGCTGCAAGGAAGAATATGAAGAAAGCCCTAGGAAGAGGAATAGAAAGAAGGTGGTTTCTTAATTGACCTGGGAAAGAGAATCACGATCGATGGCTTTGCTTTCAACTCTGTCATTATGAGAATGCCTCCCTGGAGTAGACGATGCCAATATTGGGTGACCATGTCAGACTGAATAATAAATCTGGCTGACATTATAGGCAGTTGTTTTAGTTTACAGCTTTAATAAAATTGCAGTGAAATGTAATTATGTTGTGTGTGTTTATTTATTTATATATCTATCTCTCTGTTCACTTATTACAATTGAGGGATTCAATTGCTGACAATCAGTTCCTTGTCTGAGTTTGATTTATGGACCATGGAAGAAGGAACAAAAGGGTCAGCTTTAATCTCGTGTAGGCAGTTGAAAGCTAAACAAATGTCCCTTTCTCAGATGTGAGAATTTCGACATCAGTTTCTGTTTTCTGAAACCTGTGTATCATGAAGATGCAGACCCTTTGTGTCCTTTGGGGTGTTGCAGTGCTGGGTGTTGCTTAGCTGCTGCAGCTTTCCCTGAGAGTGCAGCGAGGGCTTCTTGGGACAAGGCAGGGATTCTCTGCCCTCCTGCAGTCCATCTCGGACGCCCCGCACCGCTGCTCCAGCTGCCAGCCTGCAACTTCAGTGATGGCAAAGGAGGTGAGAAGGCTCTCCTCATGGCACTGCAAAGGTCTTTATTCCATGCTGCCTCCCCAAAGCCTGGGGCCAGCACGCGGGCTGGCCCCCAAAGGCAGAGGAGAGGAGCTCTTGGCAGGCTGCTCCCAGGGGCCNCAGGAAACCATCAGTAAGAGGGGGTACAGTGCCACACTGGGGTGCTTTGATATTCCACTGAAAATTGGTGCTGCTTGTGGGAATAGTGCTGTGTGTTTCTTTCTTCCCATCTGAATTCTACAGTTTAATTTCATCCTCCTGTAGCAATCCCTGCTACTGTTGTGATTGCTCTGTTTGCTCTTGGCACTGTAGTAAAATGATAAGGGTGGTCATAATGGATTGGCTGCCACAGCAGATAAGCAGCTGTCCTCCAGTATCTGGGAAAAGCCTGCATCAAGTCCTATAAGATACAGATATGGAAACATTGCTAAATTCTATGGATTGTTTTATCTAAAAGTTCAGGGTGACTGCAACGATCCTTAGCTGTACCTTGTTTTCTGCATAGACAAGTGGCAAGACAAACCCAAATTACTTTGACTTACTAGTGTGCAAAAAGTCGGTCCTTTTTATTTTGAGGATCTGTTGTTAGAAATCAGAATTGAATTCAAGTGTCAGATTAGATGGGTCGCACTGTGGTGACCTGAATGATATTCTATCCATCATGGAATCATTATGGCTTGTCAGGTACAATGTGTTGAGCCAGCATGCGAAGAGTTATTGAATTAATTGTCCTGCTAACTGTTGAGCTGTTAACATTATTCAGAACAATGATCTTATTCAAGTGAAACCAGACCTCAAGTCTGAGTAGCTCCTGATTGATTTAGATGATTATCAATCTAGACATAATGCTCAAGAAAGGAAAGGCTCTTAAAAAGATATGTTTTCTGTAAAGGGAGTTCAGCAAACTGGCACAATGTAGTTTTGATACATTTATATGTGAAGCTGTGTTTTAAACAGTTGCTTTCAACAATAAATGTTCTATTTGTTTTGAAACTAGAACAAAGTTTTACAACTCACTTATGAATCAGTGAAGAAACTAGACATGGCTATCATGGCTGCAGTCTTCACTGCAGCGTGAAAGGCATTACAACCACTGCATATAAAAATGTTTATTCAGAGTGAAAGACTAGAGCCACTTTAGGAGCGAATTTGATACACATGGAAGGAACAAAAAATGCAGGTTCAAAACAATTTAAAAAGTTTTGCCTTGTATCATGCATGGCGCCATCTTGGTCTTGTCATTTATTTAAAAGTGGGACAAAATCTGACAGCATTCCTGCTCAGGAAGTCTCTAAAGGTCGCAAATAACTAAATGGCAGAGAGGCAGTTCACTTGGACTCAGTGACACTATACTTAATTTCTTTTTATCTATGCCTATGTGTCTTCCTGTACAGGAGCTGTGTGTCCCTGCATCCAATGGTGAAAAATAAATGCCGTTTTGGGGCAAATTAAATCCTTTCAGGGCCAGAGTGACAGACCGAGTTCAGTAAGACCACATATAAATGAAGTTACATATGTGGCCTGATGTTCACAGGGCAAGAATGGTCTGATGGCACAGCAGGTATAAAGAGGAACCCAGTTCTGTAGCCCAGAGGACCTGACCTCTGGGGCATAACCAGAAGATGCTGAAAGCCCACAGCCAGCCTTTGGTTCAGTGTGAAGAACAGCAGGCATTGCTGCTTTATTGGGAGACATAGAGGAACAAGACAGAATTGTATGGCTAGCAGCATTTTGTGAGACAGGTTACGGGTTAAAGCCATCTGGGGATTGTCAAACACAGGTTGTAGCATCTCCTCCAAATACAGGAACTGAAGCATGATTTCTTACAGAATTGCCCAGCCCCAGAAGAGACTGTGTCCCTCTGTATCCATCTGGTCAGCTAAAGAGCCTAAAACCTAATGTCCTGTCAGGGCTAGATGCCTGTTTTCTAGGTGTTCTGATGTCACTGCCACAAATCATCAAGGAATCTGAAATCCTTGATCGTCTGTAAATGCAAATGCTGATTATTCTTCAAATATTGTTGGTTAACAGGCCTTACATCATGGTGTTTTGGAGGGAAGCCAAAGACTTCAGTAACCTGAGAGCATGTTGCAAGATATAAGTTTGTCTTGTCCTTCCTCTTTGTAGCATAATCTAGAGTGTGAAATGCTATATTTTATGTGTAAGGGAAAACTGACAATTTAAACTGAGGAGGTTTGTTGAAGTAGAAGTTTTTCTGCTTCACTTGTGCAATTGATTCCAGCATTCTTAAGAGGGTCTTGAGGACACTACCTCTAATTCCAGAAGTAAACGTCCCTTAACCTTAAATGTTCAAAATCCTGGTAAAAAACCATCTTCAAGGCATCATTAAGGATATGCATAGTGTAATGATGGAAGAAGAAAGTTTCCTAAACACCTTTCAGCAAGCACTGTTGTTTTCTGTGAATGTGAACATACCATACACTGCCTTTATGACAAGTTTTTTTAATGTGTACGTAGCAGCTTAATCTTTAAAGCACTAAAAGTCCTTGAAGGCACTGGGTAGTGGGTAAGTTAGCCAAGTGACCTTTGCAAATAAAGTGTATTCAGTGTTGGATCAACTTGACTAGGAGTTGGCTGAGTATTTGAATTTGATGGCTCAGTTCTGCCAATCCTTTTTTCTCTGTCCAACCCTCTAATCTTCCCACATGCTTCAGTCTTTCAGTGTGGTCTGCATGGGCTGTTCCATGTGCCCGCAAATAGCTCTTTGAAGGATCATGGCTTTGTGAATTTCATGCAGAGGTTCCTTTGGAGAATACTGTTATCATTGAAATACCGGACTGTTCTTCACTTGCTATTTGTAGTGCGCACCAAAACGACACTGTTTTCCTCCAAAATCCCATAAACAGAAAATTCTCTTGACCTAATAAAAACAGTAATGTATGCTATGTTGAATTTCATGGCTATAATTCAGCACACAGATGCATAATTGGTTATTTAATTAATATAATATATTCTTTTCTGCATGCTGCTGTATGATTAACAGTTCCCACTGAGAAATGTACTGCAGGTACAATTGAAATGGATAAGCCTAATGAACAAGGATATTTGCATTTCATTACTATGTTGTATAATTTCACTCGTAAAATTTTATGGAATTAATTTAGCATTATTTTCTGCAGATCATCATAACAATAACTTTTGAACTAATAAAAGAAAAGTTGTTTCAAAACACAATCAAAAAGCACTCAAGTTCTTCAAATCACAAAAGCTTCAGATTTCATGTGAAACCCAGCTTTTTGTCTCTAAATTCTTTTAGGGGGCTTTGATGTTCAAGTATGGCTCTAACATACTGTTATCTGAAGTGAAAAGCAAGATTCTTGTCCACTTTATTCTCTCGTCTCTCTAATCTCTAATGATTTTCTAGAAGAAAATAAGGGGAATTTAATTCTCAAAGCAACCATTAAGTTGATGTAAAAGCTCCCTGGAAAATTAATTATTTCTTGTGTAGAAAATTATCCAGGCATGCATTGGATGTAAATGCAATTTTCAGTTCTGTTGTTGGCAATTATGGATGTGATGTGCTGAGCTACAGGACATAAATTCTTGTTTCAGAAGCAGCCCTTAGAGACAAGATCACAAATGAGAAGGAAGATGTTCTGAAGAGAATCAGCTCTGTTCAGGATAATCAAATGGCTGTTTGCAGACAGGTGCACACACTTTGTAGCAGACCAGAAGAAAGGTTTTATAACGGAAAAAACGTCTCCCCTAATTTTAATCTCCTTCTCTGTTTTGAGAGTGTATAAAGCTTCATTTTGTCTTTTGGTAAAATGACACATTGATGTGAGGTTCCTCTTGATGAAATTCATTCTTTGTTAGCAGCTGGCTGGAAGGGTCATCTAGAGACAAAGCCATACTGGACAGCAATGACCCTCAGGCTTACCCCTCCATGGAGCCTCCTCCAGATGTGCACCCACTACTCAGCTGGATGCCTGCACCTCTGCTTTTGGGACCATGGGTGAAGGGAGCAATGAGCCTCAGTAACACGGTTCACGTGTGACATCGCTTCAAAGGACATGCTGACTTTGCTGCAGCTCTACTTAAAAGCTTTGAGCAAGTAGACTTGTGGGCCTCCTGTCCAATAAACATCTTGCCAGAGCCAGCTGGATAACAGCATGGATGTCTGGGTGATGTCAAAAAAGCAGCAACAACAGAGTCATACATTCCTAGTGGAAGAAGAGGTTTGCTTGCTAACTTCACCTGTCAGCGTATTTTCTATTGGGAACAAGTGAAAAGATGTGGGTTAGTCATTCCAGCATTTCTCACTACTCTTGAAGATAATTTCTCTGCCTTACTGGCAAAGATTCTTTCAATGGTGCAGCTCTGTGGTTTAGCATTTGTCTGCACTGCAGAGGTTAAATGAATAAACCTACTTTTTTGTCTAGTGGGTATGTATGTGTTGCAACTAAATCCTGCCCTCCCTGCAAGCCAAAATGCCTAATTAAAGTGTAGCAATGCCTATACAGTGGTTGATCTGTCTGTGGGATATTGCCTATCCACAATTGCCCACCCACCACCACTAGCACGAGTAGCTTAGCACCATTTTTTGTTCTAACTTCATTTAAACTAACTTGTGTGGATTTAATGTGAACATACATAACTCAAACTAATTCTTGAGTGATGATTTATTATTAGACAGTGGTAGAAGAGCTCCCATGTGAAGTGAAGTATCTTTTTATGACTAAGTGAAGGCAGATTTTTTCAGTGTTTAAGGCCAAAAAAGACATTGTGTTTTTTTATTTTGAGTTCAATGCACTATTTCTTAAATCAAACTCCACATCCTCTGAAAGAACTAGAGCATAGATGTATATCAGACATAAAGTTTCAGCTCACAGGAGGAAAAAAAAGCCGGAGAGGCTATTAGGCTGATAGCTTTTGAGGGAGTTTAGCAAATGTAGAAAATTGAAAGAGATAGCAGAACAGTCCATTTCTTAGATGTGTTGAAGGTTTGTAGAATTTTCTGTCTGCATCCAGCAGTCAGGAAGATAGAACTGACATGAGCTCCCATTTTAATGTGAATTTTGATTGACAAGGTTGTTTGTTGTACTTAACTCAGGTGTTATATCTGTGTATAACAAGCTTTTGACTGATTAATATGCTGGTAGCCTTATGCTGTATCTCAGAGAAGAGCTTAGAAGACTGCAAAGATCTGAGGATCATTCAGGGCATACAAAACCATGTGTTTCAGAAGAGTATCCCCTTTAAAAAAGAAAGAGGAAATTTGACAAGCTAGCTTGATTATGTTTTAGCCCTTGGTTTGATTTGTGTATTGAAAGATAGTAGTGCAGAAACAGTGTGTGAAAGGGCTAAATCTAAAGCAAGTTTTCAGAGTAGTATCTGAGGATTTATTGTAACTGTGGCCACTGTAGAGTAACATGGTCTTATAAAAGAATAGATGTTCTCAGCAGCCTTAGCCACTTAGCTTTTTAAAAACATAACCTGTTCTTATCCTTCCTAAATGTCAAAAATTGAGAAGCAAATACAGAGCAAGTGTATCCTTTCCTTAGCTATAACATGGCCAGTACCGTGAAACACCACCACTTGCTCCAGGACACATGCCTGGTGAGGAAGATCTGCCCAGGCCTCAACAATTTTGTATCCTAAGAGAATTCCTTTCCTCAAATACTAGAAGCCAGCCAACAATGTCCTGAGCCTTCTGGAAACACTTGTTCTGGTTTCCTCTCCCATGAGAAGCCAGTTGTGACTGTCTCCTATATTGCTGGCCTTTACATTCAACCCATTGTTTTTCCAGTATGTGCTCATTTCCTTTCTGTAATCTGAATGAAGAATTTGCTAGGAGTGTTTGTCAGTGTTTTTCAGGTTTTCTCTCCTTTTTGGCAAATGAACAGCTTTGTGAAAAAACAAACAAAAAAGCAGTTAATTTAAGGAGAGGTTTAATTTCTTGGATTCAGTTTTTTTATTTCCCTTTGGTATGTTTGATTTGGTTTTATAACTATCAGCTTAACTAAATTGGGCTATCTGCATTCTGGTTTACTAAGTTGGAATGAAAGAGAAAGAAGGGATCTGCACATCTTGAGACCAAAAAATGTCAGCTACTAAGGCTGCATTTCACCTTTCTTGATTTATTTGAACACTTTAATTATCGGAATTCAAGTTCTTGATTTTTATTTTTTGTAAATGACAGTGGAAAGAACCTGCTGCAGTTACCTGTAGCCTTCATTAAAGGTTTGCAAAACGTGCAGGAAATGTAACTGAACTATTTAGATGGTTCTTCCAGTGAATTCATCCAGAAATAACATAAACCAATGGCTATCGTACTCATTTTGAATGAGAGAACACAGATACCTTTACTGATTTTGTGACAGAAAAAGGGTGTAATCTTTAAAAAATCAGCTCTCTAATTCAGTTTCATCCTCTGGAAGACAGATATTTTGGTACTTTTTTCTCTGGAAACAGAAAATCAGAATGCCTACAGAAGGTAACCTGCTGACAGACAGACAGAGTATTCCTAGTCTGTTAATACTACATCTGAGACACACCAGATAAAATAGATGTTAGAACCTGACACCTTTCTTTTATTATTATGACATTATCTGCAGGACAAATACATTCGTCACAAAAACCTCTACAAACTTGAAGAAACCAAGTTCCATCTGGTCTTCAATTTTAACAACAGAAGTGAGAAACATTTCTAAATTATAACACATTTTTGTTACCACATAAAGATAATAGCTGTGATTTTTGGGGGTTTTGTTTTGGGTTTTTTCTGTTTGAAGTTGAACACCACTTCTAGTGAAAAGAGGAAATCGAAGCAACTCTTGAGTTACATCAGTTCCCTGAACTTTCCAGAATGCCTTCCTGCCTCTTTGGTGTTCCCAGATCATAGGATATTCTGAAAGGTTGTCTTGCAGTTTTGGGGAGAAACCATCTCATCTCCATTATGTGCATTTTTAAAAAATTACCGTTTCAGTATGTCAAATATTTCTTTATCAGCTATATTTCCTGAAGACAACATCCTCACTGGAAGCTCTCAAGCCTTTGCTAGCTCTGAATGATCCAGCTCACATGTGTTGACATGAGATGGAGGATGATAGTGCCAGGAGCTGGATGACATAGAAGACCTTTTTTGCAAGAGGTATTGGCAGATTTTAGGAACTCTAAACACAAACAAAGAGTCAGGTCTAGAGAGGAAATGCTGTTTATTCTGCACAGGGTGCAAGGTGGAAGTTTTCAACAAATTAAGCACACCAGGGGTGAAAAGCAAAAGAATTTATACATTGAAATTTGCATAAGCCTGCCTACATAATTCATAGTTGCCATCCACCTAATGCTTGCACAGCCTTATGCAGTACTTGTTACTGTGCCATGTGGGCTTCTTTGGGGTCTCTGGTGGCTGTTTAGGGATGTGTCCTCTACTCAGCTCCAAGCGAAGTTCGGCTCAGGCTGCACAGAACACAAGATTGTGTGCCAAATAAGATATGATCTGCAGCTCTGGAGCCATGTGTTCCTAAACAATTGCCAAGCAGGGCTAAAAATATAAAAGCTTTCCATGAGCATTAAGCAACACCTGCTTAACACACCCGATAGCATCTATTTGCATTCAAAAGAGGGGTTAGAGGTGAGAATGATACCATCAACTTCCATCTCCAAGAGAGATCAGAGGAAGTGTTGTGGTTTAGAAATGGTACTGCCCAATTTAGTTCTCCCAATGAGACTTGACTCTCGCTGCTTGCTCACTCCCCCTCCCTCCCCTCATCGTTCCTGCTCCAGGGATGGAGTTGAGAAATGGAGGCACATAAAGGTGAAAATCAGGAGTTGAGATAAGCACAATTTACTGGAAACAACGAGACAAGAATATTAATAGTAATTGCAACAATGCTAAAAACGAAAGGTCCAAGAAAAAGAAACTATTTACATAGAAAGTAAAACACCAGACCATTTTGCCCTTCCCACCATGGGAAATGAGAAAGCCCCTAACTCCTGCCCCTAGCAAGTGACATGAGATGATACTGAAAAACATCAGGGTCTGGCCAGGCTCCCCTCCCACTCTGTAAAAAATTAACCCTGGCCAAAACTAGAACAGGAAGGGATGGAGAACCGTGCTTAAAGACATCAGTAGGTGGAGCTGGGCAATGGGTTGTCCCTCTGGCCTTTTCATCACTTTCCAAGTTGATAAAGGAAGGAGAGGGAATGAGAAAAAGTGAGATTTTTCAGGCATAGGAAAAGGGACTTGAAATATGACAACCATGAATCTAGGTCAGGATTTGGGAATAAGGAGGATTATGAGTGAGAGGAGGTAGTAGGACATGTTTAGAACCAGGTAGCCACAGGAATAATTAATCAGATGAGGCAGGGGCGACTGTGACACGAGGCACCATAAGCATTGCTGCTGAGGACAAGTTTAGAGAAGTTAGTGGTAAGAATGATGTGGGAAAAAACAATAATATCTGTATGAGGTCTTTAATCCAGGAGTCTCGTAGTGAATGGTGCCTGGATAGTGGAAGTAAACACAGTAAGGACAAGATGAAAATGTGGGAGGAGTCCAAAGCAGGGAGAGGGATGAGCTGGATAAAAGCTGTGGGAGGCTGAGGAATGAAGTCTGAGATTGAGTAGATGAGGACTGGAACAGATTGGAAATTCTGGGAGAAAGTCAGACAGCTTAGACAGACAATAAGAAATTCTAAATGCCTGCAAGCAAGTCCTCTTCTGTGTTAAATCATGCCTAATAAGCCAACTTTTTCCCCCCCCAAAACGCCTTTTCCTCTATGTTTCTCAGGTCCAAAGCCCACGGTAGAAGTTACAATATATGTATGGGGGAAGAGGGAGTGTCTAGATATTGCTCCAAAGCTACTGTCTTATTCACTGGTGTCGCAGTTGAGGCGGACGCGCGACACGCACTGAGTCCAAAGCAAAGTGCAGGCAAAAAGGCAAAAAGGCAAAAAGCGTTTGTTTCCAAAAGCCAGTGTCATATATACACTTTCGTATGTTTACCATTTGTGCTCATTGTCCATTGGTTGCTTAACTACCACAACAGGTTCATTGGCTATTTTAACTACACTATACTATTATTAGTTATCTACAGTACAGACATCCCAAGAATTAAAACAGAAGCCAGCTGCAGCTGTGTTTACCATTTACTCCCTTTATTGTTTTGATTTTCTTGCTTCCCTTGATTAAGTTTCTCACGGGTAGACATGGATTGTGCTGAGATCAATGTCAGACTCAGACTCAGACAGGCTTTCTGACCTGCTGTCAATCTCCACACACTGGCACAGAGTTTTGTGGAATCTGTGTCTCAAAAGGAAGATTTCTGCAGACTGTACTGGAAGTTGTGATGAGGATGGGAAGTCAAGATCTGTGTTGCTCAGAAGAGTCATATTCAAAAAGTTCTGATGACTACATAAATTTCTGTCTCTGAAGTTAGAGTAAACTGAAATAATTTTATAATTTAATTTGGCATTTTCAGCTGATAAACATAGGTTTTCTTTATCTGCAAATGTCAGCTGCCCATTACCTTTAGAAGAACACAACATATTTCTGCTTTCTAGTCAATGATGGCATTTCAACAACATATTACAGGATAATTATTTAGTTTGTGATCTAAATTATTTATGTAGAGCAGATAAGTGGCAAAACACATGGCTACGTTTCCTGAGGAACTCTTATGCCTGTTTTAATGCATTTCCTTGTTTTTAATTACATTTCTTTTCTGGATTTTCATGGCAGTTATAAATTCATCTTGTTCCTTTACATCTAATTTACTCTAAGTACAAACAAAGTGCTTTGAAGAAGTTGTTTAATGAGTCTGAAGCTTACTGCTTGCCACATGTCCAGCAATCACACAATGTGTGTCTGTGGTTTGCAGATGCTGCTGGAGATAAGCAGTCCTTATGTTGGAAATTTTAATTGTACAGGTGGCAACATCACATCCATTGAGTGACAATAATGATTTTTCACTTATTGGATTTTTGCTTTCCCATAGCTTTGTGGGTTTTGATCAGATTCTGTCTCTAGCTTAAATTGTCCTAAATTTTAGGATATTTCAGTTTATAGTCACGTGATTTCTTTCTTGCCCTGCGTGTTTTCATATGATACATTAATATAATTTTGTACCTTGTTCACTCATTTCAATCCCTACTAGCAAAAGGAACATTGCAAGACCATTACAGCTTTTCTGTTTGATAATTAGTATTGTTGCTGATTTCTTTTAAATTAAGACATTAGATTCGTAGGTTCTGTCAGTGGTTCTACATATTTACTAATAATTATTAAAACAATTAGTTTTAAAATTAAATTTAAATAAAATTAAAACAGTCAAACCTATAATGAACCCTCACTCTATAAATTGACACTACATTTGTGTGACAATACAAAAGGACGAAAATAAAAGGAAAGGTGAGAACAGGAAGACTAGAACAGAAACCCAAATCTCATGCAGTAAGAGACAGAAAGCCAAGGAGATAATGCAGAGAGAAAGGTACTGTTTTATCATAAAAGGCATTTTCACTAGACTCAGAAAGAGAGCTGTGAAAAGCAAAGCCCAAGAGACAGGTTGCTCAGTTTAAAACTTTGGGGGTGGGAGAGAGTTTCATAGAGTGATCTTTTTGTAGCTATACATAAATAATTTTTCTCATACACTTGGTACTGACACACAAGTGGGACATTAAGAAAGCTAGAATGATCTCTTTTTTTTTTTCAATAATGCTTGCAGATGCTCTTGAAAAGCTTGGTTTTCTAACTTTACCATAATCGTCTCAAGTGCTGCCATCTTCAGCTCCTTCCCTACTGCCTTTTATGTTGAGTTAGTGGATGCAGTGATAAGTACCATGAAGATAAGCCAGGAAGAATTTCCCATGTTCTTGACTGAAATTCTACAAAAGTCATGTCGGCACACACTTCCTGCACCCTTGTGGAGTAGACAGTCTCCAAACACCATGTTATCTGGCCCCCATGGAAATAAATACAGACAATAAAGATGAGTTTGTAGAACCTTGTTGCCTTTTATATCTTGCCTGGTCTTTCAAAAAACTGGGAGAGAGGGAAATGAACAAGAAACCAAGTACGCGTTAGCCACTGCTGCTAGCTGAAAAATACTTCCTCAGTACATGCAGGAGGTTGGTTCCAGGTAGAGATGCCTCTTTGCTTGTTTAACACTGGTGGTAAAGACTGGTCCATGGGGGCCCTTTCTTCTCACAGAAGAATTTGTGAAGTGTGCCAGGCTAATAATTCTCAGAAGGACAAGAATCTGGAAACATTTATGATCGTTAATGTTTAGTGGGCGATTTAGAACAGGATCAAGGAAATATTAATTGGTGGTTTTTTATGTTGTTTCACTGTCATGAAAATCTATGTAATAACTATCTTCCTCGGCAAATGAAATTTTATAACTGGAAAAAAATAAGCAAATCAAGATGTAACATATATTTGCATATTATTATATATGCAAAGCAAACAGACAAGGTCATGCAATTCTATTTATTATATTTTACCCAAATACAGTGTATTCACAATAGCTTGTAACTTAGGTGACAAAAGCCCTTGGAAAGGGCATTGCTGAAAGGCATAAAATAGAAGCAGTGGCTGTAAGAGAACAGAACCACATATGTTTTTATATACTGAGACTTAGACATCAGCCTTCATGATTTTTGATTTAATTCGGTTTTAATAGCTTTAATTAAAAAAAAAAATCCAGTGCTGTTTTAGTCAATAATAGTATCAATGTGTATCACCATAGAATATAATTACTAGCTAATAATTTGAATCAAAAAGGCTTTGCTTGTTTCATGAAATGAAGAAAAGTGATGCTCAGATCCTCATGCAGTGTATCCTCCAGGACATTCAATATTGTCAAATTGAACTTTGTGAGCATCAGATCAACAGCTCACAAGCAGGCAAGGGAAAGGCAGGAAACACTCTTCTTTCAAAATAGCAAAAAGTGCTCTAACAATGCAGCTGCCGAGAAAGAAGGTTTCAAAGCACACCCAAGCCAATCCATGCTGAATCTCAGCAGGGAAAAGCTACTGTGAAGAGAGCTTGTGAAAAGGAGAAAATGGTCTTGTTATTAAATCTCATTTCTAATAAAGATGGATTCAAAACCTTGCATCTAAACAACCTTGAATTACTTTGGCTCTAGAAATCAAAATCCACCATTTGGAATTCTGCCAGACCAAATGATGAATGTGAACAGTTACATTAATCTTTACTTCTCCAGAATAGGTATGAAGCCTCAGGGAAGAAAATAATTTATATGCATGGAGGAGAAAGGAGGAGAGAATTCATGTAGGCCAACGACGGCTCCCCAGTTCTTAAAAAAAAGAGAAAATACTTTCAATTATTTAACTTCCAGCCTGAGTTTTTGACTGCAGATCATACGCTAATGTTTTCTGATTTTAGATGTGGTACTCTTGATTATTAGCATTCAGAGGATTTTCTTCCCACAAAGTTAATATGCCATCAATTACAGATTAATAAGCATTCATTGGGCACAGATTAATGATTAAAGACCTTGTAGCATTGTAAGGATGCATTACCTTGAAATACATGGTATTTTGGAACACAATAATCTAACATTAAAACAATGTAATCAAGTATGCAAGTTGCCAGTAATTTATGTGCCTTTTTCCACGTCTTAAGCCTTGTCTAGATGTGTTGCCAAGATACCTAATATATGTGTTTAATTTTCCCAGTTAGAGAAAAACCTAGAATTCAGATGTCTTGTTTCCAGCTACTCTTACCCACCCTCTCCTATTCAGTCCAGACTTTTTACAGAGAAGCATGAGAAATTGAATTGCAGAATTCTTCCAAAGACATTCTTAGTTGTCTAGTGTCTGTGGAAGATTGGGGTGCTAGACAGAGGCAGATGTTTGCTCACAGCCCTGGTTTAGTAGCGTAGTCTCTAGAAAGGGCTGGATTGCTGATATTTTGCTTGCTCTTTGCTGTCCCTGTTTCCTAGGGGTATGTCTTCTGATCAGTACGCTGCTTGTTTGGCTTGTCCCTACGAGGCAGTGATTAGGGTGCTTGGACACTGGGATCTTGCTTCTCAGTGAAGGACTGAGCACTGAAAATCTGAGTACTGCAGCCCCAGCAGAAACAAATGTACAGGCTATCCTGAAATGATCCTTCCCTAACACATCCTTCCTGCTCAGAGGGAAGTGTGAACATCTGTCCTATTAGCGGGGTGCCTAAGAATTTTTTTTGAGGTCTGGCTTCATCATTATGATGTAAAAACTTTCTCTAGTGGCTGTGAATCCTATCCACTCAATCGAAGTAACACACTGATGAAATATTTTTCTACTACACCAAAATGGAATTGAATTGGTAACAACCAATATGTTAAACCTGATCTTCTATACAATGCAGTAATGACTGCAACTTGACACAAGAAAATGGTCATTAGCAAAGTGGGCAGCTAACCAGCTGAACTGGTCTATGCTGCCTTTGTCTATTAGATATGATTTAGGTACTGCAGAGCCCTCAGATCCATAACCGGGATATAAATTTACTGTAGGGAGACAGTTAAAAGTAACAGACAGTCTTCATACAATATATGTGCAACACACAGCAGGGAAAAATTAATAAAAAAGAGAACTTAGAAGATCAGTTTCTATTTAATTATTAATTATGTATTAAGGGTAAAAAAAAAGCTACCTTACAGGTGAGAATTCTCAATCTTGGATAAAGCCTATTGCTTCTTTTTCTACAGCAATTAGGATATAAAACATTCCTTTCAGATACGGCTCCTATGAAATAGGTTTGAAAAGTAAAGTCACAATAGCAGGGGCTAGAATAGTTTATTATTAAATGTTACTGTGAATGTGCAGCTGAATTTTCTTCCACATTGGCTTGATTTCCAAGGGAAATGAGGTCTATGGGATGGCATTGTATCTGCCAATCTGTCATTCTCTATCTTCTTGAGGCTACCAGATGCTTTAAACCAAACTTCTGGACAGAGGTTTAGGGGGCTCAGTAATATTAAATTCCTCCAAGCTTCAAGAAAATAAGCTTCTGAGAAGAGGAGGAAGAGTCAAACTGTACCCCTTGTACTGTTGTGGACCCCACGGAATGAGATCAATTATGTTAGTAGAAACAAAAGATTCCTTTGGAGAGAGACACTATGGACACTCCAGCCACAGGAAAGCTTCAAGAACTTGTACTTTATCAGGCATTAATTAATCCAAGCAGTACTCACATAAAACCAGACTTTAAAATTTCTACTTCTATAATGATTTGTAGAGGTATTGAACTGTGACTCTAACGACAAATCAATGAGAGAGAGCTGTTTATCCCGTGTTCCTATTCTATTCACCACATGCAGTGGAAGGGAAGTGCTAGGAATTATTTTTCTCTGTGTGGTTGGATTGGCTGCCATCCTTAGATTTAACTGGCCTTTTTTCTTTTGTATAGGCAAACTGTTTCTCTGTAAACAACTGAAGATATACACTGATCTACAGAAAAGGTTTTGCAAGCAGAACCAACCAGCACACACCTTCAAAACATTTTTAAGAATCCAGCAGAATGATGATTAAGTCCATGTGAGAAATAAAAATACAGCATAGTCTGAAAAGAATACCCCCAAAATTACAATAGAAATAAAATTCTAAATCTTCCATGTGACTTTTCATAAAAAACACTGGTTCTTGTAAGTTCTGGCCTAAATGAAAGTAACAATGTTTATTAAGTGTTTCAGTGACAAATTTTAAACCAGCCTTTCCCAGAAGGGTGAGGATTTCTGAGATAAATCTGTGGCAGGACATTTAAGCAAATGGTTTAGAGAAGCCGTTCCTGATGTCCACAAACTTACCTGATTTCATAATTTTTCACGAGGACTTAATCGTGAGGTAGCAACCTGCATCTATTTCGTACCCAAATTCACTGTAAAGAAATGTGAAGAAGATGAAAAGACACAATGACAAAACTGCTGGTCCTTTTTGGAGAAAGTATGAATTTTTTTGTTCCTTATTGTGGTAGCACTTTTGATGGGGTTTTGTGTGGCCCAGCTCTCCTCTGTGTGTTATACCATAAAGTGTGGTATGCGATCTTTAAGCACGCAGTTTGATAGAACTTACGTATTTCTTTTAAATTAAAGATCTTTATAAATACATGCTTGTCCCTCAGACTATTAAAGATGTGAGAGAAGATTAACAAAGACTGTCCTATGTTAATATAAATATGCGTATGTAGAGCAAGATACACTGGTAATGACAGATCTTTATTTTCTCCTTCACCCTTCTATCTTTCCATTTTATGCAATAAGTCTCTAAATGAGATTTTTTTCTTCACTTCTATTAGCTTATAGTTAATAAATAGCAGAGCATTAATGCAGTATTAAAGGTGAATTTTCTGAGTTTCAAAAGAAAAAATATTTCAATTCCCTCTACTTTTTCAGAACTCAAAAGTAATAATCCCCTGTTAAAGAAATATTTTCATGTCCTCCTGTGTATTGCTCAGTTCTTTTGACATGCTGTGCGTATCGCGATTTTGCTAAAATAAGTAGAAGATAGCTTATCTGTTGGCCAGGAAATCATACAATGTAAGTGCTCCTGGAAGAAAGCAGAGTTCTGTGAAATGTCTGACACAAGTCTAAAGGCAACTCTTCGTGCATTGGTATAAGATCTACAAAACTGGAGGTTTTGATCCATATTTTCCATTCTTGGAATTCTGGTTTTGCTTTTAGAATTAATGAACCTTGTATTAATTCATTCAGGTGTTAAGTTTTGCCCTTGACTTTGTTTGTTAGATCCTTGTCCTTGTCTGTAGGAAGATTTTTAAACGCACATTACTGACGTAAAACTGGAGTGAGGTGAAGGCCAAATGTACATCTCATCAAACGTGCAGATTATGTCTTGTTTTGAATGCATTCCTGTGAGTACTGCATAGCCTTTGACACAACAGCTCTGCTCTGTTTTGAAGTTGATTTCTGTGCTATGTCCTCAGGCTCCCAAAGGGAATTGCCAGCAAGGACCCAAGACGTGTTTACTGATGGCTGCTCTTTGCTACCTAGTACAGCACAGAGATTGACTGAAATATGGCATTGCATTACCAAGAGATGTGGGGTTTACAGGCCTGTCACTTGAAAGATAACACATAGAAATCTGGGAAGGTTCAGAAGGGTGCCCTGACAGATTTAGCAGTAGAGATCTGTGAAAGCAGAAGACAGGTTTGGGGGCTTTTGTGGATGGTGATACTTTCCTTGTCATTATATCCTCCTTGTCTCTAATTAAGAAGCAAAAGCTAACAGTGACTGTAATATAGTATTTGGGGGAAACTCAGAAGTTTTATATTCTGGCTGTAAGCCAGAAAATGCTTAAATAGTGTCTCTGTTGAAACACTCAGCTTCCAACAACTCAGACTAGCAGTATTTCAGTCCTTGTATTTGTTTTCCTCCATTCTTTATTTCATGACACCTGTTTACCAGCAATGTTTCTCGTCACTTTTTGATTGCTGTTTATTTGGTTACAGAGAAGAACCTTTAGCTCAAATGAGTAGCAGGGGCCAGCAGAGTAGGGAGATGGAGGGCAGTTTTATGTGGTGCCTGTTTTCTGAATGGCACTGCGTGATGAAGGTGCATGTACTCAGGCATCGGCACCCAAAGAAAATGATTCTGTAATTTTTTATGAGGTTTTCACTCCCTTTTTAGATTCTTTGCCTTAATTTTGCCCCTGCTTCATTTTAATCACTATTTAATTACCATTTAATTACTTATTTAAAATGTCCACAGTCTAAAATTAGGATGGCTTCACCTAACCAAATTTATCTGGAATATCACATGAAGTGTAAAGCAAGGTCAGCAAATTTTATGTCAATAAAATGGGCACTTGTGCCCATCTGTATTGAAGGAAATTTAACTCATGTATGTGGATTATCCTTGCTCATAGCAATATATCTGTTCTATCAAATTTGACATATAGTCCCTGTGTAAGATATTTAAATTAATCTGCTAAAACACAAAAGGGTTCTATTATTTTTAAATCATAGAATTATTCCTTTTGCACATTCATCTCACTCTATCATTGCTGCAAATAAAATGGGTTCCTGTGTTCATCATACTTTATGAATTAATATTAATTTGCTTAGGTTTGGACTACCATAACAACACTTTATAGGTTACCTCTTCTCATATACTTTCCTAACAATCAGAAATAATGCAAAAATTTTCCCAAAGGCTGACAAAACTTAGCAGAATTTGCAGCTGGTTTTACATATCTCTAATTTTCCTTCCTAATGAAAAATATTCTGTTTCCTTGTGAAGTTTTAAAGTTAGCACAAATAAAATATACAATGTTCCCCACTGATCTGCTGGTCAGTGTTGCTCTCTGAATAATAAGTCTTACCAGTGCCAATGGTACTCTTATGATGTATTACACTAGCATATTCATATGAATACATTCATCCAGAACGCTGCTCATCACCCAAGGAAATCAGAATATCCACAGATTTGTGGTGACAAATTATGTACTTGGCAAGAGCAGGGCTCGCCTGAGATGCATTAGGAATGAAGACAAAATGCTCATTTTCAAATCGTTTGTTCTCATTTATTGAAAGAGAATCCCACTTGACTTTTGCAAACAAAAAAAGAATTTCACTGTTACAAACGTCCTTTTCTCTTTCTGCAATCTTGTCTCAATGTTTATTCCTTGTGGCATAATAAAAATGGACTTTTAAAATTTTCCTTGTACCACATTTTGCCGAAGATGTTTTGTCCTAGCTATGTGTTAGCATATATTTCACTTTATAGCCTTTGTTCCATCCTGGAAATGTGAATCATAAAATTATTTCAGAACATGGGTTTAAATACTGATTTATCCTGAATGCAAAGCATATGAATTAATCTTTCATTCTTTGTTTAAGTTAAAACCTCTGCCTCAGCAATCCTGTGTGGTTCTAGACGAAGAGTCCAGCGGTGCTGTTTCTATATACTACAGTCAGTCCCATTTCCCTTAAACTAGAAAAGTCTTATCCCTACTATTTATTCTATAATAAATAATTGAGCATATGTCTATCATTAACCTTGAACTGTTTAACGCCAGTATTTATATTAATACAGACATGATAGAATATAGACAAATATAAGCTGAAAAAAATGTTGGAGAAACAGGACTGAGCTACTACTATTCCTTGAACAACTAGCTAAAATGTGGCTGGTTTGTCTGTTCTATGCTGCAGTGATCACTGTGTCCTAAGCCATTAGGAGTAAGCATGTGGAATAAATATTATATTAAATATTACCAGCTTTATTCTTTTCAATAGGTGTACAAAGTAAAATCTATTCCAGTATAGATGTACTTAAAATCATGTTTAAATTGTCCACCTGTGTTTTATTTCAGTAATACCACATCTTTGCCAGCTTTCGAGTTAATAGAAAATGAGAGCAGGGCCAGATTTCATTGACTGTTAAAGCAAAAGTGAGTTTCCCACTTGTTTGTGCAGCCAACTGGTTTGTCAATGAAGTAATGGAAATCTTGCAGGAAAATTAGCTAGAAACATCCCTGGTTTTGTTTCAAACTGATCAACACTACATGTTTGTCACTTACTTAATGAACAATGGGCTTACGATGGAAATACGTAGACAGGGGCTCTGGATATTGCTGTGTTGTGGAAAAAATATAGAGGAAACAGAGCAAGATGAAAATAGTGTACAATACTAGAGGGATATTGCATGTAAATATGTACAGTGCATTAAACCATTGTCTTATAACTTTATTCCTCAAGGAAAATAAATGTTAAAAGAAAGTGCATAGTAAAGGCTTGTTGAGCTTGAAAAGACATTGCAGGGATTTTTGAGTATTTCAATTATTTTCAGTGGAAAACATGTTTCATTTTTTACACTGTTCAAGATGATAGTAGCTAGGATCATCTACTGTCTGAAAGGAGTTGCAGTCCAGATCAAGTTTCAGGTTTGGGGTTTGCATTGTGAAGGCCTTGGTCTGATTATCAAAACCCCAGATATGAAGCTCCTATGGAGTTCTGTTTAAGGCAATTAGGTACCAGCCATTCAGTGAAGCTCTTATGGGAACCAGCTTTGAGCAGGTGATGTGGGAATGGCTGGGGAGAATCTCCATGCTGGTCAGGGTGAGATCCTCTTTGGCTCAGCAAGGAAGGCTTTTTGAATGACTTCTGCCTTGCAAACTCCTCAGAGCTGTGTTGTGAAATCCAGCCTCAGCTGTACCGTTTTAAAAGGCTTTCAGCTCAGTCATCTCTCCAGTGATGGCATGGTTAGCAAGGTGTGCTGTGTTTTGATTAGGCATGAAATAATATGCTTCAAACATGATTTAGTATGAAATTCAGTGGCTCTGTCCGAAACACCTAACCTGCTCCATGCTTAAGATCATCAATCAATGTTTTAAAGTTCACCATTTTCATCTGTCTCACATTTTAGATACGAGCTTTATCTCCAGGAAATAACACTAGAAACCATTCTTCTCCTATTTCCTCCAGCCCAAACTTGTAAAGGTTGTAAAGGAGGTCAGGAAAACAAAAAAGGACGAGAATTCATAACCCCTGTAGAATGAAATGAATCAGGAAAGTTATGCCTTTATTTTTCTGTTTCAGTTTGTGTCTATTTTCAGCATTACCTGAATATGCTGAGAAAGCTGAACCACTGCAGCCCATGGACATCCATAGTGGAACAGATATCCACGTGCAACCTGTGGAGAACCCCACGCCGGAGCAGGTGGGTGTGCCTGAAGGAGGCTGCAACCCTCGTGCTGTACCAGGCTCCTGGCAGGTCGTGCTGTCCCATGTAGAGGAGCTCATGCTGGAGCAGGTTTTCTGGCAAGACTTGCGACCCTGTGGGGGACCCACACTGGAACAGTCTGTTCCTGAAGGACTGAACCACATCAAAGGTTCCCAACTGGAGCAGTTTTTGAAGAACTGTAGTCCATGGGAAGGACTCTCTTTGGAGAAATTAATAGAGGACTGTCTCCTGTGGGAGGGACCCCACGCTGGAGAAGGGGAAGAGTGTGAGGAGTCCTCCCTCTGCGGAGGAAGCAGTGGCAGAGACAATGTGTGATGAACTGGCCATAAACCCCATTCCTATCCTCCTGTTCGTCTGGGTGGGGAGGAGGTAGAGAACATGGAAATACAGTTAAGCCTGGGAAGAAGGGAGGGGTGAGAGAAAAGTGTTTTTAAGATTTGGTTTTATCTCTCATTGTCCTACTCTGATTTGATTGGCAATAAATTAAACTAATTCCCCCAAGTTGAGTTTTTTCTGCCTCTGAAAGCGACTGGTGAGGGATCTCTCCCTACACTTACGAGCCTTTCATTGTACTTCCTCTCCCCTGCCCACCAGAGGAAGGGAGTGATAGAGCAGCTTTGGAGAGCACCTGGAATCCAGACAGGGTCAACCCACTGCATTTCTTTTGCTAGCTTGTCCCCAGTGGCAAAACAAATGTTTTCTGCAATGCAGTTCTGTCTAGGATTTGTTCACTATCACTGCTGAAAGTGCTGTGTTGCTCAGGAGAGCCCAGGATAACCATGGCTACAAGAAAATATTAAGTGCTAATAAGCCTAACTGTAGGTCTCTGCTTAAGAACTGCTGTCAGCTGGCACCTTTCAAAAGCATTTCAGAATTTAAATAGCAAGGCAGATATTTCACTAACAGATTAAGAGAATTACAAAATTGTTAATGTTGGATGGGACCTCTGGGGATGACCTAGATTAACCCCATTGCTCAAACTAGGGCCAGCTAGGGCCAATTGGACTCTTCCTTTAGTTCAATTCACCTTACACTAATCATTCTAATGCAAATTTGTGAATTTGGGACTAGACATGTTTTTCAATTAACATAAGTGTGTGATGTTCATCCTCTTTTTACAATTGTTGATATAAAATAACTTGTTTGGAGAGTGTTGCCTTCATGGAAATTAACAAAGAACACAGCATATCTGAATCATCACTTCTGTCTTGCTAGTCTAAATGTAGCAAATTCTAGTTCTCATTTGTGAAAAGGACTTCTATGACCCAATTAGCCCAGTAAATTCTGTGCAAATGCACAGAGATCCTGTCACTGTAACTTGTATGTATATCCTAGTTCTCTCAAGAAGCAAGCCAACCATACAAGAAGCGGTAAAGTTCTTAAGACCTTTGTTTGAGGATGCAATGGAACAATAAACATTTTTGGCATAGGAGACAGTAATGAAATGCAGCTGGAAAGAGAAAGTAAACTGGAAAAATAATGTTCTTTCAGCTCTTAGGGCTGAGTATTCTGAGTGAAGAATACAGACTTCAAGATCAGAAGCAAAAAAGGTACAAAAAAATCCACCTGCAAATGCATACACATGGTCATCTTCGCACTCCAAAAAGGAGTATTCAGAGAATCTAATTTTAGAAATAGAAATTAGGCTGTAGAATTACCCAGCTCTCCTAAGGAACCATTGCTCTTAACTCAGACTCAGCAGGAGTGCCTTATTTAGCCTACAGAAAATGCCAGGTAGTTTCAGTTACCTTGGCTTTCAGTTACAAAGAACCCGGACAATTTAAAGTATTTCAAATTTGCTAAGGTCATGCAGATGAGAAGTCTTTACATATTGGCTGATGTAGGGTAAATTTTTATTTGGTTTTAGTTTGTGTGGCTAATACTTTTGAGTCAGAGTTCACTAATTTTCTCTGGTTTTCCCAATATAACTTTTTAATTTTTAATGGGAATCAAGACAGATTTGTAATACAACATTTCAGATCTTCAGTGTGTTTTTTTAAAGCTTTCGATGCCGTTTTTACATAAATACCTCCATAATCTGCTTATATAAACAGGACATTTATGACCTGCATGAAGAGAAACAGCTATAAAATTTCTTGGCTTACCGACAGATTAGATCATTTAGCTTGTAATAAAAGGGAAATATTTTCTACATTATGGTTGATGTTTTCTGTTTGATGGAAAATTGTATCTTTCATTTAGATTTTAAATGAGCAGTGTATGTTAAAACTCTCTCTGACAATTATCCTTTTATATCCTAAATCTACCTTCTAGAAGTACCATAACAAAATGACACTGAATTTAGTATATAACCCTCTAATACCATGTACCAAAGAAAGGGCTGTTTTTCCAGCTGTCGTAACAAAGGATGGCAAAATGGCAGCCAGTTAATGTGATGAAGATCTTTGCCTCCCAGGTGTTTATATATTTCCTATCACATTAGAACAATGTCAACTGAACACAGGATGCTACTGCAAAACTAATCATTACTGCTGCAGTTACCCATGCTTAGCTGGCACCTTAACTGTTGGGGCAAAACAGCTCATCACTGCTCCAGCAGCTGGTCCAGCAGCAAGGAATTAGCAGCCAGCCCCTCCTGCCGCTCTCCAGCTCTGCAGGAGCATGCCTGCTTGCTGGCTGCTCCCTCATGCTGCTCCCAGCAGCACGCAGGTGGGTGTGCAGCCAGCATGGAGCTGGGCATGGAAGAAAGCCTGGTGACATTAAGGTTTGGAATGCTGTAAGTGAGGCTGTCCCTAGCAGTCTGCTCCCCCACAGTCATTGTCCAAAGTGCTGATTTCTGTAGCTGCCGATGCTGAGGTTTGATGGGCTGTGTTCGGTAAACAACAGGAGCCAGGGGCGTAGGGAGGCATTTTCCCATGTCCTTCCTAGGGGGTTAGCACAGAAAACTGAAGCACTAGTTCATTTTCTCTGAAGAGAGGTGCTGTTGGATTTAGCGGCTCCAGATCCAGACTCTAATTCATGACACTGTATTTAGTGTCTGCTGGAGGGATGGCGGCAGTCTGGGGGAGGCAAAGGGGGCAGTGGCTGCGTCAGCTATTCCAAGTTAATCTACCTGTGATCAGGAGTGAGCACCACTGCATAGAGCAGCATCAAACAAAGTGCTGCAAACACTTCCAACCTACAAAATACAACATCTGATTCACTTTGCTTTATAGGAGAAACTGTCGTTGCTAGTTATAAGGTAGTGAAAGTCATGTTATCTTGAAACAAACTTCAATACAATTTTTTTTTAATCCAGCTCTCAATCCTCTTTTGTCATCACCCTATGCAACAGCTCATTCATACTTCTACCAGCATTACACAGAAGTGTGTCTCAGGCAGTGCTGAAATGTCCTTCTCTCTGAAAGCAACCTCTTGCTTTTCCACCTGAGCTGTTGTTCATCCACCCACAAATTATGTAACCAGCAGGTTTCTGCTGTTCAGGTCGTATGAGAAGTTTTGGGTAAAACTACAGGTTCAGGCATATGTCCTTTATCACTATCATATATAAAGGCCAGTGGCTTAGACCTATGAATTTAAAGCAGTTTGAATTGCATATTTATTCATTGAGGAAAATATACACTGGCTCATTTTTTTAATGTCTAGCTAATGCACCTATTCTAATAGTACCCAGTGATATGTTTTTAATGCTGGCATCTGCTTGTAACAAGAAAAAACTTAGTAAGCACATAAAAAACCCACATCAGGTTCTTCCCAAATTACTTCTGTAAGCAGTACCATATGGTCAAAGATAAAATCTAATATTGGAAATACCAGTTGTTTAATTGCTAGCTCTAATACACTGGGGAAAATAAGATATTTACTCTGAAGGATTCATAATTTAACTTCATCTCTTCTGGTTTTATTGCACGAATGTCAGTGCTGCCTTTTCGGATCATTCAGCTACTCATTAGCTCCTTGGCAGATGTAATGTTCCTGCTCTCTTGCAGTTAAATTTTAACAATCAGACTTTCCCCTATCTATCACAGCCCTCAAGCAATTAATGCTATCAGAAGGAAAAGTGACTTGTCAGATAACTGAACCAGCCTCACAGCTGAGCATTCTAAAGTAATTTCTCCAGTAAAAATGATTTTATAAGGATTTTTTGATCCCTTCTGAACTGCATGAAGATTTTATATTCCCAAATCTACTTAACTAAACAAATTTACCTGAAAGGTTAGTCATGTCTATTTCAAAAAACTGCATAGCAGTTGATGACTTTTTATTCTCAATATTAAATAATCCCATCGGATGAACAAAGGATGTTGCTATTTTATACATATGTGAAAATAAAAATATGGTGATTATATATTATGTACATAATACATGGCATTTTGCAAAAACCAGCTATTTAAACACATCTTAGCTTCTGAAGAGATCATATATGGATAAGGTGCTCTTTAAATTCCACATGAATTTTAGCCACAAAAAAAGATTATCTATTTTAGGTCCCTGTGAAAGCATATCAGTTTGTAGATAGATTTGCATAGCCTTGTAAAGAAATGAAGGAGAAATGTTCCCTCACATACATAGATATCACACAAGATTTTCCTGAGATTTTTTTTAACTGTGATCTTTTTTCTCCTTAGTTTGAGCACGTTATGTAAGACAAAAATTTACATATGGAATCTACTGGAAACTGGCCCCACTATTACCATTTTTTATTAGAAAGTCACTCAGATTGGTCCATTCAGAAAGTACTAGAGCTCTCATTGTAACTACTATCTCTATTTTTGTCTGGATCTGGTTTAAATGCAATAAAAACCTATTCTTAAAAGACTGATTTGCTGTCACTCTAGAGTAGTAGATTTTAAATCAATTTACTGATTTCAAAAAAAGACATATAAATTATTGGATCTGGTCCAGCAGAAAGGTTGATTAAATATATTTATTCAGAGTCTGAGATTTAGGATTCTACTTTTTTTTTTTATTTCTTTATTTTTATTTTTATTTCTAAGGCAATCAGGATGACAATCACCTACTCCTTTAAGAACAACAAGAAAAATGTCCATAACTAGTTCATGCCTACTGAGGAGCTTTCTTTGAAACCATATTTGCTAATGATTAAAAATAAATAGCAGGTAGCTGTTTGGAGAGGTAATCTGCTTTTCAGTCTGTGTCAGGGGGTGCACGGTACCAACTTTATTCAACCGATCTTTTCAAAGCAGGGGATATCAGTGTTTCCAACAGTGCTGCCAGTGTTTCCCTTGAGCTACATGGAAGACATGAGGGTTGGAAAAGGCAATACTTTGAGCTACATTTTTTTAGGAACATTACCCATATATTTGTGTCAGTACAGCTCTGTGTTGACGCTAATAAGCAGGAGATGGGAATAGCTGAATTTCTCTGAGATGGCAGTAAATGAGATAAAAATAACTTGAGAAATGCTTATGTGAAATATCAGAGTTCCTAAAGTCCTCTGATGGCTCTGTGCAGACAGAACAGGCAGCATGTTATCAGACTCAATTATGCAATGATTTGGATTTGGCCTGCTGGGGGCAGGGAAAACCAACAGTTCGTATACATTACTGGCACATGTACTGGCACAACTTCACTCCACTACAACCTGAAATGTTTAGTGACAAGTTACAAAATTTGTAAACTTTTTTTCAAACCTCCTACTACTAAAATCTCTGAGTCATGAGTAAAAACTGTTTTCTTTGGCTGTATTGCAGTGTTGGTTTTAGTCGAGTCACAGTCCTTTGGTCCATCTTTATGTGACTTCTAAGATATTTCAGTGCATCTTTTCGCCAACGTTTTTTCTTTTTTCTGGAAGCAGACTAGGAAAAAAAATTTTTTTTTTTTTTTTAACCTTAATTTGTGATGAATGAACATCTAATTCTGCTTGCTTGCCTAGACAAATCCCAAGTACTAGCTATTTCCATCTGTTTCAACCTTAGCCACATTATCGAGCTCCAGGAACAGTGACTCTCATCAGCTACTTGGGGATCCAGGAGGATTGGGAGGGCAGGCATCCTGAGTCTGGCTGGTGGTTTGCCCCTGTTACTGGAGAGGTCAGATAATCCTATTGGTTGCTCGCTCCCAGTTATTCCTTTTGGTTACTGCTGTGCATCAGGTTCTTGTCTCTCTCATTTCTGAAGCTCTCATCTGCAGCTTTATTTGGGTCTTCTCCTCCACAGTCTTTGTGCCTGCCATTGGTTAAGGCTCCTCGCTCCATTTGCTGTCTAAATTCTGATTCCTTTACTCCTGGCAGAGCACCACTGGCGACTCTCTTGTCCAGCGTCATTCAGCGCTCTCTCTCACGTCTCCCTGTCTTACTCAGGCTTCAGCTTTCTGGCCTTCACCCAGTCTCTTGCAGTGCTGCTGTTTAGCTCTTCAGCTTGGTGCATCCCAGTTCGACCATTTTCCTGAACCTCAGTTCACTCCTGACCATATTTAATGCATAACAATGGTCAGCAGCTTGGCTCAATGCCCTTCTCTTCTAGCAGACTCAGATCCTGTTTCAGATGACACCTTGCCTTCCCATTCCAGCTTGGCTCTATAGGTCTAACTGCTGATATCTGGGGCACTATACAAAAAGTTTAATTCATTCCTTCACTGGAGATGATTATTTTTATAAGCAGAATTTTCCTTGAATTTAG
Organism: Oreocharis arfaki; assembly: GCA_013398015.1. Taxonomy (NCBI): domain Eukaryota; kingdom Metazoa; phylum Chordata; class Aves; order Passeriformes; family Paramythiidae; genus Oreocharis; species Oreocharis arfaki. The sequence continues at coordinate 698,932 of VZRR01005022.1, read as the reverse complement.
GAATTATGAGGAATTTCTTTTAATTTGTAGATTTTTAGGTTTCTAAAATAACTAGCAGACATGAATCACTGACTGATGGGTCTTTAATGGCCCGTTGTGGCAGTGAATAATTGGTACTTGTATAGAACTACAGAAGATTGTATCCCAAATGGTTGTCTCATTGAAAAGAGACATCTGGTACCCAGATCAGCTATCCTGACTGTTACAGGATGGACACTGCAGGATTAAAAGTCTCTTGCTTTAGCAGCAATCAGTTAAAAGTTTCAGGGAGGTTTCTCTACTGAGTATATCCAGGTATTTGACATATATGGTGACACTGTACATATTAGCTGTCAAAAGAAGATCAGCATTGCAGTCATATCAAGATGGAAGGAAGAAAGTAATAGATTACATTTATAGCATAAGCAACTGCTTATTAGGATTAAATTTTCCATATAAATAAATATTTTTACTACCTTGATAATATCCTCCCTTGAATTCAGAATTGGTTTACCAGACTACACCAAATCCTCTTACGAAAACATTTTGAAAAGAAATCCTAAGAACTGGCCTTTTTACAACATAAATGCGTGGTCACTGACACAATGTTAGTAAGATTATAACACATCCCCTCCACAAGAGAAAAAAAGCAGCTTGACTTTACCTTTAAGCAAAACAACACGGCCATCAGTTCATCCCACTGAGCTGAGGCCCAGCTAGAGTCTGCTTGTGGGCTGTGGATGAATGTTCTACTAAATGAGAAGAGAAATCTTCTGATTAATACGTTAATTTGAGAAATATAATAAAATACATTAATATTGTCTTGATCTATTGATCAGGTTTAGCTATGGGAATATGATAATCATATTTTGTTCTTCAGTTAAATATCTATAAAAGTAATGCTCAGATCAGGTTCACCTCAACTCATCCTGGCAAAGAAGTATCTGAATGAGTGGAGTTTTCTGGTGTCTGTGTTTTGTAGGTTATATACTTTGAGAACTGTCCCATGGAAAAATTTTCTCAAACCTCTACCCTGCCCCAACCCTCATTGTATTTAACTATATATCTTTGGCATTTATTTGGCAAAATTTTTTTCATCTTAGAAAATAAATACTACACTACTTTCCTTTTTAATATCGAAATATTTGTCCCAGCATACAATGCTATAGATTTGATAAAAACTGAAGACAAAACCCAGTCGAATAATTTAAAGACCTGACTAGATTCATAAAAATGGGAAAACTTGCATAGTTTGCAACATTTACAGAAGAAGAATAAGCTAATAGAATAAATAAGGTGATTCTGATTGGGATTTGGTAATGTATATCATGTCTGGGACTACAAATTGATTTTTGTCAGTTATTTGTGTGCTGCAAGGTAGATACACACATTCACATACAATTTAACCAAACTATTAAAGCTTTTCAATAAGAGAGTTATTTTGAAGGAATGAGAAAGCTTTGATGTTTTATTGAAAGCAGCACTGTTTTGAAATAGCCTTCCCTGAGGATCTAGCAAACAAAATTAGCATCAAACATACATCTGTGGCAAGCATTTTTTTGCCCCATAAACACATAGATTCATAGCATTTTCAAATTTCAATTTAAAATGCAAACTTGAAATTCAAGACTGTGGAAAAGAGCATTTGATAACAATGGGTTATCAAATCAAAACAAAGGGTTCCTTGTGGGGAACCCTTGTTCACACTGACAAGAGATTTTCAAGTGTAGAAAGAAAATCAGTCATTCTACAGTCTGATAGCCAACTAAATAACTTGTGTTAATCTTTATGCCTTAGGAAAGTTTCTACTAAAATAATGGGGGGTTTTAAGTGCCCTTGTAACTTTCATTAAGGTTTCATGATTATTGCTAACACCAGATAAGCATTGGATACTGAGGCCTTGGCTTCACAGACCTTAACTCTGCATCTTTGCACTATCATATCAGCCATCCAAGCTGCGTACATCAGTGAGCCCTTGTAAAAAGTGGTTTGTAGAGGTTTTCTACCCTATTTATGATGCACTTAGAACAAAATATGTTATTTATTGCACTGTAGTTTCACTTGATATACTGTGGATCTTCTTGGTAAATGGTATTTTGATGAAAAGGTTTGAGCGTACTTTAAATAGCAAATTATGTTTATCTTTTATGGATACTGTGTATAGCATAATTGCAGCATTTTTCCTGCCATTCTATTGGTTTGGGTACTGTAAGTCAGTGAACCACTATCAGAACGAGCCTCTCAGTTTTGGATTACGACTGGAGACAGCCAGTGGCTGACACACCTTTGCTTTAGTTGGAGCTGTGCCTGTGAAAAGATTTCCACTGGATAAAATCACAAAAGTTAATCTGTTTCCCCTCACAGTAGCAGCCAGGTCTGTTCCAAAAATAACTAGCCATTTTCTGTATCACAGGGTAAAGCTCAACTGCGAAAATAGAAAGTAACTGACTTTTACCATGGAACATTTATAACGAAAATGCCCAATCAAAGAAAGCATTTGGCAGAGTTAAAAGCATGTGAGGAAAGACAAGTTTAAAAAATCCAACATGGTATTATAAGGATTTATGGAAGAACACCAGCATTGCTCTCTTACACATCTGCCCAGTTTTTCCTGTTTGCTCAAGGTCATTTTGGATATTGTCTTATGTAACAATTATGTCTTGTCTTTTCATGTTTTTTACTCTCCTCAGTCTTTAAAGGATGGCGCACAGTCTTGTATAGCTACTGTTCTCTTGTCCCACTCCACTCATTTTCATTCCCACTATATTTTTCTTCAAGACCTTGACTGTGACAAACTAGGCCATAAAGGTGGACCTGCAGAAACAATAAAATCGTGCTGCACTGATCCTCCTGCTCTGTTCAGCAGAGAGAACCACAAGACCTGTGGAGTTCATCCCAAACACACCTTACAATTGCAAAAATGAGAATCTTGTCAGGCAAAATTGTTTCAAATGACTGAAGAATTGTCACTAGCATAGCTGGAAAACAACAAATCATAATACATGCTGCTTTTCCATTAGAGTCTTTATTTAAAGTTTAGTTCTAAATCCAAGGACTTTGGTATAATCATTGCAGTGGAGTTTATAGATTGTGAGACATTGAGTTTCTGAGGCATTCACTGCATAGTTTTAATCCATCTGTATTATTGAAGAATTTTTTTACTTTGAAAAAAAAAAGATTTAATTTGAAATAATAATTTTCCCTCTCTCTTTTTTTAATTGAACAAAATGAGAGCTGTTTCTACAAACAGTAGCTCTAAATAGCTTTAAACTGAAACAAGAGAATAATAAGTAAAGAAATATATAAAAAGAGGCAGGGGAGTGGAGTTAACCAGAAGGTGGCTGTTGGAAATATATGGTGTTCCCGGGCTCCTTTGCATGCTTTTTCCCTCACATAATCCATTTCCCATGTCACTGAATATACACTCCTTATTCAGTACACTGTATACCTTCATGGAAAGTGTGGAGGCAAACCTGATTTGGTTATGCACCCTGACAGAGTCACTAAAGCAAACAATTGTCATCATAACAAATCAGTTTCAAGTGGAGGAAGTCTTGTTGCAATCCAGGCTTACTTTTAAAATACGTCTAGGAGATATTAAAATCAAGGAATCCAAGAAGATACTGATTTTACCTCCTACTGTAATTTTCCCACAATCAATCTTTCAGTGATCTAGAGGTGGTAAATACCCGTTTCCATTTCTTCTAATTCAGGCGTTAGCTACCTTCTCACCTCTTGCAAACATCTTCTTCTGCTTCACAGCTACCAAACACCTTTTTCCATCCTATGGAGTTTGCTACTTCTGTTTCAGACCATAACAATGTCCAAAAAACCCTTTTTCATTTGGCTGTATCTATCAGTTCAATTGGAGTTAATATATTTCCCAGAACATATATTCCTAAACCATCATCAGATACTATTTCCTGACAGACAGTGAGTGGACCACTTTACACTCAAGCAAAAATAAGAGTGTGTTGGAATTTGCGTAGGAAATTGTCCCATTGCTTTGTCTTGGTAGATTTTGTTCAACATACGTGGGGCTTTGATACATCAGAACCTATTGCTGCACGGTGAGGTTAACCATGATCTGAATGACCTCCTTTGTACAGGAAAGAGCTGCAATGTATTTGTGTCTATACAAAGATAGAGGATTTAAGATCCCTTGTACTAAACTTAGAAAGAATTAATTCATATATGATGAACTGTTTAAATGTGCATATGCATATGCTGATTTCTGGAACACTGTCTTTCTTGTCACTATGTCTAATTAAAATGTTTGTAAACAGGCGGTGGTTTTGTGTAATGTGCCACGCAATGTGTGCTTGGGGAATATTTTTTAGCCAAACTAGTCTCCACAACTTTATGTGAGAGAGCAGGGAGATGGAGTCCTTCCAAAGTAAGGGAATTTGTGAAGACTTTGCTGTAAGAGACTGATAGTGGCTTATCCTACCTATTATACTGGAACAGGAATTGCTGAATTAAGGATCTGGACTGGCCCAGAGCCAGGTTGAGAGAAAGGAGACACGGTTACAGCAATCTGAGAGGAGACACTTGTGTTCTATGAAGCCACTTAGAGATAGGCAGCTTCAGAAGTGAGAAGGTACAAGAAGATAACAAAGATGGAACTGTTGCAGAAGGAATGGGATCTTAGGAAGATGTTTATGAGACACGATCCAGAATTTTTCTTTTTTTCTTTCTTGAAAAGTGGTGTTTCATAAAAACAGAAAATTTATCTGGAAATATATCAGCCATGAAAGAAAAAAAATACAAAAAAACCCCCAAAACCAGCAACAACAACAAAAAAAACCCCCAAAAACCAAACAACAATACCCTCACCCAAGCCCACAACACTTTCTGAGAGCAATGGGAAGAGCAATGACTAATGAGTAACCAATGGGTTTGTTGGTAGGACTCCAGGGCACTGAAAGACCTTGTGGGATGAATTCACAGCGGTGCCTATAACCTGCCATCCCATACTGCACAGGAGTTCTTTGACTGTGAAATGAGTCTTGGGAAGCTTGCCTCCATGAACTATCCAATATTTATACAAAGTGGAACAGCTCCAAGGAGTCAGGGGTGCACAGAGGACTGGGAAAGAGCTATATCCAGTGTCCAGGTGTTAATTTATTATTGTCAAATAGTAAGATAATATTGTCATGCATTTGGGTATCAGAAACTAAATGATGTGAGAGGAGAACAGTTTGGTCATGTTACTCTGAGATGCCAATTGACAACTCTGCTAAGGGCAGACTACAAGAAACTTTAAGTTAGCATGATATTGACTCAAGTTTCAGCTTCCAAGGGGTGTAGTAGTATATCTAGAAAATCATAAAAGAGAATCTTGGTAAAAAAGTTCCTGACAGGAAAATGGCAAAGGCAGAATGGATGTAAACTTGCTAAAGCAGTTTTGATACAAAATCAAGTGTTTAGCAGTAGAAGCTGTACTAATATACTGAATGTGTGGGGAGGGGGGAAATTAGGGAAAGTATGACTGAAATAATTTTCATGATTTCATGTTAAAGCAATCCTTAGCACAAATTAATTTCAGTAAAACAGGAATGACACCTGCAAACAGAATGGACCCAGGAGATGCGCCAAAGAGCGGGATAATAGTATTATGTAGTTGTATGCCTGACACTGCCAGAAAGAAAACATTTCAGCAACTGGAAGACATCCCTTTTACTATACTGTAACTTACCAAAAAATATTCATTTTGTTCATGCCGTGTGCTCAGTTCAAGTCCAAAGGTATGATGGATAACCTTGTAAAATTATAATGCTTTATGTATGTAAAGTAAATAAATTATTATGCAAGAAAACACTCCTGTTAAAGTTGTCTAGTAGTTGTACACAGGAAATGCTGAGTTTATGAAATGCTGGCAGTCATTTTCATTCTTTGTACCACCACACTGTCAAGGACATCAATCCTCATTGCTGTTAATCCCCTTGCAGCACTAACTGAACATTCAGAACGTGCCCCTTGCATTTCCAGTGCTAACCGAAGGCTAATAAATTATTAGTTCAAGATTTTTTTTTATTAACAATATAGCTTAATACATTGTAAACAGAGAAGACAAATGTAGAGAGTAGCACACAACTGATTTGATTTAATTAGTATTTGGCAGAGCACATGCAGATACATTTTTAGCTAGCACTGACTTAAGCAAATAGCCTTGATTTTATTTCATTATTGTTTTCATTACTATTTAATGATTTAGAGTTTAATTTACTCTAATTTTGACTTGCATTGTTATTAATCATCTTTAATACTTGAATATATTTGGACTCGATGGGGTGAAAACAGCATTTAAATTTTGCTTGAAATTTGTTTTTCCTTGGCAATAAATAAAACAAGGGCAATACTCATCTAACTTTATTATCTTTCTTTAGCCTTATCTGAATTTGAAGAAGAATAAAATAGCTAATATTACACAGAAGTCACAATGTTACCTTTCTCTTACCGTATGCTTTCAAAGTTTAAAAAATTAATTTAAGAAAGATTACTTTATCTATTCTTTTTACATTTCCTTTTGAACACAAAAGCTATTTCACAAGTGAGTGATGAACCTGTCTGACTTCAGATTCAGTTTAGAGAATGCAAACTTCCCCACTGCAGCCTTTCCTCTCTAGAGTCTCTGACTCAGATCCCAATTCTGCTTTTTCACCAATAATCAATTATGTTATAGAAAAAGAAAGGCTAGCTCCAAAGAGCTTCCAGACTAATAGACTTGAAGCAGAAAGGCAAGCAGGATTACAAGTCTTCTCTAGGATCAGTCATTGAATGCACTGTTTTCCCATCCTTCCCCCAGCCTGTCTGCTTTTTCTGAAAGAAAATGGAGGGGCTTACAGCTGGTGGAATAGAGTACGTATTTTTGAGGGAAAATGTATACATCTTGTTCTATTTAACTAATTAATTCTTGATACCGTACACTACAGAAATGTAATTGTGTGTGAAAATTTTGCAGTGTTCTCAAGATAATCATACAACAGCCTGACATAAATGCAATGAATCACATACAAAGAATAAACCCTCCTACGACATCATTTTCTTGGAAGTACATTTCTCCTCAGATGGGGAACAGATTCAGAATAAACAAGAGACAGCTTCTTTCAATCTCAAACAAAAGAGCAAATAGAAACAATTCTAATACCCCTGAGCCAGATAAAGAGTCTTCGTTCAGCTGTGTGAAGGCTGATCCCTGGGAAGAGATTTCTTGGCTCCAGTGATGCTGTTTGTATGGCTGAGTGCTCAGCCACATGAGCAGGTATTATGGAACTCTGTTTAAGACCTCACTATAACTTTGTCAGAAATAAGGCATCCAAAGGGATCTTGAGAAGCAAACATGTGGAAACCTCATGAGATTTGACAAGGTCAAATGCAAGGTGCTACACCTGGGTTGGAGCAACCGTGGTATCAACACAGGCGGGGGATGAACAGATGGAGAGCAGCCCTGCCCAGAAGGATTTGGGGGTGCTCGTGGACAAGAGGCTGGACATGAGCCAGCCATAAGCATTCACAGCCCAAAAAGCCGAACTCGTCCTGGGCTGCATCAAAAGAAATGTGGCCAGCAGGGTGAGGGAGGGGATTCCTCTGCTCTGGTGAAACTCCACCTGCTGTGCTGCATCCAGCTTTGGGGTCCTCAGCAAAGGAAGAACAGGGACATGTGGGAGCAAGTCCAAAGGAGGGAAACCAAGATGATCACAGGGATGGAGGACCTCTCCTATGAGGAAAGGCTGAAAGAATTGAGGTTGTTCACCCTGGAGAAGAGAAGGCTTCCAGCTGACCGAATTGCAGCCTTTCAGTACCTAAAGGAGGACTGCAAGAAGTCTGGAGGAGAAGAGTTTACAAAGGCTTGTGAAGATATAACAAGAGGTAATGTCTTCAAACTGAGAGATAGGATTAGATTGGCTGTTAGGAAGAAATTCATTGCTATGAGGTCAGCAAAGCACTGGAACAGGTTTCCCAGAGAAGTTGTGGATGTGCTTTCCCCAGAAATGTTCGAGGCCAGGCTGGATAGGGCCTGAGCAGCCTGGTCAAGCAGAAGGTGTCCTATCTGTGGCAGGGGGGGTTGGAAGTAGATGATCTTTAAGGTCCCTTCCAACCCAAACTATTCTATGATTCCATGGTTCTGTGACTCTATGTTTAACAATTATCAGAATGAATAATTTCTTTCCTGCCGTACTGCAGATTATCACACAGGACATACTAATTCAGAGGTCAAGACCCAAATCATTTTGGCAGTCTGGTACAATGATTTCCTTATTTTCTGTCAGTATGTGTTCTGCAAGAGAGCATTCACCATTTCTATCTGAAATAAAATAAAAGAAGTGTTTTTCAAAGGCCCATTAGAGACCCAGATAGCTACTGATGGGCTGAATGTTGCATGAATCATTAGTGCTTCTGAACCTGTGTGTCTCCTCTATAGGAATCATCTACTTTTAAAAATGAAGCAGAATATGTAAGGCAGAAAATACTTTTAATAAAACACAGTGTCATGAAGGTTGATCGGCTATCGAGAGCTTTTTTTTAGTATTTAGTCCAATACACTTCTCACTGGCTTGTCAAATTACTTTCAGCCTAGAATTACTAGCTTTCATTTTTTTCCTTTTTTAATTGATGCAAGAGCTTTGTGCTTTTTATGTGAGAAGGTTCTGCTGCAGAACATCATAAGAATTATATTGGCTATTTGTGGCTCGATTTATACATCTGCAAATGGAGCAAGGGATAGAATTCTTCTTCAGCTCCTTTTTTTCACTTGTTTACAGAGATTATAAGTCAATGCAGCTCATTTTCAAAGAAAATGAAGCAGGCTCATCAGCATCAGAGATGGTGACAACATATGGGGAATTAGGGGGAAAGTCACCTTAGCTGCTGGCACGACCCTGGCCAGGTTATAAACAAAGTGTGAGACTGGAAACTAACTCTAGAAATACAGAAACAAGACTGGCTGACTTCCCATCTGAAGCATGCAGGCAGCTTTAACAGCCAACAGACAAAAGTTTTCAGAGTTGACACTGCTGTAGACTAAATGTGATTGTACTGTTGGTACAAAATCATAAACTAGTTTACTTACATGATATGGGCATACATCTATAGTGTCTGAGTGAAAGAAAGTAGGACTACAGGGGAAGAAAATGGATGAGAAATAGAGTTCTTGTTACCTTTCTCTACCAGTAGCTAACCTAGCAAGAAAACAGTTATGAAATTCTATCAAGGTTGGTTGACAGTGAATTGGTACTATCAGGAGAAAGACTTTATGCTTCTGAGGTGTGCTTGAATTGTAGCAGTACTCCACTCAAATCCCAGGGTGGTCCAATTTACATACCATACCTTGCTCAGACATATGTATAGAAGTCTCAGGGGTGTGTGTAAAACCGGTATTTACCTCAAATCTTCCTCATACCTTAGAACTGAATTCTGAAACAGGTAAACATTTCATCTGCAGGCTCACAAAAGCCTATAAAGCTGCACAACAACGCATAGGTAGAGTGGAGGTAATTGTTTAACATGACACAGGCTTCTGCACAGCTGTGTGACAGAGTCCTCAACACTGAAATGCAGAAGGACAGCTTTGTTCTCCTTTCTGGCATGGTAACAGGAGGAGGGAGTTTCACTGGTTAGGTAAATATAGCTGATAATTTTGCTTGAATAAAAGAGCAGACTTACCCTTGAATTCTCTGGATATGAATAAGTAATGCCCAACTGTTTCCAAATATAATTCAAAGCATTGTTTTTTCTCAACAAGTTTTTCTGAGGTGATCTAAAAAAACTCTTTGTTTTTTCAAAGCTTCTGTGCCAGTTAGTTCACCTATCCATATTTGTGTACAAAAGGGGGACTCCCTGCATGAAAACTAAACTAACTCTTAATAGACAGATACAGTAATTGCCATTAGCATTCTGGCAGAATGAAATTCAAAGTTTTTTTTTTTGTTAGCTTCTTTGGCAATTGTGCTAAACTATGAAAATTGTGGATGTTTTCAGACTTGTTATGTTAATGGCTCATTTTCAGGATCTGTAGCTGGAGTATTAAGACAACATGAGTCAGGGATGGTTACAGGGTTGCACATTGTACAAAATAAAATGAAGGTGGGTGAAGTTTTCATTTATCTGAAAAAAAAAAAATATCCAGACTTCTTTGCAAATGAAAATAAAGGTTTGCCCATAAGTGTTACTGGTATCTTGTTTAGCTGACCTATTTATACTACAGTCACAGGAGGATGTCCAAGATTAATTAGATAGGCATGGCAAGCGTCATGGACTCATTGTAGGGTTTGTGCCATGGCGTTCTGATTGTGCTACAAATTATTCATGTCACTGGGCGGTGGGAAAAGTGCATGTGATAATATAGCCATAAGTTATATATTGCTGCAGAAGAAGCAAAGATTAGAGTGTTTCATGCATCTGGTTGCAAGGGTAGGAAGTAAAACTACTTTGTGAATCCTCTATACTTGCAGTCTTGGCATAAGCATTTAGAGGAATGTTGCAAAGACCCTCTGTAAGTGTGACTCACTCTATGGGCAAATGGGAAAGGGCAAGCAAAATGATGCTAACAATCAGATATTTAAGAGAGAAAGGAGAAAAATTATCCAAAACCAGAGAGCTGTGCACGAAGGACATCATACCGCTGCGGTCAGTAAAACCGAGGAAAATCAGTATGATTAGAGGTGCATCAATAAGTCTGAATGCAATTACACTCTGAGCTGCTGGGATTGCAGAATAAAGGAATGTTTGAAGGCATTTGATTTTTGCAGAGAAAACTTTAAATTCACAGTCAATGCTTAAAATGTTTAGAGCAATTCAGTGTTAGTAGAGATCAGTTTTTCAGCTGAAGCTATTCACAGACTAATAACAGCATCTGTGAGATGTCACATACTCACTTATTACATGTAATTCTGTGAAAAAATGAATATCTAATTTTTATTTAAATCAATGGAAGTTGTGAATTTTTCTTCTCACAGAATTGATTTCTATCTGAAAAAGGTGCTGTTAAGCACTGTAACATTCACCTTCACTATTGTAAATGTTTGTGGAAGAAATCTATAGACAGTTGTGCAGTGAATGCTGTGTCTCTGTTATAACCTGGGGGGGATAATATATGATAATTAAAATGTTTTATTATCCTAAGAGAAGAAATGAATCATTATTGGCATGCAGTCACATCAGGTTATATGCTGCTTTTCTAAATGTTATTACAACAGAATGATTCACTATGAGGCTTCAAGGACCACCTGAATGCCACCTGGTTCTTACAGGAAGAGTACTAGCAAGAGAGGGGGAATTTTTCCTGGATTTTGTCATCTACAGCACCACTTCACAGAACCCTGCACTTCTGGCAGTTCAGATTGAAAAACTTGCCAAACAAGTCAAAAATATACTGATTAAGAGAGATGGAAATTCTTAAAAAAAAAAAAAAGACTGAAAGCCAGTTGCCAAAATAGTGGCTCATTTAGATTTGTTTTTCTAGGGAGATTTTGTTGAGATAAGTCACAATTTTTAACGGTTAGGCTTCTCAAAAGAAGAGCCAGGCAAAAGCAGATGCCATGTTAGACAGGTTTTGGTAGAATTTAAGTCACATGAATTTGTCCCTAAGAGATTGCATGTTGGATTAGAATGTTTAATTCTTTTTTATGTCATGCCAGGTTTTGTTTTGATGTACATTTTAATCTTTGTATTTTAAATTTTTTTTAGTGTTTTATTTATTTAAGTTTTAAATTCCAGGATATAAACCCAGATGTCAAACTTGTGACAGTAGGTAAGAAATTCTCTGGTAAATTTTTTTGCAACTCGGATAACAGCCTTGCCACAATAATGAACTCTTAGTCTGAATTTCCTGAAGCTCATCTAGGGAAGCTAAAACTCACTAAGAAATATTGAAGAGAATGGAATCAAGAAATTGTTGTAAGCATACTTAGTAAATAAAATACATCCAGCAAACTATTTAGTACATTAACTGATTTAGTTCATTAACTAACTAAACTGGGCAACATGTTTGTGCACTGGCCATTACATGGTTTTGAGTGTTAAAGAATGGTTACAATCTGGCTCATCAATATTTAACTCACATTCTGATAAAATCTGGGCCGCCTGATTATCTTCCTGACAGTCTTCTGTGTTATAAATATTGTACATCTTACAAAAGACTCAAGATCTCTTCCTAAAGCTATTTATGAGACAGTCCAGCTGTGTGACATCATCACTTTTCATGTCCTTTATACTTAATTTCTGCGTCTTTGTGTGATCTGAATATTTTCATTTTTTTAGGTAATTTAGACCTCCTCTGTCCCTAAAGATAACAGTCTTTATTAGACTAGGTTAATTTAAAAGAAAAAGCAAATCTAACTAACCTCTTTAAAGTTATGCGTTGACTTACCATGAACTATTCTATTGTAACCTGCCAGACATATTATCAGCCAAGGAGATGCAAGTGACTAGCAGCTATCAGAGAATACCTTCAGTTGAAAATGTCTTTAAAGGCCACATATCTTGTAAATTATATTTTAGAAGGTGCTTTTAAATGTTAACCAGTAATGGTATCCATGGCCCAAAAAATATACTATTACGCTATTATGGAGATTTATAAGAAACTGAACTGATATATATCAAATACATTCACTGCATTAGTAAGTAACTTTTTCTCTAATTTCAGACAGAGAGGCTCGAACTTTTAACTTAATAATGTCCTTTCTCAAACCTTCAGCTGGATTTTGGGATAGTCAGAAATGTTCTAGCATGAAAAATATAATGTATGAAAGATCCTGGAGCAGCAGTGGGCCAACTTCAGAATTTGATTCATTAAATGAAACTCTTCTCTGAGCCATAAGGCTTTTGCAATGTCAGGCAATTAACTAGATTTTCTCTTGGCTCTTGTGCCAGCAACAAACAGTAGTCAGCACAGTTCTAATTACAGACTGCTGTAAGACAGAAACCAAATGCAGATTCAGATTGATTTACATATTGAATGAAGCTCATTCTGCATTTTGATAGTTCTTTCTCCTAGATCCCTCTGAGTTTGTTTTATTTCTTCTTCACCCTCCAGTGCTTTATGATTTCTGTGCTTACATGATTTCATTACCACCTCTTTGCTCCAGGAACAACACCATCTCATGGAATCTGGACAGTTTCTGAGTGGGTTTGCTTGAAGGCCATACGGTCTCCCCACCTCCATCTCAGGACAAGGCACAGCTACACACATTTCCTCCTCCACCCTGCTTTCGATGAGAGGAAAGCTCAGGTGCACAGCTGGGATGAAAGCTGCAGAATGATTCAACAGGTACTGACCTCAGCACATGGGGAACCACCTCTCCCGAGGTGCTACATCATGTCTCATCATGAAAAAGATTCAGAAGTGCACTATTTATATTTCTGAACTTGCCAATGCCAACCATAGGAGAGTTGCTCCATTCCTCCAGCCATCTTGGTGGCCCTCCTCTGGACTTAATCCACTTAATTATTGTCCTTCTCATACTGAGGATGTTGTTCCTGTTTTGCCTACTCCTTATAAAACTATATTAGTACAATTAAAATTTAGTGTACCAGAATTATTATGGAGTAATTATCATGTTATTATCATGCTTCCTCATTCAAAAACTTTTTTGTACCTTCTCACAGCTCCTGCCTTTCGATAATCCTTTTCCAACTTCTAGTCAGAGGTCTAGCCAGTGCTGCTTTTTTCGTTTCCATTTTCAATGCCATTATTTTAAAGGCTCACATGAAACCCTGCCATCACAGCTTCCTTCCAAAGGAATGGAAATGTGGATATAATAGCTGGAATAGATGCTACTACCTTTCATCAGTAGTTTGCATTATTAATTTACTCTTATTTATTTAGAATATTACAGCTTCTTCTTATTTTTCTTCTTCTTGTTATTATTGTTAGGATTATTTTTATTTTTAATGTTGATTTTTTGTTATTGTTATTATTATTACCATCATCATCATTATTATCACTATTATTATTACATCAATGTTTCTGGATATGAAGAATTTTCAACTAAAAACAGTTGATCCAACATGGCTAAATAATTTTAATTCATGCTTATCCAGAATAGCAGTGTGGAAAACTGTAAAGTGGGAGTTAAGTGACAAGTACATAACTAGGTGCAAATTGCTCGCATATTTATACAAAGTAAAAACAATCAAATATCAAATAATGAAATGAAAGAGCTTTAAAGAAAGACTGTCAATATTTAAATGTGAAAACTGCCAAATAATCATTAGTCATTTTCTGTCAGGCAAAGTATAGGAGTGAATTTTTGACAGTGCCTCTTGGATTAATCTAGATTTAGCCAGGATGTGAAAGTAATATTTCATGAAGACTAGAAGCTTTTTCACAGAGTTGTATCTGTGAGTACAATAGAATGGGGTCTAGGGAGAACAAAAACTGTCTTCCAGAAGTTCTGGGTATTGGAATGAAGCCAGGAGGAGCTAAGAGCCTTACGAAATACTATGCCTAGACACAAAATTCAGCAGTGTAAATGCCACTATGAGGGCTAGACACTTATGTTAGGTTCAGCAGTGCTGAGCTTTTCTGTGCCTAAATCCCCAGTCTTGATCTATCAGCTTAATAAAGCTGACTTTGAATGCCTCAAAACAGCTCTGAAAATGGAGGGAATTGTTAGAACATGGCCTCCATAAGAAGGAATATATCTCTGAGATAGTTTATTGAACAGATGCCAATTTCTGCTCGTGAATAAGAAATATATTCTAATCCACCATGAAACTGAAAACACAACAGTAAAACACTAACACATAGCACAGAAAAAGCAGTCATTGCAGCTATCTAAATTTATGTCCCTTCATAACAAAATAAACAAATTAGAAGACATTAAAATACAGTGAAGTCTGTTTCTAAAATGTGTAGGGCATAAAATATAAACGGGAAAGATAACGACCCTGCAGCAAAGCCTTCATGAAAAGATGACAGAAACTTTTGCCACTTAGTAATCTCTGAAGTTCAGGGGTCTGTTTCATTCCAAGTCTTTCTATGGCACACCTCTCTCAGATGCAAATATATTTGTACTATGCCTGTCCTGCTGAGACCCAGCAAGATGAATACTAAGAGGTCCAAAAGTGACTAATGAACACTGAGAACACCAAGCTTAAGTGTTTAAATCAGCGCTTTCTGAAAGAGATTTGGTTTTTAACTTTGAATTCGCAGCTCTTGTAGCTACACCATTCATTATAAATGCTAATAACCATGGCATTGAAATTTAAAAAAAAAAAAAAAAGGATGGGAAGGAAAATGTAGCATTTAAAAATTATTTGGTGCCTCCTGCATATCCTTAGCTTATTTTCTTGGAAAACAAGTATAAAATTTTTCAAGTTAAGACATATAAATGGAATCCATGTTTTGAACTCTTGGCCTAAGCCGCTTGCCCAACACAACTGAAGAAACCCCCGACAGGAGCAAGAGAAGAATGTAGATTTCCTAAGCCTGCTTCAGTATCAGAGCCAAGGCATGACTGTGTAACCACTTGCAGGATTTTAGGTCTTTATGGTAAAAAAGTGCCTGGTGAAAGATCTACCTTTCTCAGTGACTGATACTACTCTGCTCAGTGAGACTTTAGAAAAACAACTTAATGGCTACACATAGCAAAGAGAAGGGTTTGTTGGGTGTAATAAAGGAACAGTGACCGTAGAAAGGACATGGAAACCAGCTGGCAGTCATCATAGTAGAAATAGAAAGCACAGGATTTTGCTTCCAAAGTTGAAGTTATTCGTCTCCCACAGTACCCTATTTTAATGGGTTTGTCAGACCAACAGTAAGTTAATTCACCAGCTCCTCCACAAAATCATATTGTCAGGGAATAAATACAGAATTTGTATGCTGTGTTAGTTCGATTTATCAAGTAAGAGAAATTAGGGATGTGCTTTTTCTGATCACAATTTGTACCCATAAATATTTGTTACCACTTTTCAGCAGATCTAAATATATCTCCCTGAATGAATATGATCTATTAGCAGGAATTTTATTCTCCACTTCTATTCCCCGAGTATATCATCCTTAATAAGTTTCTCCTCTTCCATAAGTTTCTGTGCTCTCCTTGGCTTTTCCTGCCAAAACAGCAGACCCTGCTCTATCTCATCACTCTCCACTGCTGACACTATCCCTTGAGCTCTCAAGGGCAAAAACTGATGGGTTTTGGAGGTTTTATGTTTAGTTAATCAGACTTTCTTGTTTTTACTTTAATTCAACTGAGAATCAAAAATCTCAGAGAGAAGAAAACAAAAATGGATAGAGCAGTTTGTTCCCACCAAGGCCCATTCTCACTGTCAGGGTCTGGCACAAAGGATGCTCAGGTCATGTCATCTTGGATGCTGGAAGCAATGCTGTGCTGCCTTATGAGCTCAAGGATGCAGCTGGTGTATCGGGTAAAGAGAAAAATCCAAGCTCGGGGTGCAACAGGTGAGTGTGCTCATGAGCAGGGCTTTGCTCAGCGTGAGGTATAACCCATGATGGACAAGGTCTGTAACATTCCATCACAGGGAAGAGTAGAGACTGAGACGGGGATGCAAATGCATGAGAGGAAGCTCCAGCTGTGCGGCAGCAGAAGTCAGGGCTTAGTTATGTGTGATTGCTTGCTAGACTTGGTATAACAGGGAACATAAAGACATACTCATATACAGTGACATATCAGACTAGAAAGATCATTACATTTTATCCTCCCATCCCCAGCCATTACCTTCTCTTCATCCTCTTCTTTCATGATGCCTACTCAGCTCCTTTATAATTAATGTTTATTAATCAAGATGCCAGAATTGAAGTAGATTAAAGAAGATTTAAACTACACACTGTAATAACATTGAAGGAAACCAGAGGGCAAGTAAATGCTTTCAAAAGCTAAATCTGGATGTTGATTAGATATCTGTGTTATCAAGAAGCCATGAAAAAATTAACCTTGTAAAAGTGAAGAATATTAAATTATTTTCTAAAAGTTCACATCTAAATTACTACAAATTGGTTCATTTAAAACGTATAGTGAATTCTTTGTTGTCTTGAGCACCTAGAATGTTGTTTATCTCTTCCTGTACAGAACATCTTTGATTAGGCAGCCTGTGTTTGCATGAGTGCTTCTGATTGTGTAAATTTGTGCGGCTATCCACGCTTATGTGTGTGTATCAGGTGTGCCCACAAGGAATACTGGCTTGACCAACGAAGCTTGACCATGGAGCTGCTCCAGCTCAGTTTCTCTTAGGCTGCTGGACTCAGTGTCTCCTAACAAAGGTGACCAAAACCACATGTGCACATGAACCAGGCAATTTATCCATATATTAATGCATGTCTACATCTATAAGTTTCAAATATGTCTGCATGGTTAGAAATGTCACTTAGACTCAGCAAGACTTTTCCAAGACCAAGTCAATTTGAAGAATGTCTGTAAGAGAAGCTTGTGTCACCAACACAAATTCCCATTTTAAGACTAAATGCTGCCAAAACATGTCCTTGTGACCACTAAAAATTATTTTGTTTCACCTAACCTGGACAGTCACTTCCAAATGAGAGAAATCACACTAATGTCCCTGTCTTGCTGATGGGAAGAGAATCCACCAATGTGGGAATGTTTGGGAGCCATCTTATTCTGCACAAAGCAAACAAGTCCTTGGAAAATGTTAGGTTTCATGCCCAGTAATATGCTTTTATGTAGCAGTAATATATGCCAATAGCCATGGCATCAGGAGATTGAAAGAAGAACTTTGTCTTCTGGAGTTTTGTTTCATTTTGTTTATATACTGGAACCCAGGTGGGTCTATCTGGATATTTATTTTTAACATCAGAAGACAGTTGTCTCCAGAAATTTTCAACAACTAAGCAGGATGTGATAAGAGGTCAGTGTGAAAAAGCCAGACATACCCCAAGACAATGATCTTCAAAAACACGAGTTTAAACAAATGGCTTTTAAAAACCTTCCCATAGGAACTTAGCCTAAAGAACAACATGATACAAGTTTTATTCCTGTCCTTAGGGCAGTTTAGACATCAGTACATATGTTTTATTTTTCAGCACTCATATGTAAAACTTACCTTCCTCATCAAGAGTTCATATGGCCCAAAATTACATGTATTCATGGAAAGCTGTCTGGCTTCTGGGCCATCTGCCATTTTGACAATGCGGGGCTGTTTTCAGTACTGTATTGAAGGTATTAAGCAAATAACATTAAACAATTTAACAGAAATAGGGAGAACCTGAAAGGAAAACGTGTCTGATAAGCTACTAAGACTTTGAAACAATAAAACGTTTTACGTGTAGCTTTTTCTTATATTTTAATGGTTTTACAGAAAGTAAAACCTCACGTTCAGACAAAACTTGTTATTTCTTATTTAAATTACAATCCCTTTGATTTGGGCTACAAAAATGATACTGCAGAAGAAAAATGTCATGGCTATGAAATAAATTCTACACATTTCTGCAGTAATGCAGCACTTGTGACAATAGTGTTGAAAATGCCTTTATCTTAGCTTGATATTAGTAAAGAGTAAAAATATTGTAGCCCTTTTCTAGTGACCAGCCTCTGTTACAACATAAATGAGGCCTGCAGTAACTCAGATCTTGTCAAACTCAGAAGCAAACGGATTGGTATGCCTGCTCTCCTCCCTATAATAATAAGGTCCTCAACAGCACTACACATTTGAAGTCAGATTTCAAAGTACAACTTGAAAGTCATCTTCTCTAAAGATGTTTAACAGATGCAGAAACTGAGAGACCAAAAGTTTTTGCTATAGTCACTACGCAGATCTGCAACAGAACTGGAAACAGACTCCAGTTCTAAGCCCAGTCCAAATCCCTGCCTTGCAGGTCACACTGCTAAATTTATAGCAAATTATTTCATATAAAAGTCATACTTAGCAATGTAGTTAAAATCACCAAGATTGCCGGTTTCCATGCAGTCCCATTAGCAGCCTAAGTGAACATCTCTGCCAGCAACTTCTGAACCCACCACCTAATTCCTCTCACATTTGGCAGAAGTGTTGAGATAATTAAGCTTCTATTATCATTATGCTAATGATAAGAGATACTCGTAATTGCCCTGAATGAAGGAAAAGTTCAAACCTGGTTTTACACCTTGAGACTCATTCAACATATTCCTACTGGCAGAGACAAGTTGTTTAGGTTTTGTCCTTCCTTGAAAGCTCAACACAAGGAAATGAGGCAGGGAACATTGTCTCTCCTTTGCACCACACAGCAGCCTTCTGCATCACAGAGACAAGACATCGGAGAGGAGCCAGTGTACAGCCAGAAGACTGAAAGGACCTACTGGAGCAACCAGCTGTGAGATTAATTGTAAAGTGACTCCTTCAGACAGACAAAAATTGTCATCTAGACCCCAATTTTTCAGATTTAGCTTCTATTAACAGACCTTGGTGAGGATCTAAATATGTGAGAAACAGTATAAAATACTTTACTTTAAAATTATTTCACTAGTTTCTTTTGGACAAGAATTTTATTTTGACAACTTCACAGGTCATAGTAAAGGTGGACAATGAGGAGATAAAGGCAGATATGTAATTGAGAAAATATATAAGGTGTTGCTTAACATTTTAGACTTAAAAGGGAAGATTAATAGAGTAACAAATGATTTCATTAATTGAATACTTGTTCAAGTTTTCATTTCAAAAAGTTCCAAACCAGTTACTATCACTTAAGGGAAGTGTTTTCAGTTTGACAGATATTTCTGAAAATGTGCTTTCCAGGGTGACCTGAAAGTTTGAAGAAGAATTCAGTTATTTAGGGACTTGAAATGAATCATGGTCTTTTTGTGTTGTACATTGGGTGGTTTGAGTGCATTTGGGTTTTTCACTGGAACTTCAATACTGTCACAATCCTGTCACAATAATCCTGACTAGCTGGGCTCAACCACGTCCTTATCTCTGAGTTCTACACAGCATTGAGACTCCTTAAGAGGGATGCTGATGAAGTGGGTTCCATGACAAGGTTATACTGGAGGGGGGAGGGGGATAGGAGGGACTGCAGGGGTGGCCTCTGTGAGAATGGACCAGGGGCTGGCTGCCCCATCCCAGGCAGAACCAGCTTCTCTGACTTCAAAACAGACCCTTGGCTCCACAAAGCTCAGTCAGGTGGGTGGGACCTCTGTGAAAACATTTTTTAAAATGTAAAAATCACAGCAGCTGTGAGAACGAAATGATAAAAAGGTGAGAGAAACAACCTTCTAGGCACAAAGGTTATTCCTGCTTCCACGCTGGAGCAATTTATGAAGGACTGCATCCCCCATGCTGGAGCTGGGGGAAATTAAGAGGAGGAAGGGCAGCAGAGACAAAGTGTTACAAGCTGCCGGCAGCCCGCCATTCCTCAAAAGCTGTTCCACTTGCAAGAGGGAGGAGGAAGGAGAGTCACAAAGGAGTTAAGTTGAACCTGAGAAAAAGGGGAGGTAGGGAAAGGCAGGTTTAGTTTTGTTTTTCAGTTTTGTCTTTTTGTCTCACTATCATACTCTATTTCTAATTGACAGTAAATTAAATTAATCTTCCCCAAGTTGAACCTGTTTCGTCCATGATGGTAATTGCTGAGTGATGTCCCTGTTTTTATCTTAACTCACAAGCTTTTTCATCACATTTCTTCCCTTTGTCCTGCTGAAGAGGAAAAGTGAGATAGTGGCTGTAAGCGGGTCTGGCAGCCAGTCACTCTCAACCCACCACAGCTGGACTCGTGGGACATCAAAGCAGCCAGCGCAAGGGAAATCAAACTGCAGTAACAAAAAGTCTTCCCTTGCTCGTCGTTAGATGTTCTCTCATACACATATTTAAGTTTCTTGGGGCAATAAAAGTAATGTTTCAGAATAAATACTGGAAGAAATAGGAAGGTCCAGGTCTTGACAGCTGCTGCATACCTGTGCCATTTCTTTATTCCAAATGATGTGCTTTTGGCTGAGGCCACCTCCACCATAGCCCATTGCTTTCTGGTTGCAGTCTAACAGTGAAATGTAAACATTTCAGACAGATGTCTGGCAGCAAATTGTCTCTTCAAATATTTCCTAGCTCCTGTGTAATATCTGTGTGTAGATGACTCAGAATACCCCTGGGATGTCTTGAATGGCACTTACATTTACACAACAGCAGTAACCCCCACACAGCCCAAGCAAGTAAGACTCTTGGGAGGAGGCTCATTCCCTCTTTTCTATGTGATTAAGGTCTGGGCCATTCATTATTCATCGATGAATTCAAAAGGAATTCATCAAGAAAAAGTTTACATTACTATATGTTTCATTAAGACTCACATCTTCTTACTGTTTAGCTATCAACTGTGTCAGAGGCTTCCCATCCACCAGGATATTATGACTGAATTAATTTCATAATTGTTCGCCAGTTTAGCAAAGTTATCACCACTTACTTTTCCCTTAGCCGTAAATAAACACCATTCCCGTATTTTCCTTCTGTTCATCATTGAATTCTTGCCAAGCTCCCCACAGCGCACCCTCCCCCCCCCCCCTTTCTTCTCTTTACTGGCAAGTTTTCAAGGGCATTGGAAGACAATGTTGAGAAAAATCATGACTGATCTACTCATGACTTCTATGGCAAGAACTGCTGCATTACAACTGCATGGGGAGACAAAGGCTGACAGTTTTTTATGTCTCAGCAGCAATTTAAGGCTCTTAACCTTGAAGGCAATGGCAGCTGCTGACCCTCGAAGGCTGAATCCAGTTAGTGCTGAGCCAGAGTGAAGGGCAGAGCAGCTCTAGAGCCAGTCAGGTCAGCAGCACCAGGAGGGCTCAGTGCCCCAAGAGCTTGTCCCCTGGCTAATGATTTCTCAAAGCTGCCTGGGCTAAAATACTGATTCAAGCCAAGTAACTTGTTCTTGCAGCTTGTTTCAAGCAGCAGAGTAAGGTAGCCCATGACTGTACAGCTAATAACTCAATTTAGGAGCTAGTCTTGAGGGGCACGAAGTGACTCAGTTCACCAGGACTTCCCTGGGAGCTG
This sequence comes from Oreocharis arfaki, assembly GCA_013398015.1. Taxonomy (NCBI): domain Eukaryota; kingdom Metazoa; phylum Chordata; class Aves; order Passeriformes; family Paramythiidae; genus Oreocharis; species Oreocharis arfaki. Next base: position 677,026 of record VZRR01005022.1, on the reverse strand, counting down.
ATGGTATTTGGCACTCTGCAGGGTCAAGCTCTAAAAACAAATATAAACGAAAGACTCCTCAGTTGACTTTTCACAAAGTGATGTAGTGAGGATTGGTCTGACAGATTAAAGTGATAAAGCCAGCTAAAAGTTATGTTGTAATACTGAGTATTTATTGACCTGCAGTGTCTTGTAGCTGACAGACATCTGGCAAAATTCTGTTGTCAGTGGGGACTCCTCTATAAGGGTGGTTAATTTCACTGGTAATTTGGCTGAAGCAAGACTAGTAAAGCCAAATTAATTCCATGGTAAAGCTCTGAAGATATTCAGTTTATGAGACTAAAAGACTTAAGCTACAGTCTTCCGTCTTTAACAGCTGATTCGTCCCTTGAACTAAACCTACGGGAAAAATCTTCAGTGCTACACTTATTGAAGCCTTTATTATTTGTTCTGGGCCTTTGTTATAGGTTGCCCTTGGAGCTTTCTCTACTTGATTTTAATTAAGAATATATCTGAGCTTGGGAAAGTAATACCTGAAACAAAGAAGAGATTTGTAATGAAAACAGTACAGGAAATGCTACTTTGTATTCAGAGCATGGACCTGAAGAGTGTTATTGCTAGCTGGTACCCTTGATACCACAGCCATATTGTTCATCTTTATACAATCCTGGTAGTTGAGTTCAAGTCCCATTGTCATCGTTGTTATTGTTATTTCTAGACAAATGCACTTCTGGGTTTTAAATCAGATATGTTTGAAGACTTCACGATTTTCTTCTTTGCCTTCCCCCTCTTCCCCTTGCAAATGTTGTGATTCCAGTCACTTCAGGGGGAAAGAGTTTACTGGAAGGTTATACACTGGCTCCAGGACTCTTTGAGCTGGAATTGTCATCCTGCCAGTCCTGTGCAAAGAGGATTTACATCAGCTGCTAACCAGCACAGGACAAGTAAGAAACCTGTTTTCAGTTCTTAATCCCACAAAAGTACCCTTTCCATAACGCTACACCCCAAAACTGTTTTGCACATCTCTGTGCTGGGATCTGGGTGGTCTGCCCAAAAGTTCAAAGATGTCATGTGAGAAGGAGGAAAAAAAAGGAGGATGACTTCATTCCTCATTTTTCTTCAATATCGCTTATCCCTAAAACCAGCAGAGAAAATGATGTGCTGAGGCTTGAATGGTGTCAAGCTCTGAACATTGCAATTCTCCCCTATTAAATTTTACCTAAGACTTATATGTAGTCTAATCACAGAGTAAGAGTAGCTGTTAAAAACATCTAGTTTTCCTTAAATTAAATGTGTTATAATGATGATTGCTTTTCTAAATATTCCTGCAGTTATTAGTACAGCAAAGGAATTTGAAGCACTTACTGCAAAACAATATTAGTAGATTGCATTTACTGAGTAAAATGGACATGGTGCTATAAATTTTTTGTGCTATAGCATGAACGTTTACCATAATGCAAACTCTGACATTTTTTAGCACAAACAAGCAGCAGTGTTCTCATACCCTCTTGCTCAGAAAATCTGTCAAATGAGCAAGTGTAAACAGCAGTTTGAAAACAGTTCATGCCTGTGCTCACGTTTTATTAAACACCACAAACAGATTTGAAATCAGATAATATGCATGAAGTATTTCAATGCTATTTTAAGATACAAACTTGAAAAATCATGTCTAGTTCTGATTTCACTCCATTTTTAATAAAAATTATGATCATAAAGAGATTCATTGCAGTGTGTTAAAACACCATAGAGCCTATCAGTAATATATCACTTAAATATTTGATCTGGAGACAAGAATCAAAAACATGTGCTTCTCCTTGTGCCGCAAATGGCGCCACAGGAAGCCCTGTGTGAACAACTCACTGTGTTATCCAGGGAAAAGGAATCAGCTCAGTTCCCCCTCAGGAGGGCACCCATTATTGTGTCTCTCCCAGGAGAGAATTCATAACCATCTGGCTTCCAATTAAGCAAAACATACAAAAGTGCTTTTGCTGCTTTCAGTTGAAGCTGATACACCCTCCCTGCAGAACTCAAAGAACTAAAGAGGAAGACAACATTCAAGAGCTGATCACAAGACACCATGCTGGAAGTTCAGATGTTTATTAGAGAAGGAATAGCATTGGGAACTTATTTCTAAATGTGTTTGAGTTTTACATTAAACACCCATTTGGTAAAACATTGAAATATTCATTTTAGGCAAGGACTGGAAAAGTAATCACCTCTCTCCCAGGAGCCTGATTTCAGGATAAGGTCAAGGGCAGTGACCTCCACCAGGGAAATGAAAGCCTCCTGCCAGGGCTATGGAAGCCACTGATGCAGCTCCAAAAAGCCTTTGGATTTAGAACAGCAGCATGTCTAATACTGCCTAGTGAGTAACATGGAGCTATGGGCTAATCTCTGGTCCTGCACTGTATAGGCAATCTCAGCATTTGTTGGAGTGATGATTTATTAAGAATTGAGGATGTTTCCCTCCTGGCAGGATGAGGGCTTTAGACAGCAACGCATTTTCTTGTTCACCAAGAAACTCATCCACAGATAAGAAACTAGAGAAACAGGGAGAATTACTCAGCAGCACCAGAAACAACAGAAGACCCATGAGTAAACCTTGGGGAGGCATCTCTAAGCAGCACACTGAGCTTGTAACAGAGCCCAGCCATATTTCAGATGGAAAGACGAGATGTTTGTTCTCAGATAAAAGAGAGCAACATTGCAATAGTCTGAGACTGGGACCTTGAAACTGCTGAAAATGCTCACTTCTGCCTAAACCCATTGGGATCCTGCTGTACCTGAACAGAAATGGAGCCTGAAATGTAAGCAAGAGTTGATATCCAGTTTTCCAAAGGGAAAGGATTAATGAAACCTACAATGTGTCCTTCCTCCTGGTTTCTCAACCTTATCACATGGCATTAGGAAAGGAAAAGCAATAACAAAAGCAGCAATAAAATTACAGGCTGTGAGGTAAAACAGGTCCCCTTTCCTTCACATGCTCACTCAGGATTCCAGAGGGAGATAGCTAAAGATGTACAATGGACTCATAGCAACCTACTTGGGCAGGCTCTGCTGGGGTGGTGGGAGGTGCGGGAGGAAGGCAAAGCTGCCTGTGAAGCCAAGCATGGGTGGCACAGTGCGCTGGGCAGGAAGCTGTGCCAGGGAGCAGAGCCTGGTGCCTACCTGGCCCCACCACCCAACCTCCAGAGCAGCTCTTTTTCTAGTGTGTTTGGACTGTTATAAAGCAATTTTGATAATGTACCTGTGGTAACATCATAATTTGATGTTAATAACATATACTTCCTAAAGCACTGCATGCTAATCTGCCCTGAGCACCCCTGTTGTGTAGAGGGAACTGCCAATGACTCAGAGTGAAAATGTACATGAATGTGAACTGTAACAGTTTTCCTGAGACTATAAACTGAAAGTAAAGACACAGGGTGACTGTGGGTTAGACATTCAAATTGACAATTTCTTATACAAACCAGCATAACACTGAAGAGAAGCTGCTGTGTTTCCCTGATCTGACCAGACCATTGCAAATCTTTCTGTGCGTTTAAGCTCTCCTCAGAGCAGCTAGTCTGAAACTTCAGCTGATCATTCTTTAAGCTTCTCAAACTGTACTTTTCATGTTTGTTACCTCAAAGCAACTGAACTGACACTTCTGAAATTTTGCATTAGTGCTTGTTTCTAAGCTTGTCAAGCATGAGAAGAAAGACAGACTTATCACTGGCATGAAGAAGGGTCTTATCCTCCAGCTGTACCACTATAGCATGATGAATTGGTATTTAACAAAATTCCTTAATGCCTCAGGCAGTGGCACAATTAAATCTTAGTTTTGCTTTCCCTTTTCCTTTGTACTGTACAAGTATGAAACTTAGAAAGAGCTGCAACTGTTATGATATCCCAAATCCCATGTGGATACAGCCTTAGTGAGGTATGAATAAATGTAAAATATTATGTATTGGATTGTCCTGGAACAGTCCAAAAGTCTAAGAAGTAAACTCTCCAGATTTGAACAAAAGAGTGTCTGAAGATACTATCTTTCCTTATATTCATAGAATCATAGAAAGGTTTGGACTGGAAGACACCTCTGAGAGATAATTGAGTCGAACCTTACATCATCTAGTCTAACAAGGTAGGCTTTGCAGAAATCTCTGCAGTAGATTCACTACCCTTTAACTGAAGGGTCTTTTTTGCCCCGTGGAAGCATTTGGTGTTTGCTGCTGTTGGAAATAGGAAATTGAACAAGATAATACATGTTTCTGTGTTCTCTTTTTTGAAAGCAAAAAAAAAAAGAGTTTAAGGAAGGGGGTGTGACTTAAATTCAAATGAGTGTGACACACTTGTCCCAGTAATAAATTGCTTCTACTATATACCATGTAATTAAAGTAACATAGAAAAAATTGCTTGGCTCTTCTGAATGTGTAGGTCTGTGTAGTTAAGTGCAATGATTGTATCTAATGAAAGTAAACAATTCCAAGTGATTTGATTTTGAAGGATATGAGATCAGTAATGAGTTACTAACCGTAAATTTAATTTCCACTATCTGCCTGCTTAAGTAATACATTTGACAAGATTGTCCAGTTGCGTATCTTTTCTAAAATCAAAACCACAGCATTAAACCACATCATTAACTGACACAGAGCAAAATAAAATGGCTCACTATCAAATAATAAACTTAATTATTATGTTAGCTAAAAATATAGGATAACGAACAATTTTTGCAAAATCCAAAGGCAGAACTCCTTATGGTCATCAATTACAAAAACCCCAAAACAACACCAAATCTAATATTAAACATTGTGTTTTCATATTCAGTCTACTAATGTGAGAAGGATTGCTGCATCTGTAAAGAGCAAACCAAGTTAAGCTTTGTAACAACTTTATGCACTGCTGTAATTAAATAAACATTAATAACTGACAGTTGAGAAAGTCACAGAGAATTACAACAGTCTGATGTTTGGCTCTGTTACTTTTGTTTTTATAATGATTCCTGTTAATTAGGGCCAATATTGACATAAAAATTTTAAGCAAGAGTGGCACTATTTCAGGACTAAAACCTTTTCCTCAGTCACCCATATTTATGCATTCACAGCTCCATCTGACAAAAAACTTTGCCTTGGGTGTTGGACACACCATCATCTACAGATTATTTTCTCTTCTGGCGTTTCAGCCACAGGTGTAACTCCCTGTGCCTCTCCCTCTCTAGTATCTATATAGAGATTTTTTCTGACCATGGAGCATTAAAACTAGGTCAGAATTCACTGGAGCGGGTATACTGTTTCTGATTTGAAACGAAGTTTTCACTTCTGCAAGACTATTGTCAGTTCTGTTTGGATTTTACATATTTAATGGGAAAGCCTCCAGGAGTACATTAAGAAGCATAACAATCATTTGTCACTTGTCATACCTCGAGGAAGAAATTTTATGTTTGGTGCAGTGTTTTGTTCATTTTAAAAAGATGTGTGCCTACTGCTCATGTTCTTTGATTTTATTGTTATACAGCACTGCATTTTTACATCTGACATGAAGGTTATGGAAGCCAGCACTAAACTTTCAAGGTTTTGCCCTGAAGGTAAATCTCAATATGTAGCTTCTAAGGGTTTGAACACAGCTGTCTTCTTGCCCTTGGGGACTACTAATAAGGAGCTGTAGGACTCAGAATTGGAAATACTTCCCACCTGCAGTCACCTGGCAAATACACGAAATCAGAGCGCAACCATTTCATGTCACCTGAAGTTTCCCCTGTTTATTCTAAAAGTTTTGTTAGGAAGTCACTCAGTGTAAGAAAGTTTGAAAGTGTCTGACTAAGGTTGCCGGTGCATCTGCGCTACAGCTATTCTGTAACAGCTGGCCACCCCAGCTCCCCTCCGTCTTCAGTTCCCTCAGGACTACGTTTCAGCCTATAAAGCTGGTTTCAGATTTTTCTCTCTCCTTCCCATCCATTTAAGTGTCTAAGCTTCTAGACCATACAAATCCACGAATGTTGGTCAATCCCTTCCAGATACACAGCAAAGAAACATTTGAAGATGCAAATCTGTCTGATTAGAACAAAACTCCCAAAGTTCCATATTTTAAAAATAGTATTAATCATTTAAGGACATGCAGTTTTATCCTGCTTTTAACAATGTTGAGGAAACCCCTTTCTCTCACCATCCACCACCTGTCTGTTATTTGTCACGGTCTTTGTCCAAGGTAAAGTGACATTAAAATTTTGCTTTCAAAGACAAGGAAAATAAACCTAGAAATAAAATCTAGATTCTTCAATGTTTATGAATTTGCTTTCCATTTTTATAGAAAGAGTCTCCTCCTAATGTGGAAAAATCTGAGCTAATAATACTTTCTCAGAATTTTAAATTGCCTGTTTTACATGTAGCAAGAGCTGTTGACCAGATACTGAATTTATAATATATTTATACTGTCAACTTGAATCTGTGGATTTTTGTCAGGACGCAAGGGAAGAGGAAACTCCTGAAGAAATCCTTTCATATATTGGGTGCTTCAATCTCCTGTATCATCTTTCACTCTCACCACATTGCTGTTCCATCACCTGCTCTGATGTTAATCAGAATGACTGGGTCATCCTCTTTTATAAGTTTGCTGGATTAATTTTTTTTCAAGGTCATCTGTGAATTGACTTTAGTAAGCAATTATAAATTGGATGACATTTTAATATTCTACCCTCTCCCTAAGCTTTAATCTAGAAGTGATGAGAGACAAAAAGAAGCCCACAGGGCATTTTAGGAAACAAGATGATGAACGTCATTATCCAATACCTTCATAATTTCTCCTGCCCTGGACACACTCATCTTTCCCACTGAGTTCAAAGGGAGTAGAGGGAAATTCAGCATCTTCCAGAAAGAGTGCTTTAGTCTTCTAGCTAATATATCTGCCTACGATCTCAGCAGAAATGTGTTAATATTGGTATTTCAGACACTTAAACTTGGCATTCAGAATTCTATTATAATGCATCTCCACTAAGGCAACAGAAGTCCCTGTCTCCTCTGTCTCTGATATTGCCTTTTGAATTTTAACAGTAAAAAGCAGTATTTTCCTCCACTGTATTTTTAAAAGAATTTGAAACAGTTTAGGAAACTGGGTTTGGACCACCACCCGGCAATAAACTATTAGATAGTTTTATTAGATTTTATTAGATAGATATTAGTTTTCCCCCTGACTGACTCTTTTGTTTGCTTTCTAAGCACAGAAAGCGAGGTATGGCTTTCTCTCTCACTCCTCACAGACCATCAGTACAGCTGCCTTAGGTCTCAACAGGTTTGTGAATTATTCACAGTCCTCCTCAAGAGTGAAGAAAGCTAGACAGCAATGCTGTTGTTTCAACTTAAAAGACAAATAGAATGACAAATGGACAGCATGGTTGCAATAGAATGTGTTCCTCAAGGGGAATACTATTATTTGCCCATGAGGGTTCTGCTAAGGGTTTCAGACTGTGCTAGGGAAAGAGGAGATAACCAAAAATGTTCATGGTGCTATCAGTACACCCAACCTATAAAGTCAACAGAAAACCCAGAAGTAAAATTTGTCCCATTTGCACCAATATTTTGAGGAAGGAGTGAATTTTGTTTGGAACAGGACTTGAATGATGACTTTGATGTGGAACTATATAAAATTCTGGGGTTTGCTGGGCTTTTGCTCTAAGCCACAAACATGAGATAACAGCTGCTTAGTGTTTTAATTTTGTATTCACAAGAACTGCAGACAAAGAACAAAAGAAACAGCTTATACCATGAACCTTTTTTCCTGGTCTGTTTATGACTGTTGATTTCACTGTCATTTAGTCCTGCCAAGGGAAGATACACATAACATCAAGACAATAAATGCAACTCTTGTCTGTCTCCTCTCTTTATAGTTTCTTTTTGAAGGTATGTGCCAAGCAGATAGTGCGGGGAAAATAACTGCATGCTTTTTTCAGCAGAACTTACACATCACAGGTAACTCCAGTGCATAGTGCTCCACACTCATGAGCCATTATTAGGCAGATAACTCAGGAATGAGAATTAGGCTCAATTTCCTGCCTGGACATAGGCAGGACATCCTGAGACTATCCAATTTAAGAATTATGACATTAGGGCAATGAAGCAGAAGATTCTTAAGCTATCATCAATAAGAGTCTCTCTCCAGACTGTATAGATAGGGGTTTTTTAATGCTTATAATCTGCATATGCTTATAATCTGAATATAATAAGAAAGTTGTCTGTTACTCTACACAGCCATATCAAATCTTTTTATCTAAAGAACAGACATCAAGCTTAGTGTCAGGCAAGCTGGAACACTAAAGCCCCAGTAATTTCAGTAACCTACTTCTATGTCACTGGATAATAGCCACTTTTCATTTCTGATGTGGGTAGTAACAAGAAAATGTCAGTTTAAGAGATTTTTTTTTCAAATGCATTCTAAAATAAAAATGCTGTTTTCTCTTTTTGAAGGAAATTTCAACATTTCCATTTCAGTGTCTTTTCCAGAAACCATTAATTTATACTTTCCAATATGCCCTAGATGGCATTCAAGCCTTTCTGAATCTAGTGGTAGAATTCCCACTGCTTTTAATGGGAGTAAGGATTTTCTTTTCCATGAATGCATATTTACACAGGTGTCCTTAAGGCCACACACTTAGGTAGAGCATTTTAGTTCAGTGTTCAAGTATTATTTTTCCAGAATTCCTGCTCACTCAGCCCCTTACCCTGTTTTTCAGACACAGAGGGTTGTTGTTTTAAGTGGCACAATCTACATGCAGGGAGACCCTGCAAATTCAGACAGAGGATCTATTGCTTATGCACAGTAAAGGATAACTGTAGGAGCCCAGAGAAGTTCCTTCCCCTTAAGGGTGGGTCATCACAATATTCTAGAAACCACACCCTGGAGTACAAATGAGGGTCAAATAAGTCACCTTAGAGAACACGGCACTATAGCAAAAGAATGGTACATGGCTCTGAAATATTTTTCTCCACTCAGGCTTCAGAATGCAGCCATTCCACCCAAGCCTGCTCACTCTCTGAATTCACTTAATGTCATCACTGGAGCAATAAAATTTTACTCCCGGAAAGTTTAATTTTGTGCTTACATGCCTGACTATTTGAGAGGTATTACACACTGCATGTAGCCGCTTGACACAGCTGTGGGCTTCCACCCTCTGAGCAGGCAGCTGTGCCTTACAGAGGAACCATGAAAGCAAACAGTCTGTGCCGGGCACAGCTGTAGCCACAAACAGGTTTACTAGTGACCACTGCAATGGCCGGGAAATCTGGATGTGACAGGGGTATGACCAGCACCCCCGGATTTGTGGCAGCCCCTGAGCTTATTGTACCCAGGCAGTGAGCAAAAGGGAGTGTGTGCATGGGGGGTGGTAACACCTCAGGTCAACACAAGTTCAGGATTCCTGTAAGTCCATCTGCAAAACCTTATCTTGCAAACATAGGGACAGGGACAGGGTTTGCTGAGATATGTCCCATGTCTTCCAGATGCTCCAGTGCCCTCACAGTCCCAAAATCCACTTCCATCAGCCTCCTTTACCCAAAACTCTGGAGCACGGAGATAGCTCCCGACTTGCAAACTGCTTCTCCTGGGAATTTTCCTCCTGAGCAGGCACACTACTGGTACCAGGCACACAAAGGATGATTCTGAACACGCTGAATGCCTCTCTCTTCTCTCTCTCTCTTTACCTATCACTGGAATGACAGACCTCAAAGCGAAGACTTGGCTAGGAGGGTACGTTTTCAGTCTGCTCGAGGTTTTTGCACAGGAGGTGTCATCAGTGATGCAGCTGTGTTTCCTTGGACACTGTGTAATTTGGGGGTATGCATACAATGCACTGCAAAATAACTTATTTTTACTTTCTAACATAATGAAGAAGCCATAAATCTGTAGAAACTTACACCATGAACTGAGTGAGCCCCGGAATATCAAAAGAAGAGAGAGGATCACACATTCATTTATTTTGCGGTCCCATTTCTAGCATTGTGTGAATTAGGGCTACAAGTTTCACATTGGTATTCAGGAGGTCATTTGTCACACACAGAGAAATAAATTAGAGGGAACATTAATGGTGACAAGCATACAAGACTACTGAACAGCAGAAGCATTTCAATCCTGTTGGGAATGACAAGAGCAAAGTTTCAAGGACCTCTGGTCCAGTTGCCATAAATCCAGCATATCAGCAATGAATGCATTCAAGCACACCTCTGAACGGTCATTGCATAGATTCATCCATTAATATGTGTGACTACACAAGTCTAAATTTAAAGTTTTAAGTTAAAGGTCTACATAAAGCCTACTTTTCAAGGAAGAATGTTTCATGTAGCATTTGCTTGACCTAGAAGGAAGCAATTTAAATTATTTTAACATTCAGTAATCCTGTTTAACTTATTTTCCTGAGAGAAACTGAAAATCTAGTGGCTGTTACAGACTTTTCTTGTGCTTATGGCATAGTCCCTTCATATTAAAAACAAAAACAAAAAACCCAAACCAAACAAAAAAAAAAAAACCCCAAACAAACAAACAAAAAAAAAAAAGAAAAAAACCCTGCGTACGTTGCATAACTAATTATAATTAAACCAGTCAACTAATCTTTACAGTGTCAGAAGGACAGGATAAATTCTCCCTGTAGTGACTAATATGACCAGTCTGGCAAGAAGATTCAGTCTGAAGGTTTATCTCATCTTCTCTCTCCCTTACTTCTTTCCCACCAAAGGAGTCTGGCTTAATCAAAAACACTGACCCAGCCCCATTCCCGTTTCCCTGAAAGTGTTAGCCATTGTGAGCAGTGACTTGAAGTCACAATTACTTGGGAATCTTTATTAAAACATATTGTTGAGATTTTAGCTAAGATTAAATACATTCATTCCCCTAAGTTGTCTTACACTGACATGGAAACTCTTTGGGAATTATTGAAGTAAGCAACTTTTTACTTTTCTTTCGTTAATATTTAAATGCTGAAGAATAAAAACTCCTTTTTTTGTACACTGGTGCAAAGCATGGGTAAGACTAAAACCAATACATTCAAAAGTGGATGATTCTCATTGGTTTAATAGCAGCAAACATTGCCACCTCGGTCCTGATGTAGCAAGAGACTAACAGAGAACATTTCAGTAAAAGCACTTTTTCTCTAGATATTTCTGTAAGAGCTCTTTCCTTTGGAATACAAATTGAACATTGCAGACAGGCCTCAATTTAGTATTGACTTCAAAGGAACAATCTGTGTCAAACGTCCTGCGTTCTTAGCTTGTTTGAAGACGGAGACATACTGACACCCTTCCTGTCAGGGAAGAAGGAAGGAAAAGAGGTTTGTTTAGTCCAAATCCCCATTCGTTGCTTTCCAATACATCAGAAAACTGGTATGTAGTCAGTCTCTCTAAATAAGAAAAAGGAAAAAAACTAAGACAGCTCAGTGATTAATATGCTTACTTGGATGTCAGAGATGTATGTTCAAATCCTTCTTCTGTCAGACTGTGGAGCAGGGATGTGAAGCAAAACCCTGTGCTTGAGGAGAAGATCAGTCAATCTTAGTTGGGTTTCTGCATCTGTCTCTCCTGATATTTTTTTTTTCCAGTGGATATAAAATACAGAAATAATCACTGCAGCAGAAGTAACTCTGCTTTGTCATGAAAAATGCCTTGACCTTCAGGCTACAGGATTTCCTTTCTCTGTCCTTTTACGATCTGACTGCATTTTGTGCAAGGCTTTATGCATTAGGCGAATTAAGCTGATTTTATTCATCTGAGATCAAAGAATAAGTGTAATACAGAAGGGACAATTTTTGTCAAGTGTAAAGCCAAGATGCACACACGTGTCTAATGGGAAAAAAGTAAAATAATTTACAGGAAGGAAAATTAGTGTGTTGGGGAGGTGCCTCTAGAGGGTTAAATCATGGCATGGCAGAGGCTTTGAAGATCCATTCTTTAATTGGAAGTTGCAGCATGATGCCTAAAATCCATTATGAGTCCAGTTGGGTGCTCTCAGGGTAAAACATGAAGATCAGTCAAAAAACACATGGGGTGGAAATTCAGTGTAGAGAAAATCCATTGACTTCAATCCTATCCTCCACCTCTCCATGTGAGGGCACAGGTGCAGTCCCATGAGACTGCCACCTCACCCTTATGCAGTCTCCTTGTACCTGACCTCTCCTCCCAGAAGTGTCTTTGGCAAGCCCAGACTGCCCTGGAGGATCAGGCATAAGCAGAACGTGCTCTACCAAATAAGGACACCTTATTTGTAGCTGACACACAGCTACACACTATTGTTCTTGGGTTATTTATGCTTTATTCCCTGTGGTATCTGTTAATATATTCTCGGTCTGATTCTTATCTCTTACTGACACACATCTAAACCTCTGGGCGGAGAAGGGTTTGACATTTCTAGTTCAGATCAATATCACATCAGCAGAGATGAGTCAAACACTTGCAGCTCTCATTCCTGTATTATTTATCCACATTCAATTGTCTCTCACCTCTTATTGACCTTTTCTATTCAACTAATATGAAACCAAGGCCCTTTGACCCAAGTGCCAAGCGGTGCAGCTTGATTGCAGGCTATCTATTGTCCTGAGTAATGGGCAGCTAAAGCAACAACATGCAACGTTCGTGCCTTACCTGGGAGAATGCAGCTGAATGTGAACCAACCTCCCCGGGAACTTGGCCTGTTGGTAGAGCTCATCAGTACCTAAATCAGACTCCTGCAGACCCTAACCTCTCCCCCCACATTATAGTGTGTCCGATGAGCACCAAGCACAAATTACTGTCACTGTGTTTTCACACCACATAAAAGTAGACAAAGTGTATGATGGCTGAAATCTGAAACCAGCAGAGTAGTGGTAACAGTCCCTCCCTTCGCAGATAATCTCTGAACCTTGGTGATCTTCAAGGGCAGCCTCTGGCTGGCATCACTCTAAATGACGCCAGGAAATGAGGCCACTTTTTGTTTTCACATCCTATTATTCATGGCTTGTTTTAGATATGATTATATGGATACTAGGGTTGCTTTTTGTCTTCAGCTAAACAGTAGTTAGGGCTTTATTTTATCGTATGAAGAGATGCATATCTTTCTCAAGGCTTCCCAGAATATTAGGGGAAGAATAACCACAAGTGTCCAGATACGGGCAGAATGTGCATACACAAACCCCCGGGGTACACAATTTGCAGATGAGAGCTTTTCCTTTCACAAACACACACCCACCACAGAACAGATTAATGACAGGCTCAGGTGGTACTCAGTCTGCACAGATCTACAAGAGACACGGGATGTTCATGTGTTTTCTGCAGCCTTAAGATATTCATATCTGCAGTACAAGGACAGTATCCTTGCTGCTACTGTATGATACAATCTAATGGAAATAATAAGTCAATCAAACCAGGGCCTGGCACACAACCATAATACAAACATTAAAAAACTATATTAAAATAACAGAACCCGCTTGTGGATGAAAACATTGATCAAGTCTACCTGGAGAATGCGTAATTGCTAATGTATGGAATATGCGACTGTGTTCTGAAATGAGCGTTCTTTGATGCTTTTAGTGTTGATAAACCATAATCTTTGAAAAACATTCTCATATGTCATAACAGAGATATTTGTTTCATTTAAATTGAGAAAAACTCTCAGAGCTCCTAGAATTTTAACCTTCACTGAAAGAAATGCGAGTAAGACACATCCACTACTTGGATCACGAATCATTTCTAGAAAATAAAGTTAAGACATGAATTTAATTTTTCTATTTTAATTAGACACAGAGTAACAGCCCAGTCCTACATATTCCACATCTTGGTGTGTGTGAAATCCAAAGTCAGACACTAATTTTTTTTCTTGAGCCTATCTGCATTCAAAATGGATTTCTTCCAGAGCATATAAAGAACTCTCTTGTCTTTATTTCCTGTAAAATTTCAGGCTCCTAGTACCATCTGATGAGTATAGAACCATTTAGGATAGCAAGAGTAAGTACTGCTGAGCACACATTTAACACACAAGCGCAAAGGCCAGCACTGTTGGCCTTTTTACATGATAAACAGGAAAGGAAAAAAGCCGTGTGCCATACAGCAAGATCCTCTTCTGCCCCTTCAACAGTATACAGATACTCTGCTTCTATGTCTTGCAAGCAAACAATGAGGAACGTTTAAAACAGACTTTCTTGAGAAGGAAATGCTTTAAGAATTGCCATTATTTAAAAAGGGAAAGGAGGGAAATGCATCAATAAAGTGAACTAAAGCCTTTTTAGTCTGTCTAGTCTCACAAAAAGAATGGCAATAAATATTTCCATAAAAGGTATATTTACCTCCCATAATCTCCATGACAACAATTATTTCACTAGGCTCAGAATTTTCTTCCTTCCTTTTATTTTTTTCATTTTGAATTAGCTGCTTGTGTAGACAAGCATTTGCTGCCTCTCCATCTCACAGCTGCTCCTTCTTGCTTTTATTCTTACTAGTCTGTATCCTTTACCCATTTTCAAGCAAATACTACAAGACTCTCTCTGAAATGGTCAGTCTGGGCAAAAGGCCAGGAAGTGAAATCAACTCTTTACCAATAGATTTCCTTCTATTTTACTTTATTTCCCTAGGAAATTTTGTCTCATCCCAAAAAGCCTGCCAGTCCTAGAAGTTTGTTGTAGAATTACAATACTGTAAGAAGTTACTAAAAATGTGGGTGTTTCTCACTTCAAATGGAAATTCACTGATTTCCAAAAAAGCTTTTATTTAGTCAAAATCTGATGAAATACTAGAAACCTTTAATAGGATTGGGGGTAAATCTGAATTAGTCTCTCATTCTTCTCTTCTGTTTGCTTATATTCTAGGATGAGATGACATCAGAACTCAACACTTTTCCAGGCCTCCAAAACTTATGGTTTACATTGGCTACTGATAGCACTTCTGTGGAATAGGAAGCAAATTGCATAAAGGTGGTGTCGAACTTATCACAAAAATGCTTTTGAAGGATGTCCTTTGAGCCACAAAGCAGCTTCAAGGACAGGACACAGTGCATCTCCTGCAACTGCCTGAAAGAATATGCTTGAAGACCCACATGCTGCTTTTATGTGGTAACTGCCTCTTACTTTGGCTATGGTTGTCCTTTGCTCTGCACTCACAGCCCGGCATCACCTGGCATCAGGCTGCTGTGGGGGCTGCCCAGCTGTGCAAACACGCCTGCGCTCACCAGCACCAGCTCACAGACCAGCGCTGCCACACTGGGCAGTGGCAGCACGGACACAGCCCCTCGGCTCCCTCTGCCACTCTGGTACTCCGGCACTGGTGAATGATCTCACTTCTCCTCTCTTTTCTTTTATTTCTTCCCTATTCTCTTCTTTTTGTGCCTGCTCCCTATTTTCCTGCCTACTCATTTTTTTCTGTGCTGCAGCTTTCTACTCCCTTAACTTACCCTGTGCTGATTTCGCCTCGCCCCTCCCCTCCCCTCCCCTCCCTTGCCTTGCTTTGCCCTTGTCCTTGCCCTTCCCTTTTCTCTTTTCTCACATAATCAGACATTGAAGAACAGGCATATACAAAACGACTACTGAAAGCTCAGATTTTGCAGCATGCAGACACTTCACATGGACTATATATATAGGATATGTCAAACCAGTCAAAGCTCTGACCACTGCTGGGTGTCTGTTAGTCAATGTATGGAGAAAAGAGAGGATGATGAAGAGAGGTTTGATACCATGATCCATTTCAGGGCTTTTGCTATTTTTGACATTGTTTACTGCAAAATAGAGCATATGGCCATACCCACCTCCAGTTCTTGTGGACCCCCTCACGCCAATGTATACTCAACACAAAGGGGCTCATATGAGGCAACCAAACAATGCTACATAATACAGGAGATGTGAAGAATTTGGAGGCTGGGATGGAACTAGTATGAATTATCCAGTCAACAAAAGGAAGGGAGTAAGCTAGAGTGAGAATAAGAAATATTTATACTCTACAGTATTTTTGGAAAAGATTTAGTGTGTTTAATTTGAGAGTTCTGGAGTTCATTTCCCCTAGCTAATTACAGAATTGGAATCTTCCTTAATAACTCATTAAAGATGAATGGAAGTGTTAACAGAATACATTATTTTCACGCATACTTAGCAATGAAAATATGAACATATAAACTGATCAGGCTTTAAGGGGAACATGCATATGGGGTAATGCTACAGCCACATCAATGCAGTTCATCTACTAAATATTCCCTTAGCAGGTCAGGATTAGTTATATTTTATGTCCATGTCATAAACGTAACAGATATATCACTGTGCTCATACCAGCAGTTAAATATCATTCCTTGTTACTAAGTCCCATAGCTATGTGATAATGTCATTAGAAATTATTATTACAGTAGACAGGGACTTGCATGACCCCTGCTGGGTTGTCTTTTCCAAACTCTGTAAGTGAACCTTGTAATCTACAAAGCCCTTTTGAGAGATGAATAATTAAATTCTTACAATTGTGCAATTCATTACAATAAGGCAGAAATTCTTATTTTCATTTCCTATCCTGTTCCCTGGAAAAGTAACAAAAGCATGCTGGATTCCACCCAGCATTTCTACTCCTTATTGCAAGTTGTTTGACTGAATGCAGAGAAATTAATGAGAAATCTTGTCACACTGTTGAAACGAGACAGTTCTCATTGACTTCAAGAGGGTCTTATTTTTAAAACTTAGGTATTTTCTTAGAGAATAATACAACTGTTTAGTGAGAAAATACTTTGTCTAAACACAAGTTACATGTGAAATGTAGGGCTGCCTTATTTGATAAACCACATATATATTTATATGTTACACCATAATATACCATATTTTTTTAATATAATATAGATATTACTTCATGAAGCACTTAGTGACAAAAGGAGGATTTAACGCATAATTTTTAAGGCACACTGCCAAGTAACAGCAATTTTCAATTCAGCAATTGTTTAAAATACCGGTTTACATTGAGTTATTTAAATTATTACCTATATCTTAGCAGAACACTGAAAGATGGGGATTAAGTTTTGACTTTACCCACAAAAAATTCAGCAGAAGGATGTCTGGAACCAGTAGAGATCCTAGCTGGGCCCAGAGGGAAGGAGAAAGCTCATAGGGACTGTACAGCTTGACCACAGCCGACTGGTCTAGACTCTGCGAGGCTGCACCAAGCTAAAAGGCTGCTGTTGTGCAAACAGGCAGTGCTGTCAGAATATTGATCTTCCTCTCTTGCTCCCTCTCCACAGTTTCCAACCCCCAAAAAATCTGTATCATGCAACAAACCACAACAGGATTTTTTACCTGTACAGACCAGGTGATAGATGGAGGTGCACATCAGCAGCCCTCCTGTACACCAGCAGAAAAGATAGCTGCTTTGTGACGTTAGATACTGTCTCCAGGCTTTGTGGCATAACAGGCAGACAGATCTACTTCCAGACATTTTCCTGTATCTCCTTTGGGGAAGAGAAATTTACACTCCCTATGCTCTACACATTTTAGTTTGACGTGATCATTTTACTAGTCCCCTTCAAAACAAGGCAGATCTCTTTTACTGCACCATCCATCTACCTCTGAGAAATAAAATATGGCTCTTAGCAAGATCAGGATACTGTATCTTACTGAACAAGACTACTTCTAATGAAAATACACCCCCTTAGGCCCTGGCAGTAGCAAAGTATGTGCTGATATAGGGATGACATATTTCCTGGTTAGTTGCAAAAAGAATAATTGTAATTTACTTTATATAAATACAAAAGGAATCCACCCTAAAAGAGAAAGTAGTTTTACTAATTCAGCACTTCTCTCACAACTCCTTAGTAAAAATGTACATATTATTATAACATAGATACAGTTACATAATAAAATAAAAAAATCCCAATGGCTCTTAATAGAAATACCATTAAAGCAAGCCACTGTTTTTTCAAGGGCTAAGATCTGACAGGAAAAAGACTAAGGAATGACTACATCTAAGTAAGGTTTTTACTATTGAAAGCAACAGCTACATTAGAGCTTATATATCCATCAGTTGTAACATTCACATTTGTGTAATAAAGACTTCTTTATATGTAAAAGTTTAATTGCCTCACATGTGGACTGGTACCAGCATTTGTGTGGGAGTAGCTAATCTTCTCTTTCAAAAAAGGACTTCATCAGGAAAAGCCCCACGAAAACACTTACTAAGTGATTTCTTATTTACCTAAAAGTAAGAACTAGAAATAACAGAAAACAGAGGAAGAGCTGTTTTCTGGAGATCCAGCAGACCTATTATTTTAAAAATATTTTGCAGGACTCTCAGGGGCAGCAGTAGGAGAGAAGAGCAGATATACAGGCAGGTCGAGTAGACGCACAGCAACTGCCTCTGTTTTCAGCTGGCAAAAGCCTTCAGCATGGCATACAGTGTTTTCATCCTTCTGTGCGGTACAAGTTCCTCCAATGAGATTGGACTGCCCAGGGCACTAGTGGCTAACCTGTTTTTCTAAACTGGTTTGCCAGTTTGCTGGTTCAAATATAGCCTAGGAAATTAAAGTCATGGCCTGTGTGAAATGAGCCAGTAATAGCCATCAATTACCTGGTAGAAAGGCCAGCCCAGACAGCTCAAATCATGCCCTTGGCTGACAGCTGAGAAGAGAAGCAAGGGAGCAAATGTTTTCATGGACTAAGCTGCATTCTCCTCCTCAGGGACAGAGTCTTAGCTTTGAAGAATAACACAAAAATTTTGGGGCTTCTAGATTATCCCTTCTATTTATAAAGTTTAGCTTCTATTCAGCTGTAATAAATGAACTCAATTTTGAAGGAGAAAACAAAGTGAACCTGTAGGATTGCAGTGGAATATTAGGCAAGGCCTTGTAAGCATTCCCCAGTAAGATGGCAACACCAAAGCCGTAGCAACATCTCTTCTCTCTCAAACCTATCAACCAGATTTGGGGGAAATGGCTCAAGATACTAACTTGAAAAATATGTGCAGAAGCATAGCTTTTGCAAATCATCAAGAAAAAGAGGGGGCTAAAGGAACAACTAATTTAGTTTGGGTACATTTAAGGGTAGATCCAGTGAAGAACTAGGGATCTGAATAGCAGGTGATAAAGCTTCCTGATGTAAAATGAATTGCATCTTTCCCGCTTAAAATGCAGGCAGGCAGTGAGAATCTCCATGTGCTGACCCACACAGGCAGATGGCTCGATGCCTCTGCCCTGACGTACCATGGAGTGACAATTCCAGTAGGCAGCAGAGCTCTGAATACACAGCTGCTACAACACTGTAGACTTTGACTTAGGTGGCTGTTAGCATCTCGACACCTTGATTAACCAAAAATCCAATTTCATCTAGAATTAAACCAACATGTTCTTGTTTTGTTATGAAAACCTATTTTCCATAAAACCAAGTCTACTGGCACACAAATGGACTGCAATTACTGAGAAACCTTGTTTTAAAAACTCCAGATTGATTATTTATTTTCTGCTTTTTTCTCCTGGTTTTTTTTTCCCCATGGTATTCAAATACTAGAAATTTGTATTATCTTTTATTCACAAAACCAAAAATACTGGCATGGGTTTTTCCAAAGTAAAATCTCGAAAACAAAATGCACATACATGCCTGTGGTTTCATGCCACATAAAAAAGCTGTGAAGAGACTCAGATGTGTGCTGTACCTGAACGTACATGTCAGGTAACAGCATACAGAAATAAGAGTAAGGAGTATGAAAATGAGGCAAATGGGGACTGCATTCTGAGGAGCAGTTGCAGTGGATTAGTGAAATTTATTCACGGACAACTACTGAAATTAACGCAGGCACCTGATGTACGATGCATTTAGGCCAGCCTGCTGGAAAACCGTGAGCTCAATCAGTTTTTCTGAGTGTTAAATCGCCCCTTTTATGGGGAGCTAGGGGGTTGATTGCACAGCCTCACCTAACCAAGAAACCTCCATCCTTCAAGGAAGAGTCAACCGAAGCTAGACCACTTTTCTCCGGAAAGCCCTGTGCAACAAGACGGGCCCGGGCATCTCGGGGACATGGGCCTGACACAGGGCCCGTGACCCCGTCCGGCAGCTGCGGCTCTGGGCTTCTCCACCCTCCGGCCTCTCCGACAGCGGAGCAGGCACCGGCCTCCCCCGCGGCTGGACACCCGCCCGCCGGGCTGGGCGAGCGCTTCCTGGCGGCGCCGGGAGCTGCTTGTCCCAGGCCGTCCAACAAACGGAGGATGCCGAGGTCAGCCCCGGCTCCCGACACGTTTCCTCCGCCAGGTCCGGGGAAGGGCCGTGGGAGCGGGGCCGGCGCTGAAGAGGGACGGCGCGGGCAGCAGAGCCCAGCCCAAGCCGGGGCCGAACACAACCACAGCCGCCGGGGCAGCCCGCGCCCCTCAGCCCGCCGAGTTTCGCCGCCAGCATGAGGCGGGCCGGGCCCTGGTGCCTGCTCCTGGCCGCGGCCTGCGCTCTGGGCCGGACCCCGCCACCCCCGCGGGCCGCCGTGGGCTGCTCGCCCGCCGGCGCCTGCTTCAGCGCCCACCTCGCCAGCGTCTCGTACGCCGAGGCCCGCGGCGCCTGCGACCAGCGTCGGGGCGGCCTCGCCTGGGTCAGCGGCGAGCCGGAGCTGCGCCTGCTGCTGGGGCTGCTGGCAGAGGCGGCGGTGCCCTCACCGGCACTGTTCTGGGTCGGGCTGAAGAGGAACGCCTCAACCTGCACCCACGAGGAGCAGCCGCTCCGCGGCTTCTCCTGGGAAGGCGTCGGGGGTGGGACGGCCCCGCAGGAGGTGCCGGCGGCGCTCGGCCGGTGGGTGCAGGAGCCCCTGCGGTCCTGCCTCACCGCCCGCTGCGCCGGGCTGCACCTGGCGGCGGGCCTCCGGGACGGCCCCAGCTGGGGCTGGAAGGAGCGGGCCTGCCGGCTGCAAAGCCCGGGCTACCTGTGCAAGTATCAGTACGAGGGTGCCTGCCCCGACCTCAGTCCCGCGGGCGCCCTCGATCTCGACTACCGCCTGCCCTTCGAGGAGCGCAGCGGCCGTCCCGGCTTCAGCCCGCCGGGCACCGTGCTGACGGTGGCGTGTCCCGGCGGGGAGGTGCGGCTCACCTGCCTGCCCGAGCCGGGCGGCTCCGCCTGGAGGGGGGCGGAGAAGCCCCTCTGCCCCTGCCCCTTCGGCCGCAGGAGCCCCGACAGCGGGCAGTGCGCCGAGGCCGCCGGGTGTCAAGATGCCGCCGGCGGCTTCGCCTGTGCCTGCACCCCGGGCGGCCCGGACGGGACTCCCTGCCCGGGTACGGGGCCGACCCCAACCGCTGCAGGCGGCCCCGCGGAGCCGTCGGGTGCCAGGACAGAGGGGCGGCGTCCTTCCATACCGACACCCGGCGGTTCCGTGGAGCCGCCCGCCAGCACCACGGTCGCCGCCGGCGGAGGGAAGACGGCTGCTCCGCCGCCCTCCTCCTCCTCCTCCTCTTCCAACTACGTTTTCATCCTGGTGACAGTCGCGGTGGTGGTCCTGGTCATCCTGGTCATGACCGTCCTGGGAGTGTTCAAAATCTGCTTCAACAAGAAATCCGAGGGCCGCGGGGACAAGGAGCCGCCGGAGGCCGGCAGCAAGGCGGAGGCAGGCTCCGCGGAGCCCAGCGGAGCAGCGGGCCGTGAATAGCCCCGGACGGCCGAGGCAGCGTCCTTCGGGGCCGCACTGAGCGGCAGCTCCCACCCGGGCCAGAGCTCGGCGCCCCACGTCCCTGCTGCCCCCGCGGGGAGCCCGAGGGAGAGGCGCCGCGGGACTTGGCTGGGCAGGGCTTGCACGTTATCAGACGCAGGAGAGCGTAGCGACGGTCTTTTGAGGGGATAGAAGCCTTTGGACAGTCAGGACAGTCAGCTTTTGTCGGTCTGAAAAACAGTTATTTAGGTGCTGACTTCAGTAAAATATAAATAAATCAGCCTGGCCGACAGAGCGATTGCAGCTGCAACAATTGTGCGTTTTTGTCCTCTCAGAAGCTGTTCGTCGGGTGCCTTACTTGGAGCAAGCATAAAGTGGACCACTTTGAGCACTTGCATCTTGTAATTTAGAAGTCACTCCTTGCCTGAGTGGTACTTGGAGGCTCTCATTTTCAATCTAATTGCTGGAACTTTTGGAGAGGTGAACTGCCATAATTTTGGATGAAACTGCGACCCATATGCTTTCATACTGACGTTCTTAAAAAATGAAAGAGCATTTCTATACTTGGAAAGTCATTAAACTGCTGAGGAAGTGAGAGGTTAATGGGGAGTCAGTTTTATATATCAGCTGATGAAAAGAATAAAGGATGATGTAAATCACTGTCCTGTTTGCTACTTCATACTCATTTTTATTGTAGCAGAGAATAAATTTTTCAGTTACAGTTTTTCTCCTAAGGTGGGTTGTTACAAAACTTGCTTTCTGTATGCAATATGTGGCTCCCTTACAATCAGACAAGGTGCTGACGCACCACACTGTGAGAGAAGTTAACGTGAGTCCAAATACATCATGCAAATCTCATTCTCTTTAGTCAGATATATTGTTTTCCATGGAGTCCCTTGAGAGCAAGGAAAGATTCACCGTTTGTGCCCTTTTCTAAACGAGGTAAACACTTCCTCTGTGATTTCCCTTGAGAATTCCTGTAGAGGAGCTTTCCTCCTGGCTGCAGAACTTGCTTTCTGTGCAGTTTGGAGTGCTGATGCTCACTTATTATTATTATGATGTTGGTTTTCAATTAAAGTTGTAATATTAAATATTGATTCAAGGTTTTCTGAGTGCAGTTATACACAACTAACTGGTCTCATCCAAGCCTTTTGGGGTGCAGGGAGAATAGGGAAATATTTTCTTCCCTTTAAGCTCTGAAATGTCTCTTTAAATACACTTGCTTCTTTGTTTTCCTCTCTTGAGAGCTGACATTCTGACTACTGCTTTATTTTTGACACTTTCCTGTTGAGTTTGAAGAACTCTGTTTCGAAAAATAATGTGTGTTATTATTACCCATTTTTCTTGCAAGCAAAGACTTGATGATAAGTATGGTGTAAACGTCTGCTAAGGATAAAGAATTATGTAGTATGAGTTTTTTCTTTTCCCCTCTCTCTCCCTTTAATGGTGATAGGCAGTTGCTATCTGGGAAACAGTCTTTTGCTTTTGGTAAAGAGGTCACTGATATTTGTGAGCCATCAGACTGTCTATAGGCATAAATTCCCTTGTATCATGACGGGAATTAAATCCAGCTAGGTGAGAATGCTACTCATTACAGGGTAACTCATAATCTGCGTACTTTTCTAATCTGTTTATCTGACATTTGTATTTCAGAAGGCAGGCATTTTTCAGCTTGGTCAGGAGGCTTGATTCTACATTCAGATGTGCACAGATTTGGAAAATGACTTAGCCATTAATGCCTTATTTCTTAATAACACTCCTGTTGCTGTCACTGTAAGTAATTTCTTTTATGGGGTGGTGTATGTGGAGCTCTCTTCTTCTATCCAGGGCTGTATAAGCAAATAGCAACTAAGATGAATGAGAGCCTCTCTAAATTATTTTTTCCATGTTTTAGTCTTTCCCACATATCAGATACCTGAACTCCTAATGGGACTGTCTAGGTGTGTTAGTCTAAGCTCTAGGAACGCTCTCATTCTCTGTTTCAGGAATCTTACCAAGCACACAATTAAGCGCTGAGTTAAGCACCTCACTACTTATTTTGGCATCTCTCAGTATGTGACTCAGACTATTTAGTTGAAATGTGCAAGTTCATGCCCTTGCAAGCCATTCACCTGTCTCATTATTCCCATTTTGCTCTTCCTGTGAAATCATGTTTTGATTTGAGGGGTTTTTTTCTCACACAATTCAGGATCAAGCATTAGACATTTGTCTAAAGGACTACACAAGGGTTCTACTATGTTCCCCCTGGCTTTTAATTGGACTCATCTGAAAGAAGACTATTTTGCATCTAAGGATAGGATCCATCTTACCGTGTGTAGACATCTGTAACAGTTCATCTAGACTGTTTTACTCACCTAGACTCCCTTACTGCCTATAGAGAGAAATACGTGCTTGCAATTAATCTCATTTTAGACTAGATGCTGAAAACAGGACCGATGAATTAAATCCTGAAAGTGCCATTTCTCTTTATTGGCTGTAAAGAAGGCATATGGAGACTGCTCATATTTAAATGCCTGTAAAATACACATTTAAAATTAAATCAGAAACATCAGCTCACTTAAGTCTCCAGCTGTGCAAGTCACTTTTCTAAAAACAAGCTCATGGTGCCTTCCGTCTCTTCAAGGCATGGCTGAATGGTCATAATTTTATTATAGCTTTTGTTGCTTTTGCATGTTAGAGATTCTCATTCAGTATATTTGGGGTTCCTTACCTTATTTTTGCAGTCAGTAGAATACAAAACAAATAGCGTTTGGATTTGTTTGGAACTTGAATGGTTTTGAAATGCATTAATTTCTCGTTCGGTAATGAACGTTTTTTCAAACTGAAAAAAAAGATGGTTTGGGAGAAAGGATAGATAATTTTTGCTTTCTACTCTCGATTAAACTGGGTCTTTAGTGAATAAGAAACCAGCACATACCTGATGCCACCGTTGGCTCATATGTCAACCATGATTCACTGGTCTGCAAGGCAGATTCAGAGCAGGGTTTGCCGTTTACATCCATAGAAGGAGAATAAGTAAGATCATAATGAGTACAGATAACCATAACAAGTACTGAGATACTGAAAGTGCCTTGTTATGAAAGTGGATGCAATTTTAAAAAAATAACTATGTAATACCATATATAAAACACACAATCAAATGCAAGTATAAAACATAGCAGAGATGGAGATAAATCTTGACTTTTCCCTCATGTTGCATGCATGTCCTTTGACTAAACATTGTATAAGCATATTATATTCCAACTGTTTTTCCAGCATAGGAAAAAATATTATTTCATTCATTATTAAAGCCATATAAATCATATATAAAATTTGTATCTGTGAGTTTTACAGTGGTTACATTTGTAATGAAATGTTGATAGCAAGAATCTGTGAGCCTACATTTGAAAATGGTGATTCCTGCAAAGAATAGGAATGTCCAGATCTCGTCTATCGCAGTTATCCAAAAAGTGTCCCATGTTGCCAATTTTAGATTTCCTTAATTCCTAAAAAGATAGTTTGACTGGTAGGCATATCACTTGTCAGCTGCATGTTTTATTTATGAACAGGCAGTGAATTTTTAGTGGCTTGTTTAATCAAATAATCATGAATAAAATTTTAATTTTCAGTTTTTAAAAAAACAATGATTTATGCTATTAAGGACTTAATTAGGTGTGCTATGGGATTGAAGTGAAATCTATAAGTGGACATGGGAAAAATTTGAGTATTTCTGACAATATTTCTCCTTGTTTAAGTGTATTATATAGCTTAAAGAATATTAAAAAATTTAATGGATTCTCTGCTTCCCCTAGGAATTTCCTATCACTTAATTTTTTCATGTTGTAAATCCCAGTTACCTTTCCTCATTTGCTATATGGAGGTCAATCACTGGTAGATGCAATGTAGTTCCTTCTAGAAATAATATTTTCTATTTCTTCAGTATGTGGACACTTGGCAAGGCTGTAGTGTGGCGATTCATATGTTTCACTAAAGATATGTAGCTGACTCAGGAGGCAAACACAGCAGGGCAGCAGCAGCAGTAAC
Source organism: Oreocharis arfaki (assembly GCA_013398015.1). NCBI lineage: Eukaryota > Metazoa > Chordata > Aves > Passeriformes > Paramythiidae > Oreocharis > Oreocharis arfaki. Next base: position 651,476 of record VZRR01005022.1, on the reverse strand, counting down.
CACATTCCCAGAGCTTCAAAACTTTAAACTTAGTGTCTTTTCTTCTTCCCCCAGTATGCAGCCTTGTCTTTCTCTTCTGGACTTGTAGTCTGGGACTGGAAGACTTGAAAGTGTATGTGTAAAGGCAGTCATCTGTTGGCAAGCAAGTATTTTCCCTTTTCTGTATTGCTGACTAGAATCACAGAATCATAGAATGGGATGGAAGAGACCTTAAAGATGATCTAGTTCCAACCCCCTTGCTGTGTGCAGGGACACCTTCCACCAGACCAGGTTGCTCAGAGCCCCATCCAGCCTGGCCTTGAACACTTCAAGGGATGGGGCATTCGCAACTTTGCTGGGCAAACTGGTCCAGTGTCTCACTACTCTCACAGCAAAGAATTTCTTCCTCGTACCTAATCCACGCCTACCCTCTTTGTTTGAAGCCATTCACCTTTGGCCTGTCACCACATGCCCTAGGAAAATGTTCCTCTTCAACTTTCTTGTAGGTACTGGAAGTCTGTTTGTAGGCACTGGAAGCCTTCTCTTTTCCAGGCTGAACAACCCCAACTCTCTCAGCCTGTCTTCATAGGAGAGGTGTTCTAACAATCTGATCATCTTGGTGGCATCCTCTGGATTCCAGCATGTCCACATCCTTCCTATGCTGGGAGCCCCAGAGGAGAGCACAGTGCTCCAGGCAGAGTGGAGGCAGCAGTGGAGCTGGGGAAGGCAAAGATGTGGTGGTGGCCCTACATTTGTTATGTCCTTCCCCTCCGTCCACTTGCCGGTCCTTATGCATTCTGAGTCAGAAAAATGGGAAAACAACTACTATTATGTATTTTATGGGTAATACAAGAGAAAGAAGACTGCAGGTCCAGGGAGAGGATGAGCTGAGGAGGGAAAGATAAGAAAGACAGGCAAGCATCCATCTTTAACAGGATGTATCTGTCTTAACCATCTTCTTGCTGCATATTTTTTCAGGTGTTACTTGAAATGTGGTGGTTTGCAAACAAATAAACATTTTTCAGTCATTAAGCCAGAAACAGCACATGGGCTATAACCTGTCAGAAAAGCATAGTTTTGTTTTTGGAATGTAACCAGCAGGCCTTGTGTTTTGGACTGATAAGAATGGTTTGCACTGTTCCCTGGAACATAACAGAAGACCGTAAGTACACATAGTTTGAGTGAGATTATAAGTGATCTAAGTCTGTAATGTCTGTGGAGAGGAATGCATGAACATTACTTTTCATTCTTAAGAGTATATCGTTCTCTTATGGAAAGGACTTTTCCCAGTCATTTTACTGAAGATTATTTTAAAGAAAGAAATTCTGTAAATTTTAGTGTATGACAGTGAAAGAGCAGTGAAAATTGTTCTGTATTCCACTTCTGTCTTGTCAATATGGAGTTCTTCTTGGTTTGTGTTGAGCAAAAATTTGTTAGGTCTTTTTCTCTATTTTAATAGCAAAAGGAAAATAAAATCTGTGAAATTCAAATCTTCTGAAAAATCCAGAATAAATTAACATTCAGAAAAATCTATTATCTATCTGTTTCTGCCTTGTTTTCCTGAGTTTCTAGTAATTCCATAAAGTACCTAAATTATCATTTGGTTCTTAGAAAAAACGCCTAGATACTTTCTAATCTTCAAAAATAACAGCCATCTTTGAAAATAGCAGCTGACATAAAAAGCAGAACTTCATCTTTTTTGCTGAGTTGGGAGTTTATGTGTTTGCTATACTCTAAACTATGAAAGTTAATTATGTGGAAGAGCCATGTCCTGCTTTACAATACCTGTACTGGACTTGACTTCTTTTCCTCTGTTCTTAACAAAATGGCCTCTCCTGGCGATCACATCCTTGATTTTTCTCCATTTCAGATTCCTTCTCTCTCAGGCTGCTCAGTATCAAATATTCACCAGTTTTGCCTTCTTTCCTATCCATTTCCCCCCAAATATCTGCCTTTGCTGTGTTTTGGACCACTCCAGTTGACGAGCAATCACTTGGGCTTTCCAGTGTGAATCTGACACAGGCAAGTGCTGTGTGAATCACTTGAGCTTGTGCTGTACTCAGCCTGTGTCAGTGGCACTGGCATCGCCTGGTGTTGCTCAGCTTTATGGAGTGCAGTGCAGTCCAGCACCCTTCAGAAGCTTCCCCTGGGTTGGTAGGGCCCACACCTGCACTGACAACAGCACCGTCACCAACAAGGTAAGTGGAGACAATACAATCCAGTTCCAAGTCATAAATACAATGTAATTCAAATCCGAAGTCAGAAATCTGGTAATCGTTATCTGTTCTACAACCTCCTTATGCTGTGAATTTGGGCACTTTTATCTGACCCTTTCTAGTTAGGAAGCTCAAGGACCCACAGAGCAGCCCTTCAGCATGTTACACAGTGTAAGAACCTGTATANAGAAGGAATTTTCTGTTCATTTACATTATTTTCAAGGTGACTCTACTCATCATAGACATGATAATCTTATAATGACAAATGTATCCCATCCAGAATGGACACAAAACCCTATATATCTCAGGCAGGATACAGCACCTTGCTATCTCTGCTTCATAGCTGCTTACTGCTCTGCCAGATTTTAGGCTTTTGGAGAAACAAAGTTAGAAGGGAGTGGGCATAGTTAACTTTTATTGAAAAGCATCTTTTTTGTCAAAATCGTGCTTGGTTTGTAACCATCTAATGATATACTTTGAAATACTCTCAGGTTCACCTATTTTTGTCGGCCATTTCTCTCCACAAAATGAAATATCTAAAAGCATTTTTCTTAAAGAGAAATCTAATTAGTGAACCACCCTTTCTTCCTGTGATTTAGCCTGAAGTTATCAGCCAAATAAGGCTATATTGAAGGGGATGGAAGTGCTGAATACACAATTCAGTAGAAGTATTTTACTCTCCTCTAGAGATTCATAATTCACATTCTTGTCTGTAGAGCCCTAGTGTCAAGAAAGGTTCCTTGAGACTGAAATCACAGAGTTGAGGACATTGTATTGATGTTTCTTTCTTGGCTAATTTCTTGTGATTTTTTGAAATTATTTTTCTTGGATATTTTTTAATCAGGATTAAAAGACATTAAATTGTCACTGTTCTAGCAATATGGCAGAGTAAAGTCAAACCTTATATAATATGAACGTATGACATCACTGGGTTATTGTATTTCAGTAAGACTTAGTTTAATATTTAGAATTAGGATGCTGATTTTGGAAACAGGTTAAAATACAGCAAATAGTCACAGTGTTAACAGAGCATGCCACATACATTAGAAATGCAGATTTTTGGATTTCCAGAAACAACCAGAAAGCCTTTTTAAAAATTCTGATTCACTGGAAACCTAGCATTTCAGAAATTCTTACATCACATTCAGAAACCTGATTCTCATTACCTGTGAAGAAATCAAATACCTTCTTTAAGTGTCGAATGCAAAGAAACCACACTCTGTGTAATGTTCTCTGCTGTAAGGACCATCCAGAGAGGCAGAGTATCTGTATGCAGCCATCACCCTTTTCATCCACAGCCCAGATATAAAGCGCTTCTGTGATCAGTCTTGTTGAAGTCCACTAACTGCAGGTAGTAGCCAGCCTCAGAATTGGGGTGTGTTGTCTTTGCTACTGCACTGGGAAGCCTGGTGAGAAGGGAAAGTGATTTCCTGTGCACCCTTCTTTGTGGGGGAAAATGCTGCACATGTGATGTGTGTTCCATGTGAAGACTGTTCTCTGGTATACATGCCACAGGAAACAGTCTAGTCCATTGACTGGGTACTGTTTGGCACTATCCCACTGCTGGGTATAGGTCTCAGGCTAAATAAAGAGCAAAAGTTGCTTGAGTTTCAGTGGATGCAAGGCCAATTTCCATGAAAAATTGAATGCAGTACTTTTGAAATACAGCCCAAAAATCATGGGGAAAAAGCAAAAAAAAAAAAAAAACTACTGGTTAAAAATTACAATTCACCCAATTCACCCACTTGCAGCTGTATAAAAAGTCAAAATGTCACCAATAAATACATCACTGTACTCTTTTTTCAGTGAATTAAGCATTAGTTAAAATAATTTCCATATGAAATCTGAATACTCTTATTTGCCATTTGGAAAGCATTAAAAAGAGTTCTGTTTATTTTCTGGTACACATTATTTCATGAGGACAACTTTTTTTCTTCCTAGTACTTACGTTCTACTATTTAGAATAATAACAAAAATGAACTAACTTTCCTTCTAGCTAAACTGAATGATTTACTGCTGTCGATCACCTCTCTCAGGGTGAAAAATAGCAGGAAGAACTGTTAGTTTGGGATAAACAGATTTTGTTTCCAGCTGAAACCACACAGAGTGTTTTAGCCAGTAGTCATAGGGGCAGTGCTGGCTGAGAGTGAATCAGCCCATCCATCCAAAGGCAAGCCTGCCATCTACTGAGGCCCCAACCCAACCTCTGTGATGTGCCTGGGAGAACTGAAACTAAAGTGCATATGCTGGTACGTGTGCAGGCTTCCATCACAACCTTTACAAGGCAAAGAGAAAAGAAAAATTACAGAACAAAACCCAGTTCAGCTTTTCATCAAAGCTGAGTATGCAGAATGAATCTTTATGCTTTTTCACTTTTGCTTCATCATGTCTGATGTTAAACAAATTCAACAGTGTAAAGTAATCTGTTTAATCTGACCATACATAAGAACATGCCTGGGTGAAAAAGACTACAAAAGATTATGAGATTTATGCCATTTTGAAGATATTGTGAGTGAGAATTCAAGTGAAGCCCTGTAAATAGCATCATGGATATTATGGGGCATTTTACTGTTTTGACAGATGTTTGATTTCTGTGAAAAGTTAATTAAGCTTTTAAAGAGATTTCCTCCTTATTTCCCCATATGTACACAAAGAACATTACCAAATTTAATATTTGCAAGTTTTCTTTAAATCATGTCCACTAGGAAGTAAAAGAAAAGAAACTGTACAATCGTTAAAGCTTTTCATGAAATATTTTAATAAGGATGTAACAGTTTCCACATTAGCAAAAGGAGCTGACTCACAGTCCATTGAAGTGAATTAAAATTTTTTTCTTGCATTTTGATGGACTTTGAATCAGACAACTTTGAAATACTAAATTTATACATTCATTTAACAGTACCTAAGTTTTGGTGAAAGAAACATACAAAGTAGCATCCTGCTTTTTGCTGCTGCGAAAAGTTAAAGGGTATAATTTGATGAAAAACCTTTTGTAAGTCCACCACCACAAATACTAGATGCCTTAACTGTCAACCTTACACTTAACACTGTACTTAAGCACTGCAGCTACGAGTACAATGCTACGGGTATGCTGCTACTAGAGATTTTTTCCAGTCTCTTGCTTCAAATTGCCAGTAGTTATAATTAATGCAACCACAGTATTGTGCTAGAGAAGTGATTTGTCACAGCTACTGGGACACTTGCCACTGTGTGACACTGTTAGCATAGGTGGTAGAAAGCAAAACACATAGCTGCTTATTTCAACACAGTCTGTACCGACTCTTCTGGCTGGGATAAGAGGGAGTAGGGATAGAAGGGTTAGTTTAATCAGCTGTCATTTATCAAAGAAGGCTTCATCTGTCTATATGAAAATTGTTTTGTCATAAGAGGAGAAGAGAGAAAATTCAAGAGACAATTTGTGTGGGGGAGACAATGTGAATAAAAGAGTTAGAAAAATGACAATGTTTTTATCTGGAAAGGAGCCTTCTTGAGCATCACCCATTTTAAGTGCAACCTTGCAAGTAGCCACCACAGACATAAGTACACAGTATAAATTGCTTCCGAAAAACACGTTCACAGCACAGTGACTAGAATCAAATAAAAAATCAAACAAGAAGACATCTGGCACACATTAAAAACAAGAATTCTCAGAAATGAAACATTAAGAAGCTCTGGGTCAGTATATTACATTGGCAACATATGAAACCCATTTTGTTTGGTTTTTTTTAGTGCAACAGAAGAAACTGGAGCTAGGGTAATAGCTATTACCAAACAGCTACTTTTTCTGTCAAGTATTAATTTCAGAGACTGATGGAGATTTTTAAATGAATCCCCCTTTTTCCATGTAAGCTAAAGTGACTTTGTAATCACCCAGGTCATTCAAAAACTGTCTCAGCTCCCTTCATTGCTGTTTCACAGCTGATGGAACAGGCTCAAGACAGCAGATTCACAGTCTAGCACTCCCTTTAAACTTTATTATCAGCACACTTTATTGTATGTGTGGACAAATTCAAACATTTCCCAGCTCAGTGGTCCCCCCAGCTCCCATCTCAGTGAGCCCCAGCTCTCTGCTCCCTGTGTGTCATGGGACTGCTTATCTCCCATTGTCAGCAACCTGCCGTGCAGTTCCAAAGCACAGCAATAATCAGATTTTTTCCTAAGACATTTTCTGCTCTGCTTCTGCCAAGTATCAAAGAGAGCCAAAGCCCTAGTGAGTTGGAAGCTTTCTGCAAAGCAAAAAACATCTCCATGACTGTGCTGCTTCTTTTCTTGGGGACTTTCTGCTCTCCACTTTCTTTTTTATGCCAGGGGGAGGGAAGGGTAGGTGCAGAGAGAGGCTACTCACTCCTTCCTTGGGGAGGACAAGGTGAGTGTTGGGGGGAATTTTTCCAGCATTCCTAATCTCTGAAGGGGAGGTGTGTACTGACAGATGTTGAGCAGGGTCATTTTCAGCTGGAGGGAGTCTGAGCCTGAATGCTGAGGCTTGACTGAGGCAGGCTCAACTCAGTGGCCTGGGGTGTCCCATCAGTCAAGGGGAAGGGCAAACTGTACAAAAGGTGGAGGGAGAGTAACTGCAGGAACTTTACAGCCACTTGTCAGACGCAGAGAGGAGTGGCAGAGCCAGGCTACCAGACCCTAAACTAACCCATGAGAGCCACATTTCACTAAGTGGATGTCAAAGCATCAGAGAATGCACCTGCTCTCAAGGAGGGCAGCCAGGGTGCGGGGGGCAGCAAATCAAGGATTTGGGGTTATCTTCGCTCTTTCTTGTGCCAAACACTGCTGGCAGTAGGCAGGACCAAAATTCTCTCCCTCCCAGCCTCCCCATGCCACAGCCTTGGCTTTGCTCACCCTCCAGCTGGGGGGCAGTAAGGGAGCTGGGGGACAGGAATGCTTCCTCAGAGGGTGGTAATCCTGGAGGTGCAAGTGCCATTCCTGTACATGCTCCCTGACTCCAAGTTGTCTGGAGGAAAGTCCTCCACGCTGTACGCCCTGCTCTTGAGGGCAGTGGCATAGTAGTCGATGGGTTCCTCTGTAGCGTTGTCCATCCAGCTGAGGCAGAGCAGCCGCTGGAAGGACCGCTTGAAATTGTCCGAGAGAAAACCATAGAGGATAGGGTTGGCACAGCTGTTGGCGTAGCCCAAGATGACAGAGAGCTGGCTGATGGTGGCATCATCCTGCTCTACAAAGACATTGACCAGCTGCACAATGTAGAAGGGCATCCAGCAGATGACAAAGACCATCACCACCATCATGACCATGAGGGTGATCTTGCGCTCTGAGCGCTTGCGTTGCTGCCAGCCAGCCTTCAGGGCCACCATGCGCATCTTAGCAATGATGAGGATGTAGCAGAGGCAGATGGCCACCACAGGCAGCAAGAAGCCCATCAGAAAGGTGTAGACCACAAATACCACCAGCCATCTCTGGGTGGGCTCTGGCATGAGCATGTTGCAAGCCACTGTTCCATCACTGTTGGCTGCTGTGTTGGAGAAGATGATGATAGGCAGGATGATGAGGATGGAAAGCACCCAGACACCCAGATTGACCATCTTAGCCACAGTGGGCCGGCGGTACCTGGCCGCCTTGATGGGGTGCACCACAGCGATGTAACGGTCCACGCTGAGCACAGTCAGGCAGTAGATGCTGGTGAACATGTTGATGGCATCCACACTGAGCACCAGGCGGCAGAGCAGGGAGCCAAAGGGCCAGTGGTGCAGCAGGGTGGAGGTAACCAGAAAGGGGACGCTAAGCATCAGCAGCTCATCTGCAATGGCCAAGTTGAGGATGTAGATGTTTGTGGCTGTCTTCATCTTGGCATAACGTAGGATCACGTAGATGACCATGGAGTTGCCGCACAGCCCCACCAGGCACACCACGGAGTAGATGAATGAGATGAGGATGGCGCTGCCCTGAGACTCGCTCAGGGTGCTGTTCGGAGCGCCAGAGGAGTTCCTGCCGCCTGAGTCCATGCCCTCCGCCGCCGCCTCCTCCGAGGCGCCACCGGCTCCGCCGCCACCACTGTCGCTGCCGCCGCTGTCGCTGCCTGCACCGCCCGGAAGCCTGGGGCAGGTGCCATTGGGGAGCATCCTCTGCCCGGACTCCCCCGCCCCGGCTCAGAGCAGCAGGCGTCCGCCGCCGGCCGCGCTGGGCATCATCTCGTCAGGGATCTCGGCGCGGCGGCTGCGGGACGCGGGCATCGGAAGAGAGGCGGCTGCCGGCGCCGCTCGCTCCGAGCGGCGGCAATTGCTGCTCCCCGGCTGGTGAATGATTAATAGAAGCGGCGCGTCACCAGCTAAGGAAAGAAGGAGGGAAAGAAAAAAAAATGCGGGAGGAGACGTAAGTGGGTGTCCCTTCCCACCCCTCACTCCCCTTCCCCGCCTTCCATCCCGCCCTCCGGCTGTTCGCAAATCCGGCAGCTCCAGGGCAGCCTGTTCCCACTCCCCCACACTACTGAGTGCCCCCCGATCCCGCACTTCTGCCCCCACTCGGTATTGTTTCTCCCCCCCCGCACTGATCCCCTCCCCTCCATTCTTCGCTGCTCTCCCTGCATGGCATCGGGGTCCAGACCAGGGGCACTCCTGGCAAAGGGACTATCCTTTCTCCTTTAAGAAAAAAGCCTGGGTCTTGCGTGGGTGGGCAGTGTTACCTGGGCAAGCATGCCTCATGTCTACGCAGCTGCTGTAACCCTCTCCTGTCACTGCACCAGGCGCATTGCCCACCCCACAGCGCTGGCACCAGGCATGGCACTGACTGACAAAGCACAAAACATTCAACCCTATGCAAACAGCATTGTCCATGCCTCCTACCACCACGCAGCTCCGTGCCCCTACCTTGTCCTGTCCCACCGTCAGCACTAGATACCACTCAAGAGCAGCCCTGCCCCTCTCCACACACTGTCCTATCTCCACAAAATCTCCCCGCCCCATCGTATTCTAACTCCCCGGCACATGTTTTACGTCTGTCTGTCACATCCAAGAGTGCAGTGACCAGTTTGCACACTACAGCTTGCGATGACTATTTACACCACAGTGGTGCCAAGACCATCCCATGCTGTCCACTCCTCTGTCCCCACACATCTGCTTCCTCTCACAGGATCACTTCAAGCTCAACCACCACCTTCTGCCTCACCAGTGTTACAACCCCCTCTCTTAATATTGTACTTAAAACATATGAATATCCCTGATAGGATTGTATCCATACCAGGTGTGGCTATAAACCCTCCTGAGCCTATACAGTGACACAAACCATTGTCACCATGTCCAGTCATATGCTACATGTATGTAACTGTCACTACATGACTTATTCCTTGCTATACCCACAGACCACTTCTATACATTGACCTATACTATTTTTTACATACACCTGCATCCTAGATGAGCACACATACACCTGTAGTTCCTCATACTGTCACCTCTAGGCAGACACTGACAGCTTAAACACCTCATCCACACCACCAGTTCTAAACACACATGAACACCTTCAGAGAGTCCTAATACTGCATCTCTGTTCTCTGGCAAGAAAACTTTTATTAAAAAAAATCATGACCTTCCCATACACCTCTCCTTCTGGGCAATATGTCTCCTCTCCCTAGATGTTATTGTTCTGAGTATACAGGCTGTCCTTACATACTTATACATAACAACTTAATCAATTTTCATATACCACCACCACCACCATTCTGTATATACCACCTGACTATTCTGTATTAACCAGACATAGTTACTCACTAGTACACACAGACACTCACACTTGCTCACTGCATCGCATCAGCATTTCCTCAGAAGTGCATACACACAAAATACTCAGTAATTGCTTATTTACTCTGCTGGCTGTAGCCCCCATCTGTGTGGGCAAACCACACCTGTATGGGTAACAACCTTCACATAAACTGCTGCCTAAGAGCACCACCTTCTTTTGTCAAGAACAGCAGGTCCACATCACACAAATATCAGCACAGTGCATATGCTGCTATATGCTCCCCACAGCACCACTATACTCAGCATCACACATGCATCCTTACAACCTACGCATTTTTACCATGCATACCCATCACCTCCTACTGTTCACACATCTTGCTATCACTGTCTGCCCACCATCACAATTATGCATATTATCACTACCCACCACTTTAATATGCAGATACATGCAGCATAACCATCAATTGATTACAACCCATCATCAGAAATTTGTTCTCTCTAGAACCATGTATATCCTCATACCCCTCATTAACACCAGCATCTATTCAAACACATGCATGTAGCCTCTCTGTCTGTATGACTTACCTCATATCAGTCATCACCTCCACTCATACACACGTAGGCACTCCCATATGATGAGCATATGCTCTTTGACACCTTGTCAAGGGTATTACATTTAGCACATTCATACGTTTGCATGACCCTTACCAAGCTGTTTCTTTTTCTTCTGTGTTTAAGAGCAGATTGTGAATACATATAGATGTATGTACACACCCCTACACATTACAAAAATAACCTTATTCAGTTTTCAGTAATTGCACACAAGTTCTACTTGGATGATACTCTTTGTGACTTTTGAGGACTTTTTGTATTTATATTCTAGTGTAGAAATGCATTTATTGAGCAGCCTTTGCAAATGATCTTACCATTCCTAGGACTGTTCCTGTATACGAGGGCATTAGCTAAATGTTTGTGCACTTGGGGATGTCATACAAATTAAACTTTATACTTACATTTGGGGTTTTAGAGGTTGTATATTCTGATGTGTTAACATCAGAGCTTCCAGCATACAGAGAAAAAAATATTTATATTTAATTACACCATGGAAAATCTTTTCTTGCAATGTGCTATCTGACACTGCTCAAATCTCTGCTCTTACATAATTCAGCTGAAGAATTACCTTCTTTAAAGTTTGTATACTGGGAGAATATGAATCAGCTTTCAGTCATTGACATGAGAAGGAGCATAAGTCAATAGCTGCAAACCCATCAACAAGAACATCTGGTTGATTTCAGCACTTCAGTCCACTTGAAAACCTATAGTTCAGATATAATCCAATTTTTGCTTGCATGAGCATTTGTTTTAAGGGTCATTTACTCATGGAGCATGAATCAAAGGGTTTCCCTCTTTCATATTGTTATAAATTGGCATTTAGACATTTTATCCATAGTGTTGCCCATTTCACATTACTTTGCCATGCTTGGATTTGGCCATGCCCTGCACCCCAAAGGGTCAGTAAAATCTCTTCTGTTGAAGTAGATGTGGGCATAGTGTTCTTTCTTACTGCATTTCTTCAAAATAAATTACTTATAAATTGTAATTCCTGTAACAGTACTAGCCCAATTAGGCATCACGCACATACCTGCTTAACCAGTGCCCAGGAAAAAAAGTGACCAGGAAAAAAAATGACATTATAGGCATAATTATGATAATGTACCCTGGGCTATAGCACACACACAGAAGGTTTGATATCTCCATTCACTGAAGTTTTCTTTGCATATGGAAAATTTCACAGTAGAGATATCATTTTCCAAAAAGGAATTGTTTGAGTGCCTGCTTAATCACTTAGATCGATTCCTCTAACAAAGGTTATAGGTATTAATTTACTGAGAATTTATAGCTGCCGATCTTTACACATGTTAAGTGTTGCTCAAGATTTCCAGCCTCAACTATTTGATAAAGTAGAAATGTTTGATTGGACATAATGCATTTTATTATCCCAATAATGATATACTTCCAGTATAAATACCAACATTGGTATAGTTTCAACAATGAAAGATTCTTTTAAAGCAGACATTCTAACATAACCCAATTCTAATTAGGGAACATGCTTAGAAATATTATTAAGAGTTCTTTCTTTTGCCTAAGGACTTTACCTGTAAGGAGCAGACCAGAGGTCTAAACTTGTGTTTATAATCCACCTCTGACTAAGTGGGGAAGGGCAGCTTGACCTTCTCAACACAGTCTGCAGGTTGGCCTAAGACATACGTTGATACTTTCCAATTCCCCGTTTTCACAGCAACACCTGCCTCTCATGGGAGGATGGAAAAAGAGGTACCGTTCAAAAAAATTTCTGGGCCATGCTGGGAAGTCTAGGGCTAAGGCTTAGGCCATGCCTGGGGTTAGAATTAGGGTTGAGACAAGAAGCCCATAGCTCCAGGTGCAGTGAGGATGCAAGGGGGAGGATCAATGGCGTAGTCTGTGCAATGAGCTCATACCAGAACCCTTGTTTGCCGCACTGAGATAACACTAGGCATCTCAGTTCATCCCATGCCTAGGCTTATGTTAGGGTCGGGACAGAGACAAAGCCAACAGCTCCTGCTGAAAGGGGTTGAAAAAGGGTTTTAAAGCTGAATAAAGTAGGGGAAGATTCCACAGATGCTATCCCCTAACAATTTTCTCCTCTGTGCTGGGAACTCTGGATAGGGTAAATTTTTCAACTACTTTTATCTAACCCTTGGACTGGGGCTAGAAAAGAGACAAAGCCAAGAGCTCCGAGGGAGCTGAACTTTAGGAGGGGCTGCCAAAGGGTGAGGAGAAGACTGCAATTTTTTCTTCACTTGTCCACATTCTCCTACAGGACATGGTTAGGCTGTCAGGTTAAGGCCCATTCCAAGCACATTGTAGGGTTAGACTGAGGTGAGGCAAAGCCTGGAGCTCCACATGATGAAGCCCTTCTCACTGATAATTGCAGCTCAATCCCTTATTTTCCTCCTACAGTTGAAAGCTAGCCCATCAGCTCCATCTAAAGTATTTGAGGCAAGAGTGCCAGTGGCAATCAGAGTAGCTTCCTGACAAACATTTCTCCTAATGGCGGGGTAAGGCTGACACTCAAAATCTCTCACTTAGAAAAGCCTACAAACAGGTCACAAGGCAGATGACACCTTTTCTCTCTGTCAAGATACATTGCAGCTAGTGTCACTGTGTCTCGAGTATTGTGGCAAGAAATAGGAAACAGTCATGACAGTTAAAATGAAGCCTACGGTAATTCATTAAATATTTAAACCTGAGACAATGTATGAATAGCTTTCTTCAGTGTCTTTCAACTTTTGAGCACAGCACTGATGTGGTAATGTGTGAGACTGCTCTAATTTGCATACACCATGAACCCTAAGTAAATTCAAAAGAGTTTTTGTGGGCTGAGTCATTTCAGTGAGGTCCCACTGACTAATTCAGTAAAGTGTCTCCTATTCCAACTGTAGACACCCTGTGCACCACTCAAACCAAATGTTTCATAAATCTTGCTGAGAAATTAATGAGTGGACACTCTTTTACAACCATATATTTCTACAGAATAGCAAAATATCATATAATTTGGGTAATCAATTGAATTATAGCCTGTTATAGTTTTGTTAAAAACCATTCAGTACCATTTCAATTACATATCTTTGGAAGTCATACATTTTTCATGACCTTTTGATTAAGATGGAAAATTTTGTGCTGCTTGAACTACTCAGATGTAAATTTTGTTCTTACTTTTTGACTGATATCACTGGATATGCTATGAGTCAGCAGAGATTTTACCTTTTCATTAGAACGTCAACATGTTCTTAGAAACTTGCCTTTTAATACAGATATTGTATCTTAGATGTCGTGATTCTGGTTATCACTTTTAGCAGGGTGCCTAAACTTTACATCATTTTTAGTTATGATTGAAGATGAAGTGCAAATAGACAGATGGAAGTGATTCATTATAGTAGTATGTTAGAAAGCATTTTTTCCTAAAAGAAAAAAATTGTCATTTATACATTACAATTAACTGAGAAATATAACAAGTGTTCTGTAAAAACAGATGTGTTAAACAAGATTCATCAGAGAAAGAGTCAAGCTGTTGTTTAGAAAATGCATAAATGAATCTTTGTGTCTTGATCCAGTTGCATTTATTTCAGACCTAGCTGCTGAAAAAGTTCAAGTCAGATGGCTGACAAAAGCTGTGTTTCATTCTTCCCACTTCATCAGTTTTCTACTGTAGTAGTTAATAACTGGCACAAAGTACCATTATTTAAATCAATTATCTAGAAGTAATACAACAAACTGCTTTGTGTCATTAATTTTTTCAGAAATGCTGACAGCTGAACACTCTTCTGAAAGCATGCTCCCAAGTTCTGAAATAATGTTCTGACAGCACACTCCCAAATTCTCAAGAGCAAGGTAGCTGCCCCAGCAAACAAGATATAATATAGTACCCAAATCTGATCTCAGATACACTTTTTCAAATCTGAATAATTATGTCTACTGGTGGTTAACCTTGTTTGTATAAATGTGTAAGTGGTTGGATTTCTGTTTTCATCCCTTGTCTCCCTTCAAAAAGTTACTCAGTGACAAGTGTCAGTAGCAGCAAGTGCAACCGAAATGCTACTGAGTTTTGGCTGTAAACATAGTCAAGGACAAATTGTATTTAGCAGATTTTCATCATGCCTAGGTAAAATGTGCCTGGATCAGGGCAAAAGCTTGTTGAAGAAAAAGGTAGATTTTCTGCTCCTTGTCTTTTGGTGAGATGTTTCCCTACACAGATATTGTTCTCTGCTGCTTCATCCAGCCTGGTTTTGGAAAGGCTCAGTTATAAGTCTTCACCAGACTCTTTACGGTAATTGTTGCATTTAAATGTATGCTGGTTGGATACTGTTTTGCCGTGCTAAATGTTAATTTTGGCAGTATAAACATTGCACTAAATGTAAGAGGAAAATGAGGAGTGATCAATTATAAATGGGGTGGGCTGGAGGGAAGGGGGGTGCTGTTTGCAAGCAAACGACTTCGAACAAATCAATAAATATTTCTATGATTGAAGAGAGCAAAGTAAATTTGTAGGATAACTATAGATGTTGTATGGCACCCAGTTCAA
The DNA here is from genome assembly GCA_013398015.1 of Oreocharis arfaki. NCBI lineage: Eukaryota > Metazoa > Chordata > Aves > Passeriformes > Paramythiidae > Oreocharis > Oreocharis arfaki. The sequence goes on along the minus strand of VZRR01005022.1, from coordinate 636,462 downwards.
TTTTATCACTTATTTCATCTAGGTTGTGGAAAGAGTCCTCAGTGTGTGAGTTTTCATTTAAAGGTCATATGAATAAATGATACAGGTCTTCCTGATGAATAGCTTCTCAGCCTTCTGAAACATATTTATACAGCAAACAGTCATTAAATTCACAAATCTTGTTAAAATTTGATTTTCATCATATTCTGATGTGTAATTGTTTCTTTTAACTTGAGAGTAGTGGGAAGCTGTTTTTATAACAGAAATGATATCACACAATTAAAGGGAGATATTGCTACTAACAACGGAAGTAGCAGTACGCGTCACACAGTGACAGCACCGGTCTAGTCTGTGCTGCCTGAAGTTTAAGTCCAACTGCACAAGACTGACTAAAGAAAAGCCTAATCCTATAGTTAACTTTGGTTATCTCTGTAACTTGTACACCTCTGAAAATGGTTCAGCATTCGGGGACCATTATTTTATACATCTAGCAGTCACTGAAAATATTTCAGATTTTAATTTTTTTAGTCCGTTATCTGGTATTCTCATGTCCTGTGCTTTAGGTAGCTACCAATGCTACTGCGAAAAGGTACACAGCTGTGTTTTGGATTCAGTAGGAGGATAATGTTGATAACACACTGATGTTTTAGCTGTTGCTTAGTGTTGCTTACCCTGAGTCAAGGACTTTTCAATGTCTCACGCCTTGCCAGTGAGAAGCTGCACAAAAAGCTGGCAGGGAGCCTGGCCAGGACAGGTGACCAAACTGGCCAAAGGGATATTCCATACCATAGAATGCCATGCTTGGTATATAAACTGGGGGAAGTTATCCAGGAGCTGCTGAACCTTGCCTGGGCACATGCTGGACACTAGTCAGTGGGTGGTGAGCAGTTGCATTGTGAATCACTTGTTCTGGGGTTTTATTTCTTTCTCTCCCTCTCCTTTTCATTACAATTATTGTCACAATCATTATCATTATTGCTATTATTAGTATTGTATTATATTTTGTCTCAATTATTGAACTGGTTTTATCTCAACCCACAAGGTTAACTTTTTTTTACTTGACTCTTCTCCCCACTGGAGGGGTGGGGAGTAAGTGAGCAGCTCTGTGATGCTTAGTTGCTGACTGGGGTTAAATCATGACAGAGTGTGAAACAATAAAGTGTATCATGGTATGTAACACATATATTCATATTGCTGCCTCACAGTATGGACAGGGGTCAAAGGGAATGAAGACATATCTATGTTTTGAGTAAAGGTACTCAAAACCAGTCATTTCCACGGGCAGTTTGCCCATGTTTTTCCATAATTTTATTTTCACCTCTATTTAAAACTCAAATTATTTGTTTTTCATTTCTTACCTATGCATATCATCTTCTTTTGACACACAAAACACAAATTGTTTTCACTTCATGCTAGCTACCATCTTATTTATCCAGTTGCTGTAATTTTCCAACAGGAAATGTGTTTTGCAATTTCCAGAATTATCTACGGAGAAGATGACCAGGTCAAGGTCATGAAGCAGACAGAGATGGTAAATGGCTGTTCCATCTCTGTGTCACGATCAATAATGTACCTTTATATCACCTCGGGGTGCAAGCTGAGTGTGATAATACGTGAATGAAATACATGAAATAAAGCAGTTTTTAAGTACTTGCATTTGTTAGATGTTCAGTCTTGAGCTCTTGGATTAGCAAGAGGGTATGGAAAGTAGAAAAATATTTTAGGCAGCATCCATGTTTACCTCCTATAATAATAATAATGACTCACATACTTTTTAGCTCCTTTCAGAACTCAGCCTTTGGTAGTGGGATAGAGCCTGGACTAGCACAAATACAGTCCACTGATTTAGTGCATGTTTGTGGTGGCGGGGCACGTATTCAGTTTTTGTACTAGGGCACCACTCCTCAGTGTGAATAAAACAGAACTGAACAGTGATATCAGGAGATACACTTGAAAAGTGATCCAAATTGAACCATTGATTTAGATATGCCCAGAGAGCTTTGGTATGGTATGTCATGCTCCACTGGACATTAAAGGCAAGCCCTTGGTTTGATATATACAGAACACTATTTTGAGCAGGAAGTTTGCTAGCATGTATACAAGGGACATGAGACATTCTGTTCCCCCCAGTCTTTCAAACAGTGTGTGCTGAGAAACAAAATTTTTAGACCATCATTCAGATGGAACTTTTATTTTTTCTCTTTTCCTGTTTTGCTATCATGCTGTGCATCTCTTCCCCATAGTTTGCATCTTTCCCTTTTTCATGTCAAACAGTTTGTGGGGTTTGTACACCTGGATCTAGTGGGTAATATGTCAAAGTGTATACTTAACATACTTCTCATCCTGTGAAACCTGCTTGTGAAACAAGATGCTAGGCCCTCATTTCCCCCAAATGATGACTTTGCTGCTGGTGTGTCTGAGATCAAACACAAGAATAACTGAGGAAATTAAGATCTGTGCAGTGTGCAAGATGCCTTAGGAACAGTCTATGTAATCTAATATTTTGCTGTCTGAATGGATAATGGCAATCACTACTGCAGGGTCTGTAAAATAAGCCCTGGGGGCTGTGGGCATGCCTGGTTTGTCAGTATGCATTTTGGTAGCCAGAAGTTCCTGATTTTAGCTGCTGGCTAATCCTGCTGCCAATCTCTAAGCTCTAGGAGAAACCACAGGGCTGGACTGTGGGAGCAGAGGCCTTCATGTGTTTTCTAGGCATGGCAAAGACTCTTAAATTTTACCCTACAGCTCAGACACCAGCAGAGCTACACAGGAGATGAGAACTGGGAGACAGCTCTGTTTTTCAGAATGCAAGCAGGCATGCCAGTCATATCCAGATAAGAATCACTTATGTTTTATGGTTTTTCAGGATTCCCACAAAGACTGCCACGCAAGAGGAGGGGAATAAACCTAGATGTGGTTACTTTTTTCTTTTATAAAACCTAGAATGACTAAAAGATGTTTATCATTTTAAAGTTCTCAAAATAGAATGTATGATATTCTGGTCCAGCTGTGGTAAAATTTTCACTGAATTAACTGAAGCCAGTATTTTATCTGAGGCAGACTGTGGAGGCTGAACAAAGAACTCAACATTCCCTCTACAGATGGAAATAAACACATCACACTGTGCTAGTACATGATTGTCAGGTAATAAACCCATGACTAAAAAGATAGGATTTTCTAATTAGATTAGAGAGAATATATATATTGTGCACCACATTGCAGCTTTTCTAGCTTCCCTAGACTAAACAGCTACCTGTAAATACGGGAGCACGTGTGGAGAAAAGTCTGAACTAGTGTATACCATTAATAGTGGTGAAAAAACCAACTGTGACTGCAGTTCATTCCCATTTCTATTTCAGTACTGATTTCTGGAACACTTTAGGGGAACAGTGGGCAGTATCCTGGTGGCCTGATGGACAGCAAAGTTCTGAGTTTTTAGTTCTTCGTAGTCATGGTCTCATGACCTCTATCATGCTGTGGGATAGGCAGAATTATTTTCAGACTTATGAATTTGAGTTGATCAGAAAGTGAGGGTTTTATTTAATACTAGCTACGGAAGAACAGAGAGGCGAGAATTTTCTGAAGGCGCTTCTTCTGAATGGCCTTTATTCGGTTCCTTCTGTCATTGTTGGCCCTTACTCATATCAGCTCTGATGCTGCAATCTTCATGCACTTCAGGCATCATGTAATGCCACAGAAGTTGGTCTGAAACAGATTTTGACAGTTTAGTTTGAGTACTGGTTGCAGAATTGTCCCTTTTCAAATAGGTATTTGGTATCAGATATTCCCCTGATTCTGAAATTAGGCCTTCCAGAAAAAAAGAAAGGAAAATGTTCATTAATGACTGTGCATCATAAAAACCCTTTGCATATCAATTGCATTGGCTTTGACTTTTATGCGTTAGCAAATCCCATTGCAGGTTTTGGGTGTAATTGAATGGGAACAATTCTACTGACTTCAGTCAAAGCATTATCAGACTCCTTTTCTGATGATGAAGAGAAAAATAAAAAACTTTGGAGACTCCTAACATTTATATGATGTGATAATTTTAAATCTGTTTTCTTATTATTAAATAAATCCCTTCCATAAAAGAGATATAAAATAGATGCAGGAGACTGTTACAGAAGCCTGCCCCATCTTTTAACTTCATAAGCTGGTAACACTCAATTTGCCAGAAATTTTGCCTGGAACCTGTGTTATTTGGATGGTATTTTTAGAAATAAAATACCAGTCCTAAAGTTGCAGCATCATTATTTTAAAGCATATAGCTCTGTGGAGGAATAACTACCTTTGATGTCATCAAAGTGAGCTATGTATTGATTTATGAATCAGATTTCTGCCAAAAAGTGAGTGACACCAGTACTTGACATCCTAATAGATAAAATTATCACCAGACATCTTTAACTTCACAGGCCTATCTACGTTTCCCAGTTTGGTCCTAGATTTTGTCTACCCTGCTAAGATTACAGGGCTGGAGAGTTACTAAAAACCACATTCCACTTTGTTTCAGGTCTGTTTAATTAAAAGTCATTGTAAAACAATGCTGTTTCTTTCTGTAGCTATGCAGATATCCAGTGAATACACCCAGGCTCTCCTCTGCCAGGGTGCAAATTTCCTGCTCAGCAAGTTTCAGCAGTCATAATTCACACAAGCTTCCCTGTGGACTGCAAGGTTTCCATCCTTTCCATACGTGGCCACTCCTTCAAGAAAACAAGGTGGAGGTAGCCGCAACATTACTTGCTATCCTGTCTCAAGAATGAAAAGATAATTTCATCATCTGTAAATTTTTAATTAAACTCAATATATTCCTTTCACTTGCGTGGTGTTAGTCCTGCAGTCTTGTTCTTTGTGGACCTCTAATCTGAGCTGGAATGGATGGTTAGCTTTCAGTGTCAGAATGTTAAGATGCACAGAAATGGGCTGGTGAGATAGAAGGGTATGTGCTCCTGTAACAGCTGATAATGTGAAGAGTTGTTCTTCAAAAAATTATGAATGAAGTAAAAGGGAGATGGATTTTGCAACAACAACCATTGACCTTCTTTCTCCTTTTAGCAGTTTAATGAAGTTGGTTATGAATCAGCTGAACACTGTAGTAGTGACTTCTTGCTTCACTGTAATTTTTGTTCTATGTATATTTCTTATATATTCAGTCCCTAATTTTTAAATTTTAGCATTGATTTTGCTCTTCTGATTTTATAGTCTGCATGAATTTATTTTCTTTCTCATAAGAAAGGCAGTAAATAATCCTCCTAAGTGCAGTTTGAATTCACATATATGTACAAGCCCATTAATATTTTCCTGTTGTACTTACCTGAAAGGCTTACTCAAAGGAATTTAATCTTTACTATGGGTTAGTTTATTTAAAATGAATGTACAACAAACACTACAAACCAATGTGTCAATACTTTTGAAGTATTTAAAGATAGATACAGGAAATAGTATTTTTAACCTTTTAACTTTTTAAAAACATTTAGAATTTTTATTTAACATTTTTAACTCTTTGGTGAACTTCTAGATCTTCTGGGCTTATACATGGATGCAGGAAGATTTATTGGTGTTTAGAGACCAATAAATACACACCGAAAATTTTCCCTTCTTCTCTTTATAAACTGATAATACATTGAAGTGTACTCTGTATTCTAAGGGGTAGGAAAAAAATAGGTCTGTGAAATATGTAGTGTAAACTTACATGGATCTGTCACTGGTTCATCACTTATCTTCTGACATACTTGGAATCTGGAAATTTTTACACTACAGGAAAGTATCCAGTGCTGCTTGGCAATGTGAAACAGAACATAGTCTGCAAGAGAAACTAGTCATCTGTATTTTCAAAATTTAGAGTCAGGTTACATGCAAGGAACATGAGAAGGATGGTCCAAGAAGAGCCATCCTTTGCTTTTGAATCTGGTTCCTTGAAGGCAAGAGTGATGTGCATACTCTCATGACAAAATTGGCCAAAATTCTTACAGATACTTCAGAGAGCAGAAGTCATGACTGGCACTAATTGCAGATATTGTGCTGAAAAGATTTGTTTGGAACAAACAGAAATTTGAAGATACAGTTTGACTGCTGTGCTGATTGATCCTGATGTTAGTTTTAATCAAGTGTTCTGGTTAGAACAGCTGAAAGAGCAATGCTTATTGTTTTATTGTGGTATTGTTCCAGCAGTCTCCCTTGTTCTTCCTTTATTGATGTAAAAACACAACTCCCACGGCACTGTCAGGGCAGGGAGCTTAATGACACTGAGACTGGTTCTGATACTGAATCTGGCATTCAGGCTGCCACATTTGGGTGGCAGCATGCATGCCGGTTTGTGTTTTCTTGTCAGCCTCAAAATTTGACCAAGCTTTCCTGTTATTCATCTTCATTTTTTCCTTGAATGTTGAAACTTTGGGAGAGCTTTAACCTCAACTTTTATCAACAGCTCTATTAGTTTTACATTCTATATTAGGAATTTAGTTTCACATTCTAAATTTCTAGTCACTAAGATCTGAGAGGGAGCTGTCTTTAATCACATACTGCTCTTACAGACTATTAGTTTTACAGTAGCAATAATCCTGGTGAAATTGATTTATTACAGCAATTATGGCCAATTTCAGATTTGCTACCAAGTTGACTGCTGTCAGCATGTCCTTATAACTCTTTCACCAATTCCTTAATTATAAATAATAACTATAAAACACAGCATGCTTCAATGCTGACAAAGATTGACTATATTCTAGTATTGTGTTATCAATATGAGGGCAGTTGGGGCAGGTAAGCACTGTATGATCATTCTAGTGATCTTTATGACTTGCCTATTAAGTAAGAAGTTAAATATATTTTTAAATTACCTGAAAAGCTTAACTCTTACCAAGTCCTTCTAGTCAAAGATCAGAAATTATAATTCTTTCCCCCATTAGAGTCTACATGCATTCTACAATTTTTCCCCCATTGTTCTGTAAACCATTATGCCATCTGTATGAAAACATAGAGCATGGAGTAGAAGAGCACAGCTTTCCCAAGACCTGAGATCATCAGCTTTGTTTTTGTGTTCTGGTCGTACCTGATGAATTGATAGAGTATTTTCCTGGAAGTGGCAGGAAAAAGGAAAATTCTCCTTTTTCTCTGCATTACATGCTGAAGGTGTCATTCACCTTCTTTGATCACATCAATATCTCCCTGATACGAAACTATTGTAAACTCAACAACTGGCCATGCTTGGTGGTCTCCTGTTCTCTGCCCACAGCACACAACAATTAACCCTTCTGAGCAAAGGAAGACTTAACTTTAATTATGCTTTATGGTTTGAATATAGAGAACTTATTTGTTCAACAGGAGGTTTGACTGCATGATCCCTATGAGGTGTAATCTCTATGAATGCATGAGAAAATCTTACTTTGTCATGTCTAACAGCGTCAACTCTCCCTTCCTATGCTGAGCTCCCACCGTAATAGAGATGAAAAGGAAGAGGAGGAAGTGGGTGAGCCTCTTCCCTTTCCATCTTGCACAGTAACACATGACAGACAGAGGAAAGTGAGCAGCCATTCATTACAGCCTCTGTTTGGGGTCTTGTCTTAATTATTTTAGTAATGACTATACTAACATCCTGTGAGAAAAAAAACATTTTCCTGTTATCCTGCATAGAGACACGATAGAACAGGATTCTCAGCCTCAAAAATTTACAATCCAAAATGTCAGAAAGCAGAGGGGAAAAGAGCATTACAAATTCCTCAAGAAGTGAGTAAATGAGCACTGTATATTTAAAGATATTTTGATGTTTGTACATTGAAATATTGGTGAGCTAAATATACATAGGAATGTAAAACTCAGACCCATAATTTCTCTAACTACTGTAAATGAATTGCAATTATACTAAAAAACATTAGTAGCATTTTAAAAAAGCTTTTAGATGAAAACAGTTTAAGCCAAAGGAATGTATTAATAAAATTTAATGGTTCTGTGCACTAGCTGTTAATTGGGTGACCTTCTACAGTAAGGACATTTCCATCTAGTCCATTCACATGAGCTTTATAAATGCAAGGCAGCAGAACAGTAAAAGCTTGATGAGGCATTCCTTTGTCTCAATTTTGCTAAGCAGAAGAAGAATTCTCAATAATAAGTCACAACAATGGCTCTGTGGCCAACATACTTAGAGGGAAAAGGGCTGTTCTGAGTGCTTGTTAAGGGAGATTAATTCAAGCTAAATGAAATAAGAAAGATTACAGCTTTCCAAAGCAGTTACAATTAAACCTGACTAGCACCAGATGTAACCAGTTAAAGGAAGCACAGAGTGAGTGTGCTCAGACATCCTGTGAGCAGTGGAGACATTTAATGACGACACTCACTTTTCCATAAAACATAGGCTTCTTCACAGTTAGGCACTAACCGAGCAGGGTTTTGGTTGTCCGAATTTAATACTTGACAAAGGAAAGTGTTCAAAAGCTGAAAAAGAATCTAAATGCAGAAAATATAAGCTAATCTAAAAGCAAGACTAGACTTAGGAATTGAGTTCCTGCAGTTGTTCTGTAACTATGTAGGGGAATCAAAAATCTGTAGGTATTATCCAAATAGTGATTAACATTCTCCAGATACATGGAACATTTTCCATGCCAAAGTACGGAACTGTCCCATCTCTTCAGTCCATTGCCCAGCCTAGTGTCAAGGCTGGCAGGGTTCTGCAGCTCAGCAGTTCCCCTACCTTGGCCTCCTGAGATCTCCCAGCAAGGACACAGATGTCAAGTTAATATGGTGAGAAAAAAATCTAATATGTGCTGTAAGACTGAGTTTCCTCAGAGAGGCCAACCTGCTCTAAAACACAGTCATACAGACAAAATTCTTGCACAAGAAGTGGAAATCCTCTATCTTGAGCGTAGACTCATATGAACCACCGTCTTCTAATAAGACACCCTGTGTAGGATACCTGCTGTTGTGAGTAGGGCAAGTTCCGTCTCAGATCGTTCACTCAGTTTTAAGATGCCTGGAAGGAAATGGTCAATCACTGCTGTAATCTCAGTGCATTTCAGCACAGTTTTTAGAAAAGGATCTGTGAGGGGAGGCAGCTTGCTTTATTTCTGACACAAACCCTTCTCTCTCCTGCATATTAATGTGGTTCAACTACTAAGGTAAATGGGTGATAAATACAAATGTGAGCTGCTACCCCAATCCATTTCCTTATCCACTTTATAGAGATTTTTGGTTTCTTTAGTTGCTGCTGTTGATATTTTTAGCATACCTTTGCATTTGTATGCAGCAACAACTGTGCTAAACAAAGATTTATTCATATAAACAGTATCTGAAGACACCTTATGAAAAAACCCTGTATAAATAGATATAATAAACATCTTCTTGATATTTAAGACTTTGCTTTTGCAACCATTTTAGCACGTAATTTGTTTTTATAAGTCCACCGTTTTCACTATGATTGTAAGTGTTAACAAATTTGATCACATATATAATAATTTCAGGACTGAGGCTGAAATCTAGAAATTACACAACTGCATTAGTATCTATCATTGCTTGCAGAAAAAAGGTATGGTATTTGTAAGGCATTCAAAGTGTATTTTCTCCCAAGAAACATCTTGAGGTACATTTACCCTTTTGCTACATCCAGTTGGTAACTTTTTTTATGAAATAAAAGAGCTACTGGATGGCATAAATGTATCAGACACGTCAACACTAGGCTTTATTGTGACTTCAGCTAAAACACATGAAAATGCTTCTTTTTTATCTCTGCTTCTTTATTATTAGAGATATTTTAAAAATGTTTCTTAACATCATATCTGGCACAATTCTTCATGAAAAGAGCTAATAATACATTTACCAATGCCAACATGGGGTTTTCTTTGATAGGAAAGTAATGAAAAAACTGTCATACCCGCATATGGAGGAGGATTTTGATGATCATGTTCTGTGATGGGGAAATCTGAATTGGTATATTGCAGTCTGAAAGGGAAAAAAAATATAAACTTCAGAAATGGAAAGAAGTAACTGATACATTGTGCCCCTGCCCCCTTCATCTTTCAGTCTAGAGCTGAAAAGTGTAAAAAATTCATCAGCTGCTGCTTTCATGCAAGCAGGCAGAAAATAGGTGTTCTCAGAGTCAACCCAATATTAAGGCTTTAGAGATAAGGACCAGTGTGCTGAATTAAAACTGGGCTCCAATGGGTAGCAAATGGACAATTTAGAGATTAGTATAATGTTTTTCATCTATGTTTTCTGGCAGAGCACTGCATTTTGAATCAGCTACAGTTTCCAGGAATCCTGCAAGCTTGGTCCTAGCAGGCATCATTGCTTCTTGTGACAAACATGTCGCCATCAATCCCTGTATGTAACTTTGCATCTTAAGAAGAAAGCTGCAACCTTTTAGCCTGCCCGAATAGTAAAAAGGCTTTTCTGCTACAGCTGCTGTTGGAATACAAGAGCAAAAATGAACCTGGAAAGTAGGCCACTGAGGAAACATAAAATGTTCTGAAGCTTGAAATATCACCCTGTGATGTTAAATCCTATAACTATGCTGTTATTTTATTATCTTAATAATGAATTTTTCCTCAAATATCAAGAAGTAGTGTGAACAATGGCAGTAGCAGCTTACTGTGAAGGCAGCATTCGTTGTATTTGTGAGAAAAGTGCAAATAATAGTAATAAGACTTCTATAAAAGGACAACCAAATGGAATGGGACTAGAAAGATTTTCTTCTGGGAAAGGGAACTGTAGAGATGTATATACTATTCTACTTCTTTACCCAGTTAGCTACCACAGCCCAATATTGTCAAAATTAGGCTTTGCCAATACTAAGAGAGTAAAGTGGTACAGATTTGCTACACTGAAAGTATGCAAGTTTTAATCATAATCCTCAAGGGAAAGTCCTCTCTTTGATGTTCCAGATGAATCTCATTAATCTACAACTACCTATTGCACATTATCCATTTATGCATTGTACCCAAGAGAGGAGGTTGTCTAATGATTTAGTTACTACTCTCCTGGACTCAACTGAGTAACCTGACTCTCCTGGGCGTTTTCTCTGTTCCTTTGCCAGTCTGAACCTAGACTATTCTGCAAGTAACCCGGGCTGAGTTTCTCAGGATAGCACAGGGAGAGGCTTGAGACCAATAGAGCTGCTGTCATGGTGTTTAGTGGAATTCAGAATAGGTGCTCATGTGCCTTGGACAACAGAGAGTGAAACACATGCAATCAAAGAAGAGGATTTCCAGAACCTAGGGAGCTGAGGAAGAAGCTCTGGCATTGCCAGCCAGGGATGCTCAAGAGTAATTTCAGCAAGTTGTGTCTCTGGAATGAAGGTACACATTGACTCCAAGCCTGTGTTGCTGCTCAAGCACCACCTACTAAATACATTTCTCGGAAGGAGAAAAGCTCCTTTTCAAAAAAAATTTGGATCTTCCCCAGAATACCCTGTTTCACAGGATTTGATTATGTCACAGGAAAGCAGGAGACCATTTTCAAACCTTCCAAACTTTATGTTAAAATACAGACTGAGTCCCACCTTGTATTTTGACACCAGAACTTATCCTGCTGAAGCCATGCCACTTTGTATAAAAAATTATGTCCTCCTTAACATCTGAGTAATTAGCAGTTATTATGCCAGCACTGAAGAAAACACAGCACATGGAGAAGGAGGGTCAGTGTTGTTGGGGTTTGTTTTTTTCTTTAAGGAAATGCTGCTTCACAAATAATCTTTACCTCCTTAAATCATTGCTGAAATGCAAGCTGATTCCAGGGAGTTTCTGAACTTACTTGCTCCTGAGATATCACAGCAAAGCTCAGATTCCTAGTTCCTCAGTAGAGAGCCAGATCCAGGGCTGCTCCAGGAGTGAAGAACATCATACGGAATCTAAAGTGTTTTCCTGGCTGACAGCATCCAAAAATAAGTATAGCTATTTCTGTTCTCTTAGGGAAATACCCCAACTAATCAAAGAAATTATTTCTAAAACAGAGCACTCACAGAAATTTGTGTCTGTGGAAAATTTTTTTTAAAATGATGCATTTGGTTCCCAAATAAGCTATAGTTTTGCTAATATCAGGGTTTCCTGGAAATGGAAATTGGGCATACAAAACAGCTGTGCAGGCTGGAGTGCTCCCACCTTTACACTACCAATGAGTGTTTTTCCAGTAGTGATAAAGTGGCAAACACGAGTGTTAGAACCCATGCAGGGCAGGGTAGTTTATGCTATGACCTGAGTTCATGGAGTCAACCAAACTGTTTTCAACTACTGTCATTGTCTCTCAAAGTAACATTTTTGTCAGTATTTTGAGAAAAAAAAAAAGGTGTTGAATAGAAAATAAGAGAGAAAACCTGGAGCTAAGTTTGTGAGCAGAATTTGTCCTTTTCAATCACAGCCATAGCAGTATCACACTTTGAAGCCTTTAAACATTAACCAAGAATAAAGAACATTTCCTGCTCTTTGGAGCACTCATGTTACATGATAAAGGTCTCTTAGCAGTCGAGAGGATTATCCTGATTCTCTCTTTCATCTTCCTCTCTTTTGCCAGACACAGTATTATCGCTTGCAGGCTCCCAGTCTCCAAGTAGTGAGTGGATTGCCTTTCCCTTGAGTATTGGGCATCCTTGAAGTACTTACATTCAGCTTTTTATCTTTTTCTGAGTATTATGTATAGATCACACAGCAATTTAGGAAAGCAAAAAAAAATTGTCCTGTCTTGGATTGCCAGGGAGCACTGAGGACAGGATCCTAAGGAAGAGTAAGCCAGGAGCTGAGGGAAGTACCAGCCAAGACAGTGCCCTCACTGATCGGGACACAATCCTGCAGCACCTGAGCAGAGCGAGGCAGTGACAGGTGCTGAAAACAGGATCCATCCACAGCCTCATCCAGGGAGTTCCATCAGAAGCAGCAGGAGACAGGGCTGCAGACAAGACTGGACACATGACTGTAATACAGGTCCAAAGGGCTCATGTGTGAAATGGGACAGGGAGCCGACAACCCTACAGCACAGCTTGTGCAGGGACTGGGGGCTCAGGCCTGGGTTAAATGGGGTTTCAAGGCCCATGGGCAGAAGATGTGGGTGGGAGTCCCAGGAGAGTCTGGTCAGCATCGTTAGGGTCACCGGTGCTCTCAGGACTCTGATATTAAAGTTCTGTTAAATCCAGTAGAGACCCAATTCCACACATTAATTTCTGCTCCTGTTTTTGCTTATAACATCTGTCCTATCACTGACTTTCTTCCTCTGAGTTTCACATGCTGATTTCACTTTCAAGTTGTCACAATGAAAGTTTTACCATTGATACACTTTTTTGATGCTCAAAAATTCAGCAAGGCTTGCTCCTTTTAAAGGTTCCCCAGTACTGGTATACCACAGTAGGACCACAGCATCACAGCTCTCAAATGTAGGGTAAAGTGAATAAAAATAATTACAACTGAAAAATAGGTATTTTGTGAAAACTTAATTAATTGTACTCAAATTAGGAATTGTACAACTCTATGTAATACTACTAGATATTACTGAAAATTCCATCATTGGTCAGGTATAATTCATCCATTTACAAATTGCAATTAATAACCCTTTGTGTAAAAGTTTTAAATAAAGTGTATTTAATGGTGTTTTTCTTATATGCAGAGTATGTTTCAGTTTCATCTAATGAAAAGCCTGAACCACTTTAAATTATGTTTCTGTGCTTTTTAAATTGAAAGCAAAATCTTGTCTACAAGAAGCCATAAAAGCTTTGATTAAAAACAAAAGAATTATGAGTGCAGAATGACAATGCATAGAAGGAAAATATATTGGTCTGAATGAAAATGCAGGTAAAAGCTATTCAAGGGCTGTGATTTTGTTATTATCTTGGTTTAGTTTTTTCTAAACATGCTGGATCTTTTTTCTTCCTTGAGCTTGCAAAAATAAAAACTTCACTTTGATTTGTGTCTCATTCAGGGAATTTCTAAGACAGCTGGTAAACAGTAAAGGGCACTGGCACCATTTCCAGGAAGCTGGTGCTGCAGTTCCCTCTTCAATACTGTGAAAGTCGTAAGGACAAGAGGGTTCACACTCGCGCAGTAGCTGTGAAGTTGGGGAGCTGGTAATGTAGGTGTCAGCAATGAAGATACAACTTCTTGTAAGTGGACCTATCTGGAATTTCAGGCAGGGAAAAGACTTCTCTGAAACTCATAATTGCCAGAATGTGTGTGGCCATTACTTGGATATGGGGAGAGTTCTGTATGTTTTGCTGGTTATCATGAGGAAATTCTTAAACTGGTGCAAGTTAATTGCGTTTAATCTCCAGCCAATAGTTATTAATAGCTAATACCAATCAAAAAAGAGACTGGTTTCCTAGGAATTTGAAAGAAAGGTATATCTGCAAAACAAGATTAAATTTGGTGTTTAACTTCAGATTTCTTGATGACTGGTTTGATAGAAGGTTAAAACTGGTTATCCAAAACACTTTGACTGCAATCAGTCCAACCACACCCAGTCCATTTACCAGCATTCCTCGGAATTGCATGTACAAATTCTCATGCTGGCAGCTGAAGGCTACGAAAAGGGAAACAGTCCAGGACTTTAAACCTCATCCTGGAAAGGCTGGTACCTTTCTCTTTCTCTTTTGGCAGCTAAGACCTTTGTTGTTGTTGCTTTCTCTGTTGTTGTCATTAATGAGGAAATACCTGTGTCAAAAGGGTATTTTCTCGAGATTTCATCGAACCCATGCTTTTTCTGTTGTTCCATTGAACTAGTAGGTCACCTCTATTTGCAATATGATACCCTCGAGAGGAGAATGAGGTCACCAAACAAATATTTTAGCTTGTGAGTTCACAGTTTCTCAACTTGACAAATTCAGAATTTATACACTACTGCTTTGCTAGTCAAACTTAGATTTGTCACAAGGTAGAAGTTTAAAAAACAGGCAGAAAGGTCTTGGCCTGGGGAGGATCCATTCTCTATATTCCACATAAATGTAGAGTAGATACTGTCTTTGCTCCACACAAACATCAGTGATTTTGTGGGGAACTTGCTAACCCAAATGCATTTTATAAAATGCTAAATTAATGTTGGAAACCCTTTAAGAAATTCAGCTTGCATTAAATTAAAACTTAATGCTTTGAGTTTTACAGCCCACTAAAAAGGAATCAAGAAACTGAGTAAGAGACACAGCACAGGTTGCATCCCAGACTCCCATGCTGAATCCTTTTCTCTAAAGGAGCCTGAAGATCAAATGCCCCCAAATTCACATTTCAGCAGGCACAAATTATTGCAGAAATAATGTGAACCCTTGAGCACTGATTAGATACAACTTATCATGTGATATTTTATCTACATAAATTAAATGAACCTAACAAATATTAAATGCAAGAATGTGCATTTTATAAACATTACTCAAATTTTCAGTTCTACGTTAAGTGAGGAAGCTGAAACTCATTTTGCAAAGTGATTGTGGTTTAGACTGTACAAACAGGGAGCAGCTACCTAGGCAGCCTCTAACAGGACGTGCATGTGCACAGAACATAGCAGCCTCCTCTCTGTACTCTGTCACTGCTTTGCAAGGAAAAGGACAGTGAGGGGCTCCATGTGATGGAGGGTCAGTTGCCTCAACTCCTCCACGGAGCTCAGGCAACAGCCAGCCCCAGAACAGGCTGCACTCAGCCTCTACAAGCTGATCACCCCAGTTCCTGTGCCAGCAATGAAGACAAATTCTCCCCCGCCTCTCTAATCTGGCCATGCTGTACATCCTTTGCCCATCATTCACACAGGCGTGGGACAGACTTAGAGCCGCAGAGTTTCTCACTCTTCTACTCGTTTATAATGAAGAGGAAAGAGAGGAAACTCTCTGTAACTTGTTCAAAGACTTCCAAAGGGTTCATGGACACACCAGCAGAATTAAAAAGAATCTGATGTGGCTCTTTGTCGCTTATTGCTGCCTGTTCCCAGATATAGCTAGAGAACTTACTCTGTCCCTGAGGTCAAGAAAAACAAAGAGTAGTGGTGCCATTCTTATACTATCCATTTTCCTGAGCCAATCTTAATTGCTTGTGGAGTGTATTTTCTTCCATGGCTCTGTTTCACTACCCAGACCTCAGGCAACCTGTACCCAAGGCTGTTTATTACAGACAGTCCTGAAAAAGGGCAAAAGTGGAGAATCTACATGAACTGGCCCAGTGGAACAGAGTGGTAGATATGCATCCTTAACCTTTTCTTTTTCTTGTTTTTCCATTTTGGGGTTTTGGCTGATCAAATGGAGTCTGCTACTTCTATTCAAAACAAGGACTTTCTTTTTAGGCCACACTTTCAATGGCATTGGTATAGAACTTTTAAGCACAAACAATTTGTTGGGGTTTGAGTTCAAAGAAACACTTAGGCAATCTCAGTCACAGAAAATCATAGTTTTAGTGTTGCTATGTAACCTTATAAAAATCTGTCAAGAAGCCCTTCAAAGCAAGAAAAAGCACAAATTATTCTAGAGCATCAAAAAAGTAGTTTTCATGCTATTCTGAAGCCCCTGAAAATGGGACTGTTATCTCATCGGTGCCTACATATTGCCATGAATATGAGTCTGAAATACTGTAAGGTCTTCAAAAACAAGTCTGTTTCTTCCTAGTAGGTAAGACTAGAGTTGTTCTTCTTTCCTTTTTTTTCTAATCAAGATAACTATGAAATGCTGTGAGAGAACTCAGTAAGATCTTTCACCAGAGTTTTTTCAGATAATTGGACTAGTTTTCCCCTTAATTATAGTACAAAGTTATTCATCCCAAAAGAAAAGTCAGGGTATTTAAAACAAGCGTATCTTGAAAAAAACACTTGTCCTTGCTGACCCTTTGCTAACAGTTTTAGTGTTTCAGACACTGAATTGTAAGCTCCCATGGGTGCAGGACACTGTGAGATCTTGGATTCTAGTTGGTTTCCAAATATGCAAGTACAAAAAACCAGGAAAAAGTGTCAAGGCTTTTGCTTGGTATTTTTTAAAATGCTTCACCAGCAAATTCAAAAGACTGCTGCTTCTTTCAAGATCCATACTTAATTAGAGTTTTGTTACCCTCAAACTTGTAGCACTGGCCTGATATATATTTAGGTTACTATATATTGTCCGAAGAAAGAAGTAATTAGCTAATCAAAACTGATAAGCATATTTAAGCAAGTTAGGGGTTTTTTTTCACTTATATGACTTCAAAGAGGATGATTATTCTGTTCATCTATGAAGAAACGGAATGTGTCTGGTCTGTTTTTTTTCTGCAGTTTGGGTTTTTCTCCTTTGTTACAGTGAATAGTTCTCAAAAGCAATGTTATCAAGTGAAATAAAAATGAGAAAACTTGTTATACAGCATTTAATTATGCCAGACCTTCTCTCTAATATCATTTTGATAATGTGGGATTTAAAAAACTGCTGACATCAGTAATGAAAGAGAAAGAACAAAAGAGTGCAACTCCCTTAGAAGTACTTCCTCAGAAGTTTGGAGCAGCACAAAATCCACAGCAAGCCAAAAAAGATAAAAGAGCAGTGTGTGTGTGTGTGTGTGTGTGTGAATGTGCATGTGTGCATGCACACTTCTGAGGAAATGCCTTGGTTTTCAACCATGTTTTTCTTCACCTGTCAGAATTCTTTATCACTGATGAAAAACAGCCACATAACATCTCTACCCACAATGGCCACAGGCATTCTGGCCTTTTTTTCCTCTCATACTGATGTGCCATGCATTAATTGATGATTTTCAAAAGCTATGAAAAGTTTATCAGTGATCCAGGGGGATCACTGTAAATGCAAAGGAGTTCTGTAAATGCAGAGTTTATAAACTAAGAATTCCCTTAGTTTCTTGATTCCATTTTTTTATTAACTCCATTTTATAGCATTGGTGAGATCCACTTGACAACATGAAGTAGTATTTTTCAAACAGTAATGGTCAACTTTGTCTTTAAATGAAGACCATTTCATAATGTTACAGACAGACTGGAAACATTCTCGGGCTAAAATAACCTCAGTGGCTGGTGCATTAATGGACAGCAAGATATTCCTCTTTCCATGGCCCAGATGGGTGCCCATCCACTGTAACCTGTAAAAGGTGGAGCTCACTGGAAGAGAGGAAGGGTGGAGGAGTTAGTTAATCATATAGTCCAGTGAGTGCTTTACTCACAGATGGCCAGGCAGATGTTGAAGCAAAAGAAAGAGCAGTTCAGCTCTGTAACACCTTTTTCCAGACTTCCTCTGCAGTAACAGGGAAAGAAGGCATTTCAGACAAGTCTAACAGTGCATGATGCAGTTATAACCATAAATAGAAGGTGTCTTCTCTACAGGGTGATTAGAACCATTCCTACAAACAAAATAATGGAATGAGGCCTCCTGGCAAAGGGGAAGGCTGAAGTCAAAGTGCAGCAGGATAATTTTTATTTGGTGATCTTGCTTTCACGTATTGTTTCCATAGTGCTTATAGCAAGACACAACAATCTGCCTGTTTGGGTCTGGATGTTCCTAGCCTAAGTATCCAAGCAGGGTCCTGCTGTGCAGCCTCACTGCTGCGTGTTTGTTGCAGCATCTGTCTCTGTTTGAGCCTAACCTTCATTGCAGCTGAAAGGCATTTAAGGATTTCAAAACTGGGGGTGAAAGCAGGTTAGACATTCACCTTCCAATCTTCCCCCAATTTCTTTTGAAATGAATGTATTATCTTTTTTTGCTATCCTCAGTTCATATTAATTTATAAACCAATTTGCATGGTATGTATTGTTGCTCTTAAAAAGTGCAGGTTGGCCACTTGTGCTTAATCCAGCACACTATTTTGGGGATAGTAATTTTTCATTCTGAATTTTTACACACGGCTTTCTTGCTTTATTTCTCACAGTTGAAACTTAATCTTTCTGAACCTCATACTAAACACATTTGTTCCAACATATTTGACAGGAACTACAAATTGCTGTTGGGACACTTTTAGTTTGGTAATTACACTACAGATAATACAGATAGAATAAATAGCTACTGGAATACGCCTGACATTCATGTGCAGTTGTTGACAGTCTCAACAAAAGAACTGAATACCTAGTTTCTTTTTTCATCTGCCTGCACTAATTTGCTGTGACCACAGACCCTATTTTTTTTGGTTAGTGGAAGAAGAATGTAATGATTATGTATCAACCTTTAGAATACTTTTGACCTCAGTGACTTTGTGCTATTTTGTGTTTTCCTTAGCACTCATGTCTTCTGCAGGGAAATCTATCCTAAGATGAGTCAACACACCATTGTAATTCATACATGCCTGTTTGCCAAAGATTATTAACTCAAGAATGGTGTTACTGTGGTTCCTTCCCAAATCCTGCTTACTTGATGGAGTAGCTGATTTGCTTTGATTTCTTGGAAAGTCATTGTTACCCTTCTGTCTTGACTTTGATTCTCAGTGGGTTCTCAGACTGTGCACTTATAAAACAGGTGAATATTCTTAAAAGATAGCCTTTTAAAATTACCTTTCTTCTGAGCTGAAATTATCACTCTCCACCTCTTGTCTTATCACTTTACAGTTATAGACACATCATCTAATTTATATCAGGGCCTATTTGAAAAGTGGGCTAATGAATGAATTTTTTGAGTCTCAAGGGTGTTGCAATTTTCACAAGGAAGTTTTCTTCAGACATTTGAAGCCCAGATATAATTGTTACAGCAGTTAGTGGAGTGAGTCTATCAAACATGCAATAGAACTTCCTTTTTCTCCTCTTAATTTCTTATGTTTCATCTCTGAGAACATAAGTACTATTAGGTAGATTAAAGCACATCTCTTAAAGTAACCAATAAAACATAAAAGGGAAAGAGAGCATGTGCTGGAAAATACTTCATACAGAATATTCTGTTTCTCACATTTGGCAATTTCAGGACAGCCTGTGACAAAAAGTCACACACGGACCATTGCAACTGATGGCCTTTGATGACTCTGTCCTTCATGCCATATGTCTTCCCTTTTTTTTTTTTTTTCTGACAGATATATCTTCCAGAGAAACCAATCATGATTTTAAAGTATCAAAGTAAAGGTTACATAACATTTGTAAGGTAGTCCAATGAGTAATTTTCTTTGTTGTTAAAATGTGCACCTTATTTTTACCTCATTTTTTGCAACTTCATTTTCCAGCTGTTGACTCTTCCTGTGCTTCCTAGATTGGAGAATTTTTGCTGTCTGTATGTTTCTTCCTAGACAGATATCCAGACACAGTCATTGTGTACTTTTATATTTGCTCAGATAGTAGAGAGATACTTACCTATACAGATCAGGCAACCTTTGTTTTGGATTCTGTTTGGGTTTTGTTTTGGCTTCTGAGCTTTGTTTTTTCTTCCAGGAGACTGAACTTGCAGCAGGTGAAGTACCTTCAGCTAAGAAAAAAAAAAAAAAAGAAAGAAAAATAAAAAATTCTCTCTGGAACTGTGGATTTTAAGTTTTCACTGGACTTTCAGCAGTCTTCCTTTCATTTAAGGTGCCTAAATATTTTGGATTTCTTCCCAATTTCCCTAAGAACACTTACTTCCACTTTTTTTTTTCTATGTGTAAAGTATCGGGAGGGTTGAAATCATTTGCTTATCTTTTTGAAGTTCTGACTTGGTGTTTGCTCAGGGTCAGGATCTTTCAGAAGCTATTAAGGTCTAGCAGGATTTCACCATGAAATCATAAATACCATGTGTGTTTTTATGCATTAGTGCCCATTAATGAGTGGATAAGTGTAAAGGAAAGAAAGAATTGGGAAACAAATGAAAAAGAATATGAAAAAGTTCACTCTAATACGATATTTACTTTTATACAAAATGTAGACACATGAATCATGATTTGGACTGAGCTGCACTGTGGGATGTTATAACATACCTCTAAAAAGAGAGAGTGCTCAAGAGATGCTACAGCTACACAATACACCTGAAAGCTTAGATAATGGATCCAGATGAAGAATATTTCGAACATAAAACTTAAACATTAAGTAGTTGACTTCAATAGAAATAATTCAGAAAAAAATTAGTATGATAAAACTACAAGATATGATACCGATCTGAGGCTGTTGAAAAAGAACATATTTATTAGTCTGATACACCATGCCAAGCTACTGTAAGAGATGGCCTGACTGTAAGTGCATTGACAGATGCTGGTTGAAGCTTTAAGTAGCAGTAGTGACAAGTAATTAAGAATGTTAGAAACAACCTTCAAAATGAAGATCAGCCACATGTTTCTCAATCCAATAAATTATTATTTCCTAAGAATCAGAATATGATGTTTTTATCACAGTGCTTAGCCCCCTGAAAAGAGACAACTCACACTTATCAAGGAGATAGCAGAATCATTAAAAAACGAACAAAATTAAGTCCATTAGAGAACACGACTAAGTCTATATAGTTAAACACGTCTGAATTGCTAAAGCATAATACATGCAAAATAATTCAATTACTTCTTGGCATAATATCCAGTATTCATCTTCAAAGATCAAAACATACACACATGTTATTTAATTGCAAGACAAAATGAGTCAGCCAAATATAAGATTATTCATGACTAAAAGACTGTCTCAGAACAATTATCTTCATGATAAAAAATTGTGACATTGGCACAATATAAATTTGTAAATATCATTAGTTGTAGCATTTAGGTAAATGGTACACTCTAACCTTGTTCTTTTGCTTTCCAAAATGAAGAAAAGATTGTTTCATCTCACACCTGCTTCTGAAGGAAGTAGAGACCTGAAATAGTAGACTGAGAGACAAAGCATTTCATTCTATCCCACACAAACATCCTTCTGGGTTTTTATGATAAACAACAGCTTGCACTTTATGTCAAAAACATATCCTCCTAAAAAAGAGTGTTTTATGAAAGAATTCACTCTGATCAAAACATGCATCACAAAATAATATAATTAAGATCATCCACTATTTTAAAAACCTACAGGAAATGTTAAGATACATGTGATTTCTTCCTCTCAAGCCATGTGCAAAAATGTTCAACACCAAGGACTTGCCCATTAGCTCAGGACTCCAAATAATGTCTAACTATCCTTTTTGTGACAAGTCCAGTTATGAAGGCTTATCTGAAGAGAATGCCAAAATTGCTGTTTTGATGACTCTCTTAATTTTCAGGCAATCCGTCACCTCTTATGTTTAGGGGGACTTCTGCACAGCAGGTGCAGAGAGCTGTGCTGTGTCTGCCTATACAGAATCCCAAACCCACATCTAAAGGAAATTGTGATGCAACAAATTCCAGGACAGAATGTGACTAGAAACAATAGATAATTTCCTGAGTGGACAGAATATTTGATGAATGACTATACGATCAACAGCTCCTTCAATAGCTCTGCTAATGGAGGTAGGAGCACCCCAGGATTCCCTCTCCAGGGGATAAACTTGTCTTCACAGCTCTGCCACTCGAAGCAGCTGTGTGAAGACTGCTGTGTTTGCTTCATGCAGTCAGGAATATGATTGTGAAGTCAATGAAGATGATCTAAACGAACCTGGCTGATTTCTCAAAGGAGATGAGTGTGTCATTTGTTCCCAGGCTGTCTATA
The DNA here is from genome assembly GCA_013398015.1 of Oreocharis arfaki. Taxonomy (NCBI): domain Eukaryota; kingdom Metazoa; phylum Chordata; class Aves; order Passeriformes; family Paramythiidae; genus Oreocharis; species Oreocharis arfaki. The sequence continues at coordinate 614,040 of VZRR01005022.1, read as the reverse complement.
GGGACAGTGATTGACACCTTGCCAGCAATAATAAGTAACTGGAAGAAGTAAAACATAATTAACGTAGCTGCTCAATATCAGAAAGAGTGCCTTTTCACTGCCTGAGGAACTTACACCAGTGAAAACGGTGTGAAAAGAAAAGCTCATCTGTCTCGTCAGTATTTTCTATCTGCTGTCACCCCCCATGACATCGGCTTAGCTGATCCCTTTTTTCAGGTACTTTGATGTACTGTACAGGGAGCCTCATTGCCCATAAGGCTATAGATTGTACTAGGCAGCCGGCCATGTAAAAGGTGATATATTATCACTACTAAAATCTTGTGTGGATATAGCTACAAATTCTTCAGAAATAAGCTCCCGTGAGTATATTTTTAATGTTTTCAGGTATCCGAAACTCAGTAGTGTATTATGTTTAGTTTATTAGAGGTGACCTGTAAATGATGGTTTTCTCACACAATAGGAATGAAAAGAATTGTTAGAAGGTGGAAATCGGAATAACAAACATAAAGAAAAGAGGTATTTTATATTCTTTAGTTTCTTATGCAAAGCTGTGCATGTCACTTTTCAGGGAAATGTACACGTTGGTCTTTTAAAAAATATGGTGCAGAACTTGCTGCCTCTGAAAAAAATATCCCACTTCTCTTCAACCACAGTCATCAGTCTCCCCTTCAGGTACAAATGCTTTAATCAGCCATTTGAAAACAGCAAAAATTGAGCTGATGCTTAGCAGCCCAGTTGAGAGTGGCATGGTACAGATTCTTCCCAGAGAACACTCTAAGCATCCTTTCAGATATTCTGATTTGAAAAAGAAGATCTAAAAGTGCTATTCTATCAAAATAGAAGCCAGTGGAGGAAACACCACTGATTTTACTGCCACAAGAATTTCAGTATTCATTTTTGGCATCTTGATATAAAGAGTTTCTCTGTTCAATAGTATCTCCCTCCTTTGTATATGTCGTATTTGTGAGGCTGAAATCCATTCTGCTAAAAGAAAGATTTTTAAGGGAGCAGGAGCTAATCTAAAAGAGTCACTTTTTAAAAACAAGACTTCACAACTCTGAATAAAATTCATTAAACAAAAATAATTTCCTACACATAACCTTGTCATATCTGGAAACTTTATTTTGCAGGCAGGCTGAACAATCAAACATGCATCTGTTTGCTTTGAGCTCAGATGCCTCTTTGCAAATGTAAATGATCATAAAATATGGCATTTCAATGCTTAGAATTTAAAAAAATTTATTCTTTTTGCCATGGAGCTTGATTTGCCTTATGCTGATACATATCCCTTCAAGTGCATCTGTTGCATTGGTGTTGAACCCCCAGTTCTGATCTTCTCAAATCTGCTTATATAAGAGGCAAGGACTTCTAAAATTTTACATGAAAACGCCGTTTTGTATTATTGGTTTGCGGACTGTCATGAACTTTGGTTTTGTTCCATTTTATATGGTCTTACTCTTTGAATTTCAAGCACCTTATTAGGTACAATTGGTGAGAACTTGGGTCTGATCTGATGAAAGTACAGCATGTTAGTAGTGATATGGCTTTATTACGTGCTTTCGAAAGGCAAAGAGGAAATAGTTAGATAGTGCTGTTGTTATATAGTATACGTACAATAACACTTTCTTTGATTCTTAAATCATGGCTTTCACACACCCTTGCACGTTTTTTATTTTTTTAACCCCCATTGGGGCATATAAAAATCCCAGTTCCAACCACCATCTAATAGACATGTCCCGGTTGGCTGAATGGGTAAATAAAGATTTACCCATTTGAATCTTCAGCTACATCAGATTAACATTAAAAATAGAGAGAAATTGTGGAGGGCATGGTGCAGTCTAAGAATATATTAAAGGATGTAGGACTGCTTGTGTAAGTCTGCACTGAATCCTGCACTAATCTAGTCTTTCCTGTTATTACTCTTGCTAGTTAGGGCAACGGTCTTGTGTGCAGGTCTTCCTGCACTGACACAAAAACACTTATATGACTCGCTGCATCCATCACCACGCCATGCGAGGAGATGGCATGGCTGAAGTCACTGAAGTGGCTCCAGGCTGGGCAGAACACCACTCATTCTGCCCTGGCCTTTGCTCACCCCCACATCTCTTTATTGTGTACACCATTGGTAAGGTAGTTTCCACATGGGGAGGAACAAGAGGTGCCTTAGAGATGTTTCTCAGCTGTTCTTTCCTCTCTGAGCTATGGAGTTTGCTGAGCTGCCAAGAATGAGCTTTTCTTGCAATCTCAGTGCAAAGCTGCCTACAAGCAGCATAAGGCAGCACAAACGGCTGGAAAATCAGGCTGTCATTAGAGGTACAGGTTCAAAGAGAATTATTTCATGGACAGTTTTCTAGCATTACTATTTGAAAATGTGTCCTTGAATTTTGCTCTTTCTCTAGCATATTGACTGTGGAGCTTCATCACCAAACAGGTATTAAATGGGATAGAGAATTTCACTCTAAGACATTTTGTGACATTTTTTATCTGAATAAACACTTTGCATGAAAAAGACAAAAGGCAATGACATAGTGACCAAAGAGAGTATCCATTAATATGTAGACAGAGTACTTAAACTTTTTTGTTGTTGTTGCTTAAATTTCAGTGCCTGTTTTGTAGTTTGTGTTTTGTAATTTATCAGCTGATAAATTTATCTATTTATCATAGAGTGATAAATCATAGAATATTACAGAGTTGGAATTGATCTTAAAGAAAACCTAGTCCCAGCCCTCACAGCCAAGGGCATGGACACCTCCCACTAGACCAGATTGCTCAAGTCCTTAACCAACATGGCTTTGAACATCACCAGGGTTGGAGCATCCTCAGCCTCCTTATGCAACCTGCTCCAGTGTCTCACCACCCTCACAGTAAAATGGGTAGTAGAAGGGGGAAAATGAAGACAGATCTCAAAATAAATCACATTGAAGATCTCTTCTAAACAGTTTTATTTGCTTATTCCAACTTTCTGACATATCTAGTTCAAATGCTAAATTGACATCTGATCATCTGCCACCAACGGTTGTTCAAAGTTGCTGATTACAGTTCAGATGGAGGCAATGTTTCTATTGGCATGCTGGCACAACTTTCAGACAGGAGGGAGTTTTCAGTATCGTGACTGAGTCATAGAAAAGGGGAATGCACATTAGTTCTGGCTTCTGAGTGAGAAGTGGTGAGAAAAAATATTTTTCCAATGTGTTTTGCAAGCAAATAAATAAGGAGAAGAAAAGAACTCACCATTTACAAATGTCGTAATGAACTGGAGATGAAAATGTAAAAATGCAAAAGCCCTGCACAAAAAAATTATAAGACCATCTTGTAAAGTTTTGTGACAGAAATAAAAGAATGTTATAAACGAACATGGAATGCAAATGTGCATTCATAGTTCAAACGCGCATTCATAGGGCCATGGAGTGGGTAAGAGGACTGGAGTACCTCCCCAGTAAAGACAGGCTGAGAAAGTTGGGGCTGTTCAGCCTGGAGAAGAGAAGCTTTCATGGAGATCTTGTAGCAACCTTCCAGTACCTGAAGAAGGCCTGCAGACAAGCTGGAGAGGGACTCTGTCAGGAACTGCAAGGAGAGGGAAAGGAGCACTGGGGACAAATTGAGAGAGGAGAGGTTAGATACCAGGAAGAAATTCTTTACTGGGAGGGAGGTGAGACACTGTAACAGATTGCCCTGGGAGGTTGTAGATGCCCCATCCCTGCCAGTGTTCAAAGTCAGGTCGGACAAGGCGTCGAGCAACCTGGTCTACTAAGAGATGTCCCTGCCTATGGAAGGGGAGATTAGGACTACATGATCCTTAAGGTCCATTTCATTCCCCTAATATTCTGTGGTTCTATGATTCTATGTGTGCATGAGAGCTCCAGAAGAAACATTAGGAAAAGGTTTAAGGGAATCACCTGTACTGTGACACTATTCATGGGACACTGGTCCCAGGAAACCTTTCTCAGAAGCAAAGTTGAGGCACAGATCTGAAAGCCTGGGCACTGATAAGACGACAGCATGGAAGCCTTGTCAACTGGACATCTGTAGCCAGCTCACACCAAATCACATCACTTACCTTATTAGTCTGCCAGAAAAACAGATACAAATTTCAAACAGACAAGGAAGAACAGATAATGAAACATGGCTTTGTTTGCAATTTATAGAGAGTGAAATAATCAAGATTCTGAAGTAAAGAACTATCCTATAGGAACTCATAAAGACCGTAAATGATCTGTTGCCAAAGTGTTTCACCATTACCAGTCAAAAGAGCATCAGAGGTGTACAAGGACTCAGTAGCTCATGTCCTCTATGCTGGTGCTCCTGGCCAGAATACTTGGACACACACGTCCTGGTATTTGTGGGTATGGGGATGTGAGACTGTGAGGGAATAAAATCTGAGACCAAATGCGTGAAAGTTGATAAAATCAAATTACTTGGATACTGTACAAATAAATGTTTACTTCTCCTACGCAAGTTTTCACATTTACCTTTGTTACACTTTTTCATATGCAGCGTGGACTCACTGCTTCTTGTAAATTCAGAATACTGTCTGCTTTATCATTTCTATCTGACGGACAAAACCAGGAAGGATTAAGTTAAAATTTTTCTGTATTTTCCTGCTAGAGAAAATACATCTCTCCCTTGGTGTTTGTGGGCTGTCGAAAAAACATGCAAGCATAACTCCATGGCCCCACACAATAGCTCTGTGACAGTCCTCAAAACATTGAGCTGTTTTTCTGAACCAGAATGTTAATTTCAGCATCATCATAATTCTGACTTTTGTGTTTATTTTATCCTTTAATTGGCTTTTTGTACAGGCTGTAAAGGCTCCCTTTCAAAGGAATTAAACAATTAATACATTATAACCATTTAGGTGTTTTACTGGACTCTGTGCCAATACTTTTAAAATTAGAGTCTGTCTGATCCCCTTGTATGCTGTGTGATCAAATACAGCCTTATGTCATGACAACTTGCTTGGCCTTGTGTAACTTAGTTTACAGACCAGCTGGAGCATAAACTCATTAGAAATGCCCACAGATTACGTAAACATGAATGGTGAAGTCCCTCATGCCCAGTTTCTATATGACTGAGTTAAAGTAGCCACAGCATTCTAGAACTAGGGGCTGTGCTCAGCTGGACAGGTAGATACTTGGGTAACAATGATGGCTGTAAAATAGCAGAATAGACACAATTTAGGTTGGAGAGCATTGCTTTTTCATTCAACAGAGTAAGAAATAATGGTCTCAACTACGCTTCCAGCTCTTGCTGTGCAGCTGTGTTAGCTTTAGTGGGAACAAACTAATTACATTTGCCTGACTGATTCTAAAATCACAGTTGTATGTCAGAAGCAAGGTTCTCTGCTATTAAACTTCATGAATCCAACTCAACCCACACCAACCTGAACTGGTTAACTAAGAGAGATTAGATGTGAACTGCAGTTGGAAGTGGGGGTGTCTTCTCTGGTTTAGGCTCTCAAAGACTGTGATCTTACTGGTTGTATGAAACAGGATCAGTAATGTAAATAAAAGGATGGTATGTGCTCATTCTCTCCCTTGACTTGGGGCTTTCCTGTATTACACCAAAATATGGATTTATTCTGGCACTGGAAGACATCTCATCTGACCAGATGTTTATTTGCTCCCTGATCATACAGTGCCATTGTCACATCAGCATCATAGGGAAGAGTAACTGCATGAGGTGCTTGTCAGATGGTGGGCATCTGTTGGTGAGCTGTGACACATACAAGCATCCAGTTACCTCCTGAGGCAGATGTCATGTTGCTTGCAGGAGAGGTAGTCATCTGACAGGACAAAGCCTCAGCATGTGTTTTGAGCACTTACATAAGCCATCTGTGATCCATCCTGCACTTACTGAAGCTGGAGTTTTATCTATGAGTTTTAGCTGATGAAGGTGCAAACTTCATCAGGAACTACCTCCCACCTAATGTTGCAAAACTGTCAGCGTACTTGATAGACCCACTGAATTACAACACTAGTAGAGCAAATAAAATACCAAGTCAGACGTTTTTCACTCGAATTAGCCCTTATGGTAAATACTTAACTTCACTATTGCACTGGTTAAGAGGTACAGGCTGACACTTCTCTCAGTTACATTGATGACAAGTGATGCTGTCTCCATAATAAAAACGTTCACTAGATGCCAAGTTTGCCTAAACCAGCTGTACCAAAATGTGTTTTTACACTGTCAAAAATTATAATTCTGAATTTGGTTCTTATAACATATAGGTCAGTGAATAATGTGACACCTCATGAGCCATAAACCAGTGGAGATTCAAAAAGACACTTTTTTTTCCCAGTTAAATGTCTCATCTGACTGTAATAACTTCAGAAAAGATATGCCAGAGACCATCAATCATGGTGAACATAGGTTTTCCAAGTAGAAGCATTAGTCAAAATAAGTAGGAGTCTACTCAGTAGTTGTCAGGCAAATTTTCCAGTGGTCTACAAGGATCAATTCAAGACTTACTGACATAAGACGTAGCACCTTCTTAGACAGAAACCTCCTTTGTCAGATGCAAGCTCTGTCTGAAGATATGTGAGGGATGAACAAGGCTTACATAAAAGAGAACAGCAGAAAATTAACTTTGGAACAGGTGAATAGTTCTGCAGTGCTGTACCCCGAGATAAGCATGATTCACTCAGAGGTGCAATTGACAATTATCAGTTTTCTTGCATCCGTGTTTGCTTTTTTACAGTTTTGGGCAGCTCTGAGTAGCTATGTATATTCTGAGGTTCTGTAAGTTTTACACTCTACTTAATGTTTCTGTCTTTGATGATTTTAAACATTTATTTCTACCATGCAGCTGCTTAAGAGTTAAAATTTCATTTGATGGCAGTGTGTTCCATCTTCTATACCATGACTTCCAGTTACTTCCCTGTGGCAGGAACTTCACAGCATTCTCAGGAAGAAACTTCTACTTGGGTTAAGCAGCAAACAAACTTTCAGATATCTCTTTTTCTCTTTCAGTTCAGTCTTCATGGTATTATTAGCATGCTATTATGAACCAGCATACACATAGTTCATTATTTTCCATAGTCAAGGACAGTCCTTGACTCTGTAGCATGTTAAGTATTAAAAAGTCTGCTCCAACTAGTTCCTACCTCCCCACAGCAATTTTTTGGAATGTGACTGGTAAGAGTGTGTCAAAACACTATTTTTATATCACAGCCTTGTTTCCACTTGTCAAAAGTCACTGGATTGCATCTGACAAAGGAAATTTTCTCCCACATATGCAGCATTTTTCATCATCAGTCCTTGAACTGGTTCTTGAAGTTCCATGAAAAATATAGATCTGAGCTCTTTACAACCCTGTCACGTATTTTGGGTAATCGCACCTCCCAGAGCCAGCAGTGGTAATCCACTGTTCCCACAGCAACGCAGCAATCTTCAGCCTGTCGGAGAGGCCATGCTTTTTACCAGACAGAGCTTACTTGTAGGAATGCATCCAGTTTATTGCTCTAGATGGTCACCCTTTCTACAATGATATAGGCAATTAAGTGTCACGGTTCAACTTCAGCTTTCAAATAAGTACCCTAAGTACCTTGCAGCCGCCCGCTCACTTCCCTCTCCCTGCCCAACCCCTACAGAGCAGATGGGGAGGAGAATCAGGAAAGAAAAGGAGATAGAGTTCACGAATTGAGGTAAGAACAGTTGTATAACTGAAACAAACATAACAATAATTGTAATAAAAATGAGAAGGAGAGAGGGAGATAAAACCAAAGAACAAGTGATGCACAATACAACTGATCACCACCTGCTGACCAATGACCAGCCTGAACCTGAGCCACAATCACCACCCTGCTCCTGGCTAACTCCCCCCATTCTGAGCATGATGTTCTATGGTATGGAACATCATTTTGGCCAGTTTGGTCACCTGTCCTAGCCAGGCTCCCTCCCAGCTTCTTGTGCGCCTCCTCACTGGCAGAGCATGAGACACTGAAAAATCCTTGACACAGGGTAAGGGCTGCTTAGCAATAACCAAAACACCACTGCATGACCCACATTATCCTCATACTAATCCAAAACACAGCACTGTAATAGCTATTAAAAAGAAAATGAGCTTTATCCCAGCCGAAACCAGGACACTAAGTTACAGAGAGTTAAACGTTAATTAAATATGGTTTTAGTGGCTACCAAAAAAGTTTAAGTCCACTTTTATGCCTTCATTATGCCTTCTTTTCCAGGCATCCATCAGCCACGAGGCTGAAGATGAGACTAAGTGGTCTCTCTAACAGCAAACTCACTCTGGTTACAGATGGAATTCAAGGAGTAACTAGCGAGTATAAACTGGAATCACAGAATCCTGAGTTGGAAGGGATGCACAAGCATCAATGAGCCCAGCTCTAGGCCCTGAATGGGACGGCTCAAGAATCACACCATGTGCAAGTTGTAAAGACTCGTCATTTTACTCTCCTTTGTGTAGTAATATCATCTAAAACATGAGGATTTTTTTAATCTGGTTTATCCTGGACAGTGATGTTCATAAATGTGGAGTCTATCACTTTTGATTTATTTATATGAGAAAGCCAACTTTATTCAGTACAAAAACTGCAAGAGCTTTTGCATTCTTTCAGGGGCTGAATTTTATCACTTCTCTGTGCTTTTTACTGACGTAAGACAAACTGGTTTTTTCACCGAGTTAAGCATGCTTTGACGTGCTGTCTAGCTCAGGGCACAGTAACTGCATGTCCCAGTATCACAACAACAAAATCAGCTTATTTCTGGAGTTTACAGAATTAAACATGATACATTAATGGACTAAGTGCTGAAACTTGAAATGAGACGTCATGACTGAACAGCAGCTGCAGTAGTGAACTGTAAATCACAGGTAGTCAGAGCTGCTCTGTCTTTGCCTGCTGTTCTCATTGAGCAATGGCTAGCAAGTGCCCTAGCTGAGCTATTTTGTTTTCTAATTTTCTTGGCCGTGCTAACTCCTTAAACGTGTTAGAGAAAAATACCAGCTGAAGGACTGAACCATTCTTTTCCAACAATCACTGAGGTTAAAAGCTATTAAGACATTTTACTTGGAAAACTCAACAACTATAATAATACTCTGGAAACATTCACAGAGGTATAACATAAGCAATAAGAGGTATTTTATTTCTCCATTTACTATCCTTGAAGAACGTAAATATCTTACTTTGAATATGTTAAAGCATACAGCAATCTCCGTGTGAGATAACAATTTATTACTTTAGCTCTGCTTACTCTGAATCATCAGTTCAAAGGTTCTTTCAGACTGACCTTTCCAAATGTCAGCATTTTAAAGCAAAATTTAAGGGGTGTCTTAATGCATCATTGGATTTACTATGCAAAAAAATCCTGACCCAAAGTCCTTTGAAACTCATTAGAAGTTCCCATTGACTTAATAGCATTATGTCAGGCCAATAATTACTAGAACCAAGCCTAACTCATGATCTTGTATCTGAGCACAGACCATCTTTTAAGAGTGTGCAGAAGTGGTGCTAAGCAGGGAGTTGTCTCATCTTTAATATTTGAATCATGTAAGGTAATGATGATAAACTGCAATTTTTTGTATACAGAGAAGAGATGTAAGGATCTAGAGGGAGGGCTGAAGTGAAAGTGCCAGCTAAGATCTCAGATTACACAGCATTGCAAAGTCAAAGAACAAGCTTGGAGGAAGGAGCAGCACTCAGACTTCCAGTGCTATTTCCTTTTCTCCCATACTTTAAAAGTAAAGGGCTTTCCGACTCTTCATTGTCTTGAATGAGTCTCTGAATGCAAAGAAAAATGCATTTTCACAGACCAAAGCTAACTTTCTCTCTAATTATTCCCAGAAAGAAAAAATTACCTACAAGAAAATTACACACCAAGAATTGCAAAGAGAAAATGAGGTGATAGAATCTTTCCCTTACTATACTATTTTTGAGACTAAGGATAGTGAAAATAAAGTGCTTGACACTCCAAATTCTGTCTGCTTCTTTCTTTGAAGGGCTCTGCTGATCCTGTATGTTGAAGCAGAGATGTGCAATTTAGCAGTGGGTTGCTTTTCTATCAGATCTGTGTTTTTTATCTCCCTCATGAAAATCTGTCTGCATCTTGGACCTACTGAATAGCTCAAGATGATGGCAATTCAAGCAGTAAGTCCCTTCAGATAATTGATATGTACAGTTCCAAGTACAGTAAGTGAACAACAAGTTTTTGCTGCATCCAAATTTACAAGTACAATCAGATTATGGAAGTGAACACTACTGAGCAATGGGGCTCTGCCCAGCTGCAGAGACTGCACGGGTGGCTGACCCAGATCCAAGCAATGGCAGGCAGCACTGTCCTACTGTTATACCACAAGGCACAGCAGAAAGGAAACATGGCACTGGAAATAAAATTATGGTGATCGCTGTCAGACACCTGAAAAATTTTCAGACAGCACAGCTCTATGAGCAAAGACATTAATGAAAGGGTAGTGCAAGTGAAACAAAGATCACAGTAAATTGTGCAAGTGATCATTAAAGCCTCTGCAGGGGTCATTGTACTAAGTATTGTTTTGTTTTGTGGAGATTTTCATATATTTCTTTCATTTGATATAGGCAAATTTATTGTTCCTAAGGAGTAATTTTTTTGTCTGCTTTGGGAAGTTTTGCCTTCTAAAAAATAACTTGAGAGTTTTCTGCGTGAAATACTAACTTCAGCCCAGACTTCTTTAAAAAAATTAGAATGCTCAAAATAAAGAATAGCTTTTCCAAATGGTTCACATACCTCAGCAAACCGTCAGACCAAAGTGCCTTCATCACAAGATGTAATATCTCTTTGATCGGGATTGCATTATGGAAGTGGTTTTTGCTGTTTTCTTCTTTTTTCCCCTCAGTTCTATTTCTAGCCCATTATAATGTCAATACAGCAGAAGGGGGGTTGTAAAATTTGGGTTTGGTTAGACATAAAACAGCACTTCCTCTGTAGTTCTTCACATTTTTCAAAATGTTCTGACATAGAAAAATTATTGTTATTATTTTTTCATCTACTAAATTGATCCTAAAATGTTTGCTACAACATTCCCAGTACAGAAAATACGGTTATTAAAAAAGGCTGGAAGGTATTATATTAGAGGCAAAGGTGCATTTCAGAGGTGTTTTGGTTTAGTGTGAAGACTGTTAGGCATTATATTAACTTTGCTTGTCTATAGTGAAGTGCTATTGATTTTTCCTTTTGAGATACTAATCTCAAAGGAATTACTAAATAAATACAGTAAAAAGAAGGCTTTCTAAAATTCTGCTAAGCAATATTAAACATTAAATACATAAAGACAATAAGTTATACTTTCAAAATTAAACCTTAAAAAATGCTTTTAAAGAAAGCCATTCCATCCAAGAAGGGGTCTTCAGAAAGCAAAGGTGGCTCTATGTCTCACAGCTCTGTGTAACTCAGAGTGCCTGAATTTGTTTACTGCCCAGAGGCAAGGCAGTTGTGCCATCACAGAATCCAAGTTGGCTAAATAAGTCTGTAAATCTGGCTCAGCTATGCTTCACCATGCTACAGACACAGGCTAAAATATGGCCAAAGAATTCAAAACAGGTTTTTGCTTAGTGCTCAGTTTGACCAAAAACAGGATTGAATAAGAAAGGGAGACGTATGACACAGTTACAAGTACCTTTCTTATTTTTACCCCAACAAACATTTGTTTGCGGTCCAACAATGGGCTGAAGTGGGACCTGTTTAAAAACAGAGCTCATGGCCAAGGTAAAGCTGCCTGGCTGTGAAGAGAGGAGGAGAGGGGGAGGGGGAGAAGATAGTAGTGCTATCCCCTTGATGTCCGGCTTGAGCACATTGATTCCCTTTCTGTGGAAAACAGCATGGTACAGGTGAAGGACAACATGCCATCATGCTGTCGAGCCCTATGGAGTGATTGAGAGAAAGTCCTTTGAGTATTAGCTTTGTGTTTTAGGAACACTTTGTCCCTTGTATGTAGGCTGTGAGGTTCATGCAGAGACAATTTACAGAGAAGTCCTGAAAGCCTGAGAGATCTGGATCCAGCCTCCACTGATTGTTTTTTGAAAATGCTTTCATACAACACCAAGCATTCAGTAGAATCCCTAGTACGGAGCAGTGAGCTGGTGTCAGTTTCAACAAGCCTGAGGGAGGGAGGAGTGGAAGGAGAGCTTTGCCCTCTATGCATAATATGATGGACCCGAATGGCTGCAGCGAACTTCAGATTGGAATGTTTTTTCCAGGGAAGTCCTCCAGAGCTATTTTGTGAAACAGTGGGGATGTGAACAGCTTGAGGGAACTCTCCATCTTGTCCTTTGGAAATAGACCTAAGCTGGTACTGGCTGCACTGGGTTGTTAGGCCAGCTCCAGTAACAGGTTTCTGTTGCTATGTTTTAACTACAAACAGTTCTGGCCGAATAACAGAATCAAAAAAACTGAACTGAGGTTTGGTTCCACTTTTCTTTTTACCTTTCCCAACTTCACTTCTCCACTGTCCTCATTTAGGGCTACTGTTGCAGTCTGGGACTACTTGAGAAAGCCTCAGAATTTAGAGGCCATGTGTTTACTGCTTTGCTCTGCATCATCTGCTGCTCACTTGTCTATTAAACAGGGTACGGAACATAAAACCATGTACAATGACATTAAATAGCGGACTAGGGGAAAAGTAGAGTATCTTTTCAACAGTCTTCCAAGAAAAAAAACCCAAAGCAACAACATGCACAAAGTGTTTAACCTGTTCTTGTGCTCCTGCTCATTTGTACTCACTATATACTTAGTCCATTATCTGTAATGCCAAAGTGAGGGTTTGTGTTTCAGCCTGCCCTCTCTGTCAGGCCAGCAGCTCAGCAGTTAGCCTTCCTCCCTTCTGAGATGCCTGGGAGTCAGGAGAGCACATCCTTTAAAGACTGTATAGAAATACTCTCTGCACAACACTCTACACAATTTTAAGAAAGAAGAGATACACAGAAACAGATGAAGCCTCAAGGAATTCAGTTTGATTCCAGTATAAAATATTTCAAATTTTAAAAGTATAGGGATCTTAGCCAGGTCCATGGCATAGAAGAATCTGACTTACAAGACTGTCAGTAACTGACAGTATCACTACCCTCCAAAGCCAAGGAGTACACAATTCTTCGGAATATTAACATCTAATTAGGATCAAAATATACAAAACATAAAAACCTTGAAAAACAGACGAAGAAAACCACAAGAAAAAAAATCTGGTTTAAAATGGAGAACTGACTCATTTATAAACAAAACTTAGAGGAATTGAGACACATGTATTTTGCAAAGATAGGAATTAACACACATAAATGAAAACCAAAGGTTTAATGTATCAACTATAATCAGATGATGCCAAAGATAATTTATTGACATTTCTTATATTAACTCTGTACATAACAAAAATGAAAAGCCTTACACTACAGGAAATCTGCTTCCCATTGCTTTTTGTGAATTAAAATGTTACCATTCCTGTTGCCTTTTATGAAGACAGCAGTGCAGTGGTGTAGCAAGACTTCATGTCGGGTTCCAGGAAGACTTTCTATTTTGGGGTAAGTACATTGTACAGTTCTCTGTTCTGTTGATTGCAGAAGTTCATCTTGCCTCCTGCAGTTTTGGCACACACACTAACTAACATTTTATGTTCCTACTAGACATGCCAATGAGCTGTGTAGAAGTACTTTTGCCACTGAAATAGAGGGACTTTCTATCACTAACATTCCTTATTTTTTCCTCTGCATTGTTTGGCTGCTTAAACTCTACTTCTCAGAATTATTTTAGCCAGTTAAAACCACTTTTAAGTCTCCTGTTAAAAACACCTCTAAGTGACTATTTTGTTGTTGGCATGGCACAGTTATATCCTCCATCTTCTGTCTTGCTTAACTTTCTTTCTCCCTACCACATGTTCATGAAAATTCAGGTGCATATTAAATTAAAGCAGTAAAGTGACAGGTTTCAGCTCTTTATGAGGAGAGGAGGGATTTCACTCACAGATACATTGCTGGGTGGGTGTCCTATGATGATTCTTCAGGTACCTGTGCGACTCCTAACTCCAGATGTTTGAATTTTCCTCTTCCCACTGATTTCTCTCTGGACTCTCTTACCTTCTTAGCAAGTTATTCCACAGCCATAGATCTCTTCAGTGCCTCCCAGCTCACCCAGAGCTCCTCAGACTTCCCAAAGCACTTCACCTCTCCCAAATCCAATTCTGGGTCTCCCAAGAGCAGTCCACACTTCTCACTAAAACCTCTTTCATCTATTCCCCAGGTCCTTTCCTGTTTCACTCTTTTCTGATGGAATAGCCCCAGTCTTTAAAAAAACCTACCCTGGGTCAGTTTGTCAGCTCTGTTTTTCTCTACCAGTCACAACCCCTACGTAGGGTTTGTGGCCACCTCCCAGTTTAGAGTGAACACGTCTGCTGTACTGCTCTCTCTCCGCCTGCTGCTTTGCCCACACATAGTTGCAGATTCCTAATTTCACAAGCACACTCACACATTTCTGTTAACTGCTTGTATCTTCTGCCATCTCCCATTGCCAACTGCCAGCCCAGATGCTCTGGTCCTGGTTTTCCTTGATCAGCAAATCTTCCCATAGACAGCCAAAAGCCCATGACCAACATTTAATACAGCAACAATTAGGACTCTGAGGGCAAAAACAAAGACTTTACACGAACAAAGTATTTTTCTGAAAGGGTATGATGTGTGAAGAACCGAAATACTTTCACCCTTTACCACTCCACCTAAAACAGGAGTGTTGGCAGCTGTAGCCAGGGCAGTAACACTCCCTCAGCTTTCAGTTCAACGCTGTTGACTGAGGAACATGCAGTGTGTTATGAGGGCACAGTGAGAGATGTGTGGCAAAGTGCATCACAGCACAGTGTGGTGCAGTGCTTATTTGAACACTTGGGCCTTACTCTCATAATTACCACTAACTAGGAGTTAATCAGCCACCAGATCCAATTCCAACTGTCCCAGTTATCCAGTGAGAAGCCTTAGAGGTGTCCCAATTAAACACAATGTAAATACTATAAAATATGTGCATAAGCTTGGCTCCTAGAGAGGCCTCTTGATTAAAAAGACATCATTATTTCACACCTCTGCTAAATAGCACTGACAGTTACTCTGATTTCAGAGGAATTTGATTGCTCCCAGCATATTACCACACTAACAACTGGTGCAGTCCTGTACTCTGCTCCAAATGTTGATCTTGAGAACAATACCGTTAAATGACCTCACATGACCTCTGACAGTTTTGCTAGGAAACACTTCGGTGCATAAATATTCAACATAGCCAGAAGTCCTCATATCAAAGTGTCGTGGTTTGACACTGGCCCAACGCCAGGCACCCAGGAGAGCCGCTCGCTCACCCTCCCCTGCCACAGCTGGGCAGAGGAGGGAAGAGGAAAAAAAAGTAACAAATGCTTCATGAGCGAGATAAGGATCGGGAGAAACACTCCAAGGGCGAAACAGGCTCCGTGTAAGTTGGGAAGCGAATTTATCACTAACAGAATCAGAGGAGGATAATGAGAAGTAAAATAAATCCTTAGAACACCTCCCCTCCCC